>OZ024707.1:9717810-9802200 GCA_964016945.1 Microplitis deprimator | reverse complement strand
TAATAATAATAATAATAAATGCCCACGGTGCATGTTGTGCGGCCGGCGGGGGTTTCATTTACCCCGTGGCGCATCGTGGGCAATGTAGGCTGGCCTCCCACCTGCTGGCCTACTAATCGCACAACAACCTTTGCATTGGGCTAACTCCCCAATGTAAAGTACACTGAGTTCAAGATAATCCTGAACACAGAAGTGCTCCCCACAACCGGCCCTTTTCGGATGAGGGCTACCCACTAGCTGGGCGGAGCACCGAGATCCCGAACGATGACGACCTTGGCGAACAACGGACTACATTTAGGTGGACGGAGGAATTACGAGCCAATCTCCTGATGTGCTACAATAACAGTGAACCGGAGCGGAGAGGCTACATGGCTAGGATGCATGCTCTCTGGAGCGATATGCATCCCAATCACAGCAACTTTTCACAACAACATCTACGTGATTATGCTTCTCATCTCCGGCGAACACGAAGATCACTGTTAACTAACAGACGGTTATCTCACCGTCTGTCTTTTCCAGCACAGCTACATCAAGAGAGACGCCGTTCTTTCGAAGACGCCGACAATGATTTTGACACACGGCAAGTATGTATCTCAAAGAAGATACACTACCCAAAACATCTACTTGACACGGAAAACCACGAACTATCCACTCGGATTCAGGAGGACGCTACTTTGCTCACCATCAATCGAGCTGTCTATCATGGTGCCTCCTCACTCTTACCTCCAGCAGGAAGGAATACTTCTTCGCCTGAGGCTAAGATGAGAGGGCGCATTGGGCAGCTAACACTGAAGATTGATGATCTCCGGAAACACGTCTCCCGCATTCAGTGTGTGATTGAGTATGTAAATGCTCGTAAAGCATTTACATCTAAAGTCCGCCGCATTGCGGCTGGACTACGATACCAGCATCACACACTGAATAAGGAGAATCTTTTGAACATCAAAGAAGGTTCCCTCAACAGGTTGCGGGCTCTGGTGGCTGCTAAAAAGTCACTAGAGAAAAAGCTGAAGCGGCTTACCGACAACTCTTTGTTTCGGTTAAGTCCTTCACGCTTTCTGACACCTAAAACATCTGTTTCTGGCGATCCCCCATTCATCGAGCGAGTAGAAGCTTTCTGGTCTGAGTTGTATGGTGATAAACCGAACGTGAATCGTGACACTCCAGCTCTCAACGACTTCGAAGCATTCTGTCGACAACACCGCAACGACAATGCTGATGAAGAGAGCCCTGAAGTCAGCGTAGAAGAAGTTCGTTTAGCTCTGAATAATGGTAAGAACTGGGCTGCTCCGGGTCCAGATGGCATTAACTTATTTTGGTGGAAGAAACTAACTTCTACCCATAGCCATTTGGCCGGATTTTTACAGCGTTTATCAGAGGCGACGAACCAATTCCAGGTTGGCTTGTAGAAGGGCGAACCGTGCTCATCCCTAAGAAAGGTGACTTGTCTGACCCAAAGAACTACCGACCTATCACCTGTTTGAATGCGGTTTATAAGATTTTTACTAAAATTTTAAACAATCGCATTCTAGAAGTGATAGATCCGGTATGGCAGCAGATATACGAACAACGTGGCAGTAAAAGAGGCCTGTCAGGTTGCAAAGAGAATCTGTTAGTAGATCGTTGTGTCATTCAAGACGCGATTTACTATCAGCGCAACCTGTCAATGGCCTGGATTGACTACCGCAAGGCATTTGACTCAACATCTCATGAGCTTATTCTCTTTTTGCTCAAATGCCTTGGGCTCAATCACGATACGGTGGGATGCATTCAGCGTACGATGCAACTTTGGCGAACACGGTTCCACATTTCATGTGGCAACGACAAACGTGTAACCGAAGTTGTACAGTACAAAAGAGGAGTGTTTCAGGGAGATTCTCTGAGCCCTCTGCTGTTTTGCATCTCACTGCTGCCAATATCTGTTGCGCTACGCCGTACTCGTGGATACTCAGTGGGCCCACCAACTGATCGGAGTTATTCGATCACCCACTTACTCTACATGGATGATCTGAAGGTATATGCACCTGATGAGGAACACCTTCAGACAGCCTTGAACATCGTAGGGGAGTATACACGGGATGTCAGCATGGCATTTGGGTTGGACAAGTGCGCGGTCGTGAATCTGGTGAAGGGTAAGTGCTCTGATGTGCGTGAAGATATCGAGTTGGTAGATGGGAGCGTCATTGACCATCTTGACGCCGGAGAGTCGTACAAATATCTAGGTATTGAGGGAAGTCCTATGCAGGATCTTCCTAAAATCAAAACGACTCTCTGCAGCGAGTATGTGCGGAGACTCCGGAAAATCTGGTCATCAGAACTTTCCGGAAAGAACAAAGTCTCTGCAACAAACATGCTTGCTGTCCCGGTACTTCTTTACTCTTTTGGTGTCCTTAAATGGGCCCGAAAAGAGCTTAAAGACCTCGATATCAAGACACGCAAAGTCATGAATATAAATCGGAGCATGCACCCTAAGTCTTCAGTCACCAGATTATACCTTTCCCGGCACATCGGAGGGAGAGGTCTACAGAGCTTGGAGTGTCTACACGATCGTTTGGTTTTGGGTTTAACATATGAAGTTGTCAATTTCACAGCAGATGAAGACGACTTCCTTATGCAAATTGTTCATCAGCATGAGAATGCGCATAAGGGAGCGTTCTTATATAAGGCAGCAAAGTACGCAGCAAAATCCCTTGGTCTCGGAAGAGTAAACCCTCTTATTGAACTCCCTAAGGCGGAATTCAAGAGGGTCATCAGCAACGCTGAGCAACAAAAACTGCTCAGTACACACATGGATAAGTCAATGCACAGCGTGTTCTTTAAACACGTGCGTGAACATGGCTTGTCCGAACAGCTGACGTTTTCCTTCCTTAAGTCAGCTGGCCTGATGTCCGAGACTGAAGGGTATATTTTTGCCTGCCAAGATGGTGTAATCAACACTCTCGAATACCGTGCAAAAGTGCTCCAGATGCAGCTACCCGACACACTGTGTAGGGTGTGTAAGCAACATCCTGAAACGCTTATGCATCTCTTGTCAGCATGTCCTGTGCTGGCGAGAAGTGCATACGTTCAGCGTCACAATGCTGCTCTGCGAGTACTTTATTACCACCTTAGACACACGCACGGTATCGATAAAACACCAGTGCTGCCTTATTTGCCAGGAGACATTCCGCAAGTTGTTGAGAATGACCGTTGCCGTATTTATTGGAACGTGCCATTCGCAACAACGCGGAAAATAGATCACAATAAACCTGATATTGTGCTCTTCGATAAAACCGCTCGTAACATTTATGTTATTGAGTTTTCAGCTCCAGCTGAATATAACATCACGGTTAAAGAAGAGCACAAACACGAAATATATCAGGATCTCCTGTTTGAAATTGGCAAACTTTACCCAGGCTACCGTGTCAAGCTTGTCGTACTCATTGTTGGCGTCCTAGGAGGGATGAAACAGAATTTTGTATCTGCATTGGCTAAAATCCCAACTTGCTCATCGCAAGTTGAGTTTTTGGCATCGAGGATGCAAAAGGCTGTTATTCTTGGATCCCTCCGTCTCCTAAGACAACGAAACTTGGCCTGCTGCGCATGCTGATCATCTTGTTGATGAAGCATCGCAGCAGTAACGATTTGGCGCTCAGGTGAGGCCCTCGGTAGAGTCGGACTACCGGGGATAACCCCCTGAGCATTTAACTTGAAAAGAAATAATAATAATAATAATAATAATAATAATAATAATAATAATAATAATAATAATAATAATAATAATAATAATAATAATAATAATAATAATAATAATAATAATAATAATAATAATAATAATAATAATAATAATAATAATTCTTGTTTATTTAGCTTTTTAGCTACATAAGGATAAAAAAAAAAAAGTATGAAAGAAGATCCTAGATCTTTTTTTTACATAAAATATACACTGTATACATCTTAATTGCTATTTATATATTGTTTTTCTTTATTTCTTGTCTTAATAATCTTTTAAATATTGCTAACTTAGTTGCATTTTGTGTGTTTTTTTCTAATTTATTATATAGTAAAAAACCAAATTTATCTATTGTTCTTTCTCCCGCTTTTGTTCTCGATTTTTGCACTAGTATTCTATTTTTATTCCTCGTATTGTAGTTGTGGTCACTTTTTACAATAATTCTATTTAAATAAACAGGTAATAAGTTGTTCTTCATTTTATAAATAAAAACACATACATTAAATTTTATCCTCTCTCTAACAGACAGGAAACACAGCGCATCTAACATACATCTAATCGGCGTGTATCTATTTACTCTTAGTATTATTCTCATAGCCTTATTTTGACACTTTTGTAATCTATTAACACATTTCTCATTTATATTCACCAACAGAGTCGAACAATATTCAAAATAAGGAGCAATCATCGATTTATAAATTAATACTTTGGTGTAATCACTTATATAACTACTCAGTCTGTACATTAAATTAATTCTAGCATTAATTTTTTTAATAATATAATAAGTATGACTATTAAAACTCAAGCATTCATCGAGCATTACACCCAAATATTTAGTCTCACTACATTGCATAATCTTTACCCCTGCTAATAACAACTCTATGTTTTTAACATTCTTTTTTCTTTTATCTCTAATTAACATAAAGACAGTTTTTTTAACGTTTGGTTTGAGTGAATTAACATTGAGCCATACTCCTAGACCCTCCAGTGTCTTATTTAAGGCATTTTCAATTTCTTTCTCATCTTTTGCACTGTAATATAACATTTTATCGTCGGCAAACAATTTACATTTACATCCATGTTTATTCGCAATATCAACAATATCATTAATATATAATATGAACAACAAAGGACCCAAAATAGATCCCTGCGGAACACCGTGATTGACATCTATCTTATCTGAAATAGCATCCCCATATTTTACTTGTTGCGTTCTCTTACTCAAATAGCATTTAAACCACTCCAATGCACTACCACCCACACCATACATTTCTAACTTTTTAATTAATCTCTGTCTGTCAATAGTCTCAAATGCTCTTTTGAAATCTATAAAAACTACCCCTATCAAATTACCTTGATCTATTTCGTTTCGCCACTCACACATTGTCTTTTGTAATGTTGTTTCACATGAATGATTTACCCTAAACCCAGACTGCTCTTCACTTAATATATTATTCTTATCGAGGTATTCAGTTAATCTTTTTTTCACAACTTCTTCTAAAATCTTCTCTAATTCAGGTAAGGTGTTAATCGGCCTGTACTCCTCCACTTTAGGTATCGGATGAATCAATGAGTTCTTCCATTCAATCGGAATTTCCGCTGACTCTAAGCTACAATTAATTAACTTTTTAATTACAACTTTATTTACACTCCATATTTTACTGATCATATCATACGATATTACATTTCCTTTGCCTTTAGTCTTATCTAAATTTTTAATTATAGTATTTAATTCCGTTTCATCAACTTCTATTAATTTATCAAGTCTTGTCACTGATTCATCATACCTAAATTCATCAACATTACAGTTAAATTTATCAATTTCATTAACAATATCTTCAACACTTCGTACAAAATAATTATTAAATTTATCAGCAATAAGCGTATTTTCCTTAATGAGCTCATTATTAAAGACAATTTCTAACTTTGTTTCTTCTTGACTTTTATTGCCTAATATAGATTTCATACTTTTCCATAGCTTTTTTGAGTTTCCTTTTTCAGAGTCGATCAATTTTTGAAAATATTCTCTTTTCATCTTTCTTATCTCATTTACTACAGTATTTCTCAGTCTTTTGTATTTTTCCCACTCTACATTACAATTTTTTTTTTTAAATACTCTATAAGAATCATCCCTCATACTTATTAAATTTTTAATACGGCCATTAAACCATCTACTATTTTGCCATTTATTTTTAATTACATATTCTTTTATTGGAGCTTCTGAGTCTATACTATTAACAATAACATCTGTTAGAAGACGGATTTTTACCTCCGCACTTCCATTCTCATACTCTATATTATTATCACATAAATTTACATAATAATTATGTATATTTTTTTCTAAACTATCATAATTGAATTGACTATAATCTCTTTTGTACTTAATATATGCATCACTATTTGAGTATTTTATTCTATTCTTAACTACTGGTAACCACACTTTCACTATGAAATGATCTGTAATTCTTGGCACCTCCAAAACTTTAGTATTTATACTTTTATTAGAAAAGACTAGATCAATTACAGTTTTAGAATTAGATGTCACTCGAGTATATTCCTTACCCCACTGATACATGCCAACACTTTTCATTTCTTTAATTAATTTCTTTGAATACTGTGAATCCTTACTCACATCTATATTAAAGTCACCCACTAAAATAACTTGTCCTTTTTCACTTAGATTTTCATATTCTTGTATCAATCGTTCTATAAATACACCATTACTTTGATTCGGAGAATGATATACGTTACTTATTATTATGTTTTTAAATATACCTTTCAGTAAAATGCTACATATCCACATATTTACTTCATTATCCTCATTATCAACCACTGTATCAATGACTTCAAACTCAACATCTTTTCTTACATATATCACTACTCCTCCTGTTCTTTTATTACTCGAAAACATTTTAACATTATTATAATTACTAATTTCATATTCATGTTCGCTCACCTCAGCTGTCAAATGCGTTTCAGTTACACATACTATATCAACTCTTTTGTTTACCAACAATAATTTTAATTCATCCAAATGCCATAACAAACCTTGAATATTTATAACTAACATTTGACCTTTCGATGAGTGATTTCTACTAGCTTTTCGTTGCTATTCGGTACAATATTTAATACTTTTCTGTGCTCTATTTCTCATTCTTTTATAACACTCACAATTGGCATCATTAGCATAGTGATCAGTTTGAATATCATCCACTCGATACACCTCTTTCATTCTTACACAATTTACACATTTACTATCTGTACTCTTGCAGTCCTCCTCTTTGTGGTCACCAGCACATTTTCTACATTTAATTCCTACATTACAATCTTTCGCAAAGTGGTAATAACCCCAGCACTTGTAACATCGTAACACACTAACACAGTCTGACACACGACATTTGTTCCAACCTAGTTTAATTCGATTAACTTCCAACAATTTTTTATGCATTTTCGGATCCACTTCTAGAATAATCAATCCATCTTTTTTTCTTCCAATAGTTTTCTTTTTGATAACCATCTTACTATTATGTTCCATAATTAAATCATTCTGCTTTTGTACCATTTTTATTATTTCCTCATCCGTTTTATTAGAGATAATATCTTCATCTATGTCAATTATTTTTATTTTAGGCATTTTTTTATCGTTTAATTTAATATTATACTCACTACCAATATTTTTTTTTAATTCTTCAACTAAAACACAAGAGTCCTGTTTTTGTTTACATCCAATGATCACTTTTCCACTTCTTGTTTTATCTATCTTGTCAACACCCAATCCAAGTTTGCCAACATCTACACTTTTCTTTAGCTTCTGTATAGTAACTGCTGTGTCCTGTTTCTTTTTCGGTTCAACTATTACATTCTCTAATTGTGATTGCTTTACTTTCCCCGCATAAGACTCCAGTCTAGAACTATAGATGTCACTCTGTGTTTTTTCAACTGCTGTACTTCTATTCTGTTCCAACAATTCCTTATTCACTGTTTTATTGATTATTCCAATGATTTCTTTCTTAAATGCATCGAGTTCCTGCTTTATCAACTGTTTCACCTCCGTTTTAAACACATCCATATCCGTATCGAACTCATCAAATCTATCCAACAATATATCCAGTTTTTCATAAATATCATTCTCCTCTCCCTCTTTTTCCATTCTTTTTCTCTTACCACTTCTTTTACTATCTGTTGATTTAACACTCTCTGTATCCATCAAATCTGGATCATCACCCACACATGACACTATATCTCCAAGAGTGTTTGTAAACTTATGTTTTTTATTTTTACAGCTTCGGTGGAAAACATTTTTACATCCCGAGCAAATGAACGGATTTTTAACAGATTGCTGTTTACAATAATGACATACCTGTGACATTATGTCTATATGTTAGTGCTGGTTACCCAGCACCCACACACACACGACTCGCCAAATCTAACCTCACCAGACTCTAACCAGCGTAATTGTTTAACTTATAAAACATCCACTTTTTAAATTTACTGAATCAATATTTCTAAATAATCCTTAACACATTACAAACACAATAAAGGCAATTTTGAAGTTTTTGCTTTATTATTAACTACATGTAAACTGAATTTTTCGGAGCACAAATAAAACACATGTTCACTCAATAATAATAATAATAATAATAATAATAATGTTCAGTCACGAGCTTAAATTAATTCAAATAAGCTTCGTGCATTTCCGCTAAGTCCGGGAGCTGCCGAACTCGCGATTGTACAGAGAGCGTAGAGTGCCGGGTCACTCGCTATTTGGACCCGACACATACTAAAAACTCCCTCAGGACCGTGTCAAGACGCTATGGGAACCCGCTACCAGCCGGCCAATCATATAATTTGTCTTATATTGGCCAGCCAATAAGAAAATCCGCTATCAACTGCTTCCTGTTGGCGCGCTTTTAAGCCAATGGGAAAATTCGTCTTATGCAGCAAGGCTGCCACGTCAACACCAAGTGCCGACGACGACTCAACGACATTTTCATCTACACATTCTACAACGTGCTTTGCTACTTGCAACCTCGTGTTTTCTCTCGTGCTAAAATCGCTTCTCTTTGCTATAATTATTTCTTGTGTGATATAATTCTTGATCCGCTACGCTAAATTATCCTCAATATTTAGTCAGTAAAATAAGGCTGCTATTTATTGGGAATAAATCTGATTGTTACTCGCGTGTAATTAATTATAAATTAATTTCCGTGAATATAACCGCTATCGACCACGTGTCGAAGTTTATACGTGAATCTTTTCTTTAGTTTGCATTCGCTATCGCGTATCTCTTAGTAGCATTCGCTATAATTGTTAAGTTTCTTACAATTTTAAAGTGTAAATAAGTGTAAATAAATATCTAATTTATTTATTGTTAAAAACTGTGTAATTTTTAATTGTTTAATTCCTCACGCCTAAACCAGATCCAATTAGTTTATTCGCTCATTTTACATTTGGTCCTTCGAGCCGGATCTGGCGTGTTTAAACAATTAAAAATTATTTATGAATTAAAATCGTAAAAAATTGTGAGAAGAAGTCGGTGTAAGTGTTTGTGTCGTGAAAATCGCTAAGTGCCGTGGGCATTGCTGAGCACTACTAGAGTGCTGCCCGGGGTAATCAAATTTACACACCGGTGTAAAAAGACATTTTTTTTAAACGATCGAAAACTTAGCGTCGGTTTCACGTCTCGCGTCCATTTTGTCTGCCACGTCGATTCAAGATGGCCGCTGAAGCACAAGTCGCTCTCCAAATGAACCGCATCGACACGATGCGGAACATGTCCAACCGCTTAACCAACGAAGTACTCGCTAACCAAGGTGCCGCCGCCATCGACGCTGAACTCGCTATCCTCAATGAATTGTGGAATCGCTTCAACACAACTCATGAGAGACTTTTCGAGGATGTGCCAGAGATCATCGCTAATGAATACCACACAGGTAATGCTTATGGTACAACTAATCTTGTATACACTGAGCTCAGAGTGAGACTCAGCGCTGCTAGACCTGTTCCAGAACCTGTTCAGGAAGCTCCGGCCGTTAACCACGACCAAACGGCTTACTTTGGTGGCGCGCACAAGTCTAGCTTGCCGCAAATTAAACTGCCAACGTTCCAGGGCTCTTATGACGAGTGGGACTCGTTCAAGGACTTGTTCACGTCACTCGTCATTAATGAAGATTCGCTAACTGAGTCCCAGAAAATGCATTACCTGAAAACGCAGGTCAAAAGTGAAACTGCTGCTCTACTCGCTAACGTCCAGATCACGGATGACGCTTTCCAACCTGCTTGAAATTTGCTGAACACTCGCTACACCAATCCACGCAGATTACTCGATATGCATATCGATGATTTGCTGGATCGTCAACCGGTGACGTCACACTCCGCTGCTGATCTGGATGCACTGCTACTCGCTAACAAGAAATCGCTGGACGCAATATCAGCACTGGGAATTCCAATTGGTGAGTTGGACCCCTTTTTAATTCGCTTGACTGTTCGTTGTTTGCCATCAGATTTGAGAGTGGACTGGATGGCATCGCTTGGGTTGTCCAATGAATTTCCCACTTACCAACAGCTGCACGACATGCTCAAGGCCAAAGTTCGTGCTTGGGAAAATTCTGAAATTGGCGCTAAAATAACCTCTACACAAGCTAAGAGTGTTAGTGAAAGACAACCATCACCTAAGTCTTACGCAAAGTCAGCCGCTTCTAACAAACAGGTAAAGTTTGTGAATAGTCGATCCGCTACCTCATCAACGCCATCTACATCTATTGGTTCCACTAGTTACGTCGTTTTCACTCCCAAGGATCGTACGAGTGAACCGGGCATGTGTTCAATCTGCAAAGAGAAACACTTTGTTCTCTTTTGCCCCAGCTACCAAAAGGCGACGCCAGAAAACCGCAGAAAGATTGTCCATCATTATCGACTGTGTTTCAACTGTTTGGGACGCCACCGCTACGCTGACTGCAGGACTAAGCAGAAGTGCCGCCATTGTGACCAGCCACATCACACGTCCACTCACATTGACGATGGTGCTGCCGCTAAACCAGTACAGGACGCTCCTGTAACTGAACCAGGTAACAAATAGTTCCAATTTTGGTAACTTTTGTTGTGAATTCGCTAACCTAGTCTGCTTTCAGCTCATTCGCTCAATGTTTTACTCGCTACCGCTATTGTTAAGTTGAATTCGCTAATAGGAAGTACATGTACTGCTCGTGTACTTATTGACCAAGGATCGGAGCTATCCTTTGTGACGCATTCGCTAATTAAGAAGCTGGATATTCAACTCAGTAAAGCAGCTGTACCATTACGTGGGATTGGTAATGTGTCAGCTGGGCATTCGCTTGGGTCATGCAAGATGACGCTGCATTCGCTACATAGTTCCGCTTCTATTACTATCCAAGCTCATGTGCTTGCTCTATTGACGGTAAACTTGCCATCATTTACGCTAACCAATAAGAAATGGCCGCATATAACTGGTCTTCAACTCGCTGATCCAGACTTCTTAATTCCACGACCTATTCACATCATTCTGGGTGCAGCACCAGCTGCACATATAATCAACGCTAAAATAAGGAAAGGGAGTGACAATGACCCAATCGCTCAGTCAACATCGCTTGGCTGGATCATATATGGATATGTGGACACCGCTACATCAAAATTGGCCGCTTATGGTCATCATGTCACTATTGATGATCAACTACAAGACTTGCTGAGCAAGTTTTGGTATCAAGAAGAGCCACAGACAGAATTCGCTACACGATATACGGAAGAAGAAGACGAGTGTGAACAACACTTTGTCAATACACACTACAGACAGTCTGATGGTCGATATGTCGTTCGCTTGCCGCTTAAATCTTCGCCATGTCAACTGGGTGATTCGCTCAGAGCTGCACAATACGCTTTATTACGTCTTCGCAAACGACTGGAAGCTGATCAAGTCTACAAGAAGTTGTACTTCGACTTCTTGAAAGAGTATGAAGACTTGGGACACATGAGACGCATTAAGTTGAAGGATTTACCACCAAACAGCTACCTGTTGCCTCATCATGGAGTTTTAAAAGAACAGAGCACTACCACCAAGCTCAGGGTGGTATTCAATGGGTCCTGGAAAACAACATCTGGCGTATCAGTCAACGAGATACTTCATGTGGGGCCCAAGATTCAAGTTGATATCAGTGACGTGCTTATTCGCATCCGCTGCCATCGCTATTTATTCGCTACTGACGTAACTAAAATGTTTCGTCAGATCGCAGTTGACAAGGAAGATCATCATCTACAGTGCATACTCTGGTTTGACGAAGATGACATCCCAATAGTATTTGCACTCGCTACTGTTACGTATGGAACAACATCAGCTCCATATCTCGCTGGGAGAGCACTTTTACAACTCGCTGAAGATGAAGGAAATAAATTTCCGAAAGCTGTCGAACCGCTGACAAATACACGCTACGTTGATGACATCTATGGAGGCGCAGATGAACTCGCTGAGGCAATCCAAGTTGCTCTCGATACAAAAAATATGTGTGCCGCAGGATGTTTTCCGCTTGCAAAGTGGGCAAGTAATTCAACAGAATTACTCTCTCAAGTCGCTCCAGTTGAAACCCAAGAAGATACACCAAGAGAACTTGGGGATACTACAGTAAAAGTGCTCGGGTTAACCTGGAATTTAACACAGGATAAATTCCAGTTTGGCTATTCGCTTCCAGAAGCATCACCAACTACTAAACGCACAATTTTATCTGAAATTGCTCGCTTGTTTGACCCACTGGGGTTTTTAGCACCGATCATCGTGAGAGCCAAGATGTTCATGCATTCGCTATGGCTGCAGAACTTCGACTGGGATGCTACGCTATCACCGTTGCTTCTTCAAGAATGGAATTTATTTCGAGATGAACTACATCAGATCTCGAAGATTCAGATACCTCGCTGGAATCATGTAAAAACTGGTGTATCGATTGAATTACATGGATTCTCTGACGCTTCACAACTCGCTATGGCTGCTGTCGTCTACTTAAAAGTTACTGACGCTACTGGAAGCTCCAACATTTCGCTAGTGTGTGCCAAAACACAAGTTGCACCACTGAAACCCATAACTATACCGAGAATGGAGCTTAATGCCGCTGTCTTACTCACTCAACTGGTACTCTACGTCAAGAAAGTTTTGAAACTTGAAAAGATACCAATTTTCTTGTGGACAGACTCCGCTGTATCCTTAACGTGGATACGAAACAACCCAAGTAGATGGAAAGTCTACATTCGCAACAGAGTTACCAAGATTCAAGAATCGCTACCAAGTGTCAACTGGGATTTTGTTCCAGGGAAACTCAACCCAGCTCACTGCGCTTCAAGAGGTTTATCAGCAGCCAAACTAGAACAGCATTCGCTATGGTGGACGGGACCTAAGTGGCTCAGTTAATCAAAAGAAAACTGGCCATCCTTTGACATCCCTACGCAGACGGTATCACATCTTGAAGAACGTCCAGGTCTGGTTTTTACCATCTTCAAGGCAGATTCACACCCGCTATACACGCAACTGGAAAAATTCTCTAAGTTGTCACCATTACTTCGCACGCTTGGAATCTGTCTACGTGCCATCGCTAAATTTAAAAAAGTGCCACAGTCCACACTGGCCACACCACTCTCTACAGTTGACCTGGAACTCGCTAAGACTTTGCTGATCAAGTATACTCAAAGTCAGTACTATTCGCAAGAGCTGAAACTACTGAAAGATGGTGATTCTCTAAACAGAAATTATCGTCTCGCTAAACTGATTCCCTACGTCGACTATAACGGAGTACTCAGAGTCGGCGGTCGCTTGAAGAATTTGCTTCTGGATGATGAACAAAAAATCCAGCAATTTTACCAAGATCATCACGCTTAAGTACGTTATTGATAGACCATTCGCATCAGAGAACATTCCACGGGGGAACTCAATTGACTCTCGCTGATCTACAGAGATCTGTCTGGATAGAAGGTGGTCGAGTTCCAGTCAGATCACACATTCTTCGCTGCGTCGTGTGCACGAGACATAGAGGTGTTCGTGCACAACAATTAATGGAACAATTGCCATCCGCTCGTGTAAGACCATCTAAAGCATTCTTACACACTGGAATAGACTACGCTGGGCCAGTAACACTGAAGACATTTCAAGGTCGAGGTGCGAAAACTTATAAAGGATGGATCGCTGTGTTTGTATGTCTCGCTACGTCCGCTATACATATAGAAATTGTCACCGATTACTCTACTGACGCTTTCGTCGCAGCATTCAGAAGATTTACTAGTCGGAGAGGCGCCTGCAGTACCCTATACTCGGACTGTAGTACAAATTTTGTAGGAGCAGACGCCACGCTAAAGAAAGATTTCGCAGCAGGATCGAGACAGCTAAAGGAACTTCAGTATTTACTCGCTACAGATGGCACAGACTGGAAGTTCAACCCGCCACGCGCTCCCCACTTTGGTGGCTAGTGGGAAGCAGCCGTGAAGTCAATCAAGTTCCATCTTATACGAACTATTGGTGAATCGCTATTGACTTACGACCAACTCGCTACGGTTTTAACGTAGATTGAAGCTGTATTAAATTCAAGACCGATCGCTCCGCTATCCGAAGATCCTGCAGATCTAACCGCTCCGACTCCCGGACATTTTCTCATCGGTGAACCGCTAATCGCTGTGCCTGGGCCTTCGCTACTGGAGAACAATACCGCTACGTTGTCACGCTGGCAACAATTACAACAAATGTTCCAACAATTTTGGAATAGATGGTCAACCGAGTACCTACAACGTCATCAATCTATTTCTAGGTGGCATCATCCACAAAATAACATCAAGGTGGGTTCATTAGTCTTGCTGACTGATGAGAGATTCCCACCATCGAAATGGCCGCTTGCATGAGTACTCGCATTACATCTAGGCAGGGATGACCCGACTCGAGTAGTAACTCTGAAAACCGCTACTACGGAACTTGTTCGACCAATCGCTAAACTGTGTGTACTACCAGTTCACTCTCCAGATGACAATCCAGTCGACACCGTCGCCAGCGCTGGGGAGAATGTTCAGTCACGAGCTTAAATTAATTCAAATAAGCTTCGTGCATTTCCGCTAAGTCCGGGAGCTGCCGAACTCGCGATTGTACAGAGAGCGTAGAGTGCCGGGTCACTCGCTATTTGGACCCGACACATACTAAAAACTCCCTCAGGACCGTGTCAAGACGCTATGGGAACCCGCTACCAGCCGGCCAATCATATAATTTGTCTTATATTGGCCAGCCAATAAGAAAATCCGCTATCAACTGCTTCCTGTTGGCGCGCTTTTAAGCCAATGGGAAAATTCGTCTTATGCAGCAAGGCTGCCACGTCAACACCAAGTGCCGACGACGACTCAACGACATTTTCATCTACACATTCTACAACGTGCTTTGCTACTTGCAACCTCGTGTTTTCTCTCGTGCTAAAATCGCTTCTCTTTGCTATAATTATTTCTTGTGTGATATAATTCTTGATCCGCTACGCTAAATTATCCTCAATATTTAGTCAGTAAAATAAGGCTGCTATTTATTGGGAATAAATCTGATTGTTACTCGCGTGTAATTAATTATAAATTAATTTCCGTGAATATAACCGCTATCGACCACGTGTCGAAGTTTATACGTGAATCTTTTCTTTAGTTTGCATTCGCTATCGCGTATCTCTTAGTAGCATTCGCTATAATTGTTAAGTTTCTTACAATTTTAAAGTGTAAATAAGTGTAAATAAATATCTAATTTATTTATTGTTAAAAACTGTGTAATTTTTAATTGTTTAATTCCTCACGCCTAAACCAGATCCAATTAGTTTATTCGCTCATTTTACAAATAATAATAATAATAATTACGAAGTATGAATTACTTTATTATAATTTAGAATTATTTTGACATATTATAAATTTTTTTTTAAAAAGGAAAGCTCTACATATACACAGTCATTCAGACGCCACATGGGAAATGATATGAACAAATGTTCGGGGCCTCCTAACCTCGCGTTCTAATGAAAACTCGATTTTCGAGTATCGAGGTAAAGGAAAGAAATTGTCACTATACCACTCTAAAGCTACGATTTGACGACTGTGATGTCAAATCATCATAATACTATAGTCAAATCATCACTAATTTACCGTGGAATCATGGTGAAATCACCATTAATTTACTGTGAAATCATGGTGAAATCACCATTTATTTACTGTGAAATCATGATTAAATCACCATTAATTTACTCTAAACTCGCAGTGAAATCACAGTGAAATCACTACTAAATCACAATGACAAAATGGCACAAAATGACTGTGAATTCACGATGAAATCACCGTAAATACACCGTAAAATTACGGTGAATGTGAATTCACTGTGATTTTACAGTGATTCCAATTCCGCGAGGGTACTTAAATTTTTTATACTTTGTTCACATGAAGGTTAGTTTGGTACATTACGTATATAATGTTTCGTCAAATCAACTATCTGAAGTTCTCTATCAAAAATAGTCCTTGTCCTTTTTTACCCTCACTCTTTGAAAACGAGTCTAATTTCTTATCATGACTATACACTAACATGTATCACAAGATATGCATGTATGTGTTCAGTCACGAGCTTAATCATTTTGAAGAGCTTGGTGTACTTTCGCTGCGTCCAGGAGCGGCAGAACTCGCTACTGACCTCAAGGTCAGAATAGTGTCTGGCCACTCGCTATTTGGGCCCGATACATACAATTTCTAGCTCATAGCCGTGTCAATTCAGCATGAGAGATCCGCTTCCAGCCGACCAATCACGGAAATTGGCGGCTAACTATATCCTGTCGGCGCGCTTTTAAGCCAATGAGGAAATTTGCTAGTGCAGCCATGCTGCACACGTCATCACCGAGGGTTACGTGCGTTAATATCCCCAGACAAAATATCCCTGACACAATATCTCCGGACATAATATCCCCACGACAAAATATCCCCGGACATAATATCCCTGCAATGAAATATCCCCGCGACAAAATAACCCCCGACAAAATATCTCTGCGTCAAAATATTTCAGGAACACTATATATCTCTGTGATGAAATATAAAAAACAAGTAGTTTTATTATTAGATTCAATCCATTGCTTTTTGGGTCCAAGATGAGAAATTTCAGGGATGACCTGCAAGGTCTATTGCTTTCCATTTGCCTATTAAAGCATATTAATAAAAAATTTTCAATGAATTATAAACATTAGTAGAGAACATTAATTAGCTTCTTATCATGTTGTGCCCTTTTTTCACGGATTTTGTGTGTGTTTGTTCGAAAATTGGCCAACACATTGGGTCCAAGATGAGAAATTTCAGGGATGACCTGCAAGGTCTATTACTTTCCATTTGCCTATTAAAGCATATAAATAAAAAATTTTCAATGAATTAGAAACATTGGTAGAGAACATTAATTAGCTTATTATCGTGCTGTGCCCTTTTTTCACGGATATTGTGTGTATTTATTCAAAAATAGGCCAACACATAAGCTTTTTATCGTGCTGGGCACAAAACACGTCACACCCTGAGATTGGGACTTTTCTTTCATCACGAAGAAAACTATGACAGAGATGTTATAATAAATAAACTCAAAACAAAATATTAACATGATTTTTAATGGAAATTTTGAACTATTGTGATATTTTGTCGCAGGGATATTTTGTTCGGGGATATTAACGCGTGTTACCATCACCGAGCGGCAACGAAGGAAGAAGACGCCGCCATTCCATGCCTTTTCGCTTTTGGTGTTCAACCGCTTCACCTCGGGCCTTCCATCCTACTCTGAGGAGTCTAATGTGCTACCACGTATTCTCAAACCACTTCGCAAATTCTAAATTATTTTTGTAATATAATTCCGCTTCACTTACGCTAAAATATCCTCAATAATTAGCTTGTATATCAAGGCTACTAATTATTGAGTATATATTGATCCGTTGCTCGCGTCTAATTACTTATAAATTAATTAACGCGTTCTGATCGGCTACCGACCACGTGTCAAGTTTTTATACGTGAATTTTTTATCGTTGCATTTGCTATCGCGTATATTCAACAGTCGCATTCGCTATTAAGTATATTTTCTCTCAGAAGTTTTCAGTGCACATATTGTTAATAAAACAGCTAATTTATCATCTGTAATTTTTGTGTTAATTTTAATTATTGAATCAACCACACCTACACCAGAATCCTTTTGTGCATTCGCTCACTTTACAGTATGAAACTTTTTATATAGATTATTTGGAAAATCTACCTTTTATTTATTTTTAGTTTTTTAAATTTCCGTAAATCAAGGCAGGGCATTACTTCATTATGAGCTTGAAGAGCTCGAAAATGTATTTACAATATTGATTTCAATCTTCAGGAGCTCGAAAACAGCGGGAAGTTTCAGGGCTGTCTCGCAGGGTCAACCGGTCTTCAGATTTTCAGTAGATTTCTTATAGAAATCTGAATATTGCATTTGTCGTCACGGTAGAATTTTCAAAGAATTTTTTTATAACCTAACATAATTCGTCGAGTAAGTTCCAAAAATACTATTGCTAAGATTTATACATGTGTGTATATTAGGGTTAGCCAGAAAAAGTGACAATTTTTTTTTTTCTTTAGTTACAGTAAAAATATTGTTTGAGATGATGAAAAAAAAAATTCTGTGAAAATTTGAGCTCTTAATATTAATATCAAGAGGTGCCTATTTACAATTTTTTATTTCCCATTTAAATAACATAGCAAAAAAATTTTTTTATATTTAAACTTTTATTACTCAGCATCTAGTCAACGAATCGCAAAGATTGATACACAATCTTGTAGAGAATTGAACGATCTACAAAAAAAATCTCTTATGATTTTTTGCTTATCCCACTCAGTTCAAAGTCATTTAATGTTAAAGCTTAACCTTAAATAAGTTATTAACAATTTCACAACATTTTTAATTTCGACTTTAAAAATATGGTTTTTTTCATCATGTCAAACAATATTTTCACTGTAACTAAAGACAAAAAAAAATTGTCACTTTTTTCGGCCCACCCTATTGTATATGGGTCATTCCATATCAATTCAACGACATTGCGACGGTGACCTGTTACGGCATAACCTACGAGACCAGGGTGCCTTATAAAAACTGCAAATCAAATATCAGATGGGTGAAGAAGTTGTTGACATGAAAAAATAATTTCCCAAACATTTCTCATTTATCGGTATTTTCGTAAAATAAATTAAATCATGTATTAAACAGAGCTGATATTGCGGTGACAATGAACTCTCTGTTTTTCTTGAATCAAAAAAAATTTATTAAAACCGTTGAAATTTAACTATTAAAGAATAAAAAAAATTTGGTACTTTCTAAACACATGAATAAATAATAATCCACCGAAAAAAAATTTGTACCCCAATTTTTTAATTGATTATGCTTTTGTTAATTAGTTAATTTTCACTTGTTGAAAGTTTACATAAAAACTCTGATTATTTCTAAACTAAAAACCTAAGATTTTTTTCACTTCTTGGAGCTATTCTAGAAAGGGTTTGGAAAAGATCGCCGTTCGAAAAATTAAAAGTTTTATTTTTCACTTTTTTTTTTTTAACAATTTAAATCATTGAAAAATGAAAAACGTAAATAAAGCAATCAAGATAATTTATTTTTTTTATTATTTTGTTTTTTTATTGCTGAAGGCTACATAACAATATTTAAAAAAAAAAAATTTACTTGCATTGTTTAAATAATTGTTATAAATAAATGCATTGTTAATAAGATTTTTAAAAAGTTTTTTATTGCAAAATAGCGCATTTGCTAATTAACATTTTTTTTTTTGGTTACTCAGTATTAATATTAACCCATACGAAAAAATTTATAACCTAAAATATAATCAGTTATAATTATTATAATTTGAAATATATTGTCGGAATATATCCACAAAATTATATCCGCAAATTATAAGCAACTTTATAACACATTATAATCTAGAATATATTTTAGGTTACATTCGCTGATATATTTGCAAATTATAACTGGAATTATAATAAATTATACCCTAAAATATATCTTTTGAGTTATATCCTTAGATATATCCGAAATTATAACAAGTATTATAATAGATTACACCCCAAAATATATTTCTAGAGTTATATTCTCAGATATATCCGCAAATTATGACCGGAATTATAATAAACTATATCCCGAAATATATCTTTTGAGTTATATCTTTAGATATATCCAAAATCATAACCGAAATTATAATAAATTATACCCCAAAATGTATTTTTAGAGTTACATCCTTAGATATATCCGCTAATTACAACCGAAATTATAATAAACTATATCCCAAAATATATTTCTAGAGTTACATTCTTAGATATATCCAAAATCCTAACGAGAATTATAATAAATTCCCGTGAAAATTGAATCATACATGGCCAGGCATTGCCGTATATGGTTCATATATGAAGCATATATGGCCATACATGGGCATACAAACTTTTTTAATATAGTCATGCATGGCCATATATGAATCATACAAGGCCATACATGGCTTTGTATGACTATATATGCCTCTGTATGCCCATGATAAATTAAACATACATGGCCATATAGTCCATGTATGGCCATACATGGTCATACATAGTCATGTATGACTCTATATGACCATGTATTTCCGCGATTAATTCAACATATATGGCCATATATGGTCCATGTATGGGCATACATGGCCATACATAGTCATGTATGGGCATATATGGCTATACAAGGCTATGTATGACAATGCATGACCATGCATGTCCGTAATTTAATGAACATATATGGCCATATATAGTTCATGTATGGGCATATATGGCCGTACATAGAAACGTATTACTATTAGGGTGTGTCAAAAAAAAAACTGATTTTTTTTTAGGTCTCATAGTCTCAAAAGTTTCTTTGGGGCCTAAAAAAAATCTTCCTAAAAAATCAGCTCGATATCTCAAAAATTGAGCTGGCGGTTTGCAAGTTCATTTTCCCATTTAAAATACATGTAAAAAATTTTTTTTTTATTTTTTCGAGGAAAAATCAAAGAAAAAAATTTTTTTTCCAGAAAGTAGTGGATACAGTCTAGATAGCATACAGTACTGTCTGAAATTTTTCTTTTACAGATAGAATTCAGCACTATCCCAGAGAGTTGCCATTACTATATTGTTTTTTCCGTGTACGATATACATTTCTTAAAATGGAAATCTGTTAAACTACCTTGAATATAATTTCAACCATATATTTACCCGTGAAAATGAAATATATATGGTCATGCATAGCCGTATATAGTTCATACATAGGCATATATGGCCATATGTAGACATGCAGATTTTTTATATAAAAAATTTGAGCTGACTATTACAATTACTTATAAGCAGGATGGTGTAGTGTAAAAAAAAATAGAAAATTTTTTTAATATTACTAAAAGCATATTGATAATTATATTTTGCTTTTTCGAAAGTGATTAGGGGAGCCTGGGGCACGAAAGCCCCCCTGGGGCACAAAGGTCCCCCCTCAAAAATCAGGTAAAACTTTTTTTTTTCATTTTTCGTCAAGTTATGGCCTCTATTACGTTTTTATCATATTTTAGGCCAATATGTAATATGTGGGGTAAAATGGACCACTCGAAATAATTATTTTTTTTTCATTTTCCGTCAAGTTCATTTTTTCGTTACAATTTTTTTTTTTGAGTAGTCCATTTTACCCCACATCACATATTGGCCTAAAATATGATAAAATCATCATAAAGGTCATAACTTGACGGGAAATAGAAAAAATTTTTTTTTTATAATTTTTTGGGGAAGAGGGGGCCTTCGTGCCCTCCCTGTTAAAAAAATCCTATAGAAACTATTAGGTACCGGTCACAATCCGATTCAAGTTCCCATAGCCTATCTAAACGGAAAAAAGTTCCATTCTATTGATTTATAGGAATCTATAGGAATAGATCAGGTTTCAGAACTTAACTGACTTTTCGTCAATGGAGTGTATGAGATTTAATGGGCACGAAAAGTTATATTCATTTCTATACGAAATGACTGATAAAAAATCTATCAGAATCAAAGAGAAATACCTAAGACTGCTTTTTTATCAGGATATTCAGGTCTTGATTGATTTATTTTTCTGCTAGTTATTTCATTTTTTTCTATAGTATAAGGTTTCAATCAGAGCTGTCATTGCCGAACTCTATATGTTTTCAGAAGAAGTTTCTACTTCATGTTTTGAACAATTTTTAATAGGTATAGCGTTTGACAAATATATAATTTTATGGGAATACATAAATACTTATCCTGAAAAATTACGAATTTTTTCATGAAATTTAATCTGCAATCACTGTGTCAAAAACACAATACATTCCTATTGGGTTTTTGATTCGTTATTGGAATAAATCTGAAATTTCTGAGTAGTTATTACAAAATAAAAGTATATGTTTTTTTCTCGTTTATTTTTAATCAGTAAATATTATTAATGAATCGTCAGATTTTAATATAGTTATCGACACGTAATTAGGTTATATTTGATTAGCTAAAACCTCATTGCTTTTAGTCATGTTTTATTTGAATTTCCTAAACTTTTACTCATGCCATTTAATCAGATTTTGTATAGATGCTTTTAATATATAATTTATTAGTATTGTCACTATCGAGAATTAAAGCATCAAAATGATTCTATCATCTCTATGCCAGTATTTTTACACGATATTTCGGCTTTGCGCTGCATAAGAATGTATCAGTTTCTACTTTTGACATATTATTACAATAATTTCTAGTAGATTGTATGATGCAAGCTGGATAATAACACTCTTCAGATTTAACTAGATGACTCCTGCCATAGATTTTGAGCATAATAAATGCGAAATTGACTGTTCATTTTTATACTACACGGTAACTATTATTTTAGAACGAATACATTATATTTTTGAGTTTTTCGTAATTAATGTCAAAGCTATTTGGATGATAATGTACAAAAATGTTATTGATTTATAAGTTTGAAATTAAAAACTCCGATTGAATCCGATTGAATCTGATTGAAAGTGTGGGAAGACACTCAATCAGAATTCTATCAGTTCCGATCGGAAACAAATTTTCAATCAGAAGTGTTCGGGACTGTTCGGGTTCTCCGATTGAATTTTAATCTAATTTAATCGGAAAAAAATATTTTTTATTTTTTGATTGAATCTGATTGAAATATTTCAATCAGATTCAATCGGATTTAATCGGAAAATAATAATTTTTTTATCGATTATTTTTTGATTAAATTCGACAGAAAATTTTCAACCAGTTTCAATCGGATTCAATCGGAAAATAACAATTCAGATAGTATTAATAATTATTAAAATTTGGGAAGATATGAATTTCATTTATCATGAATTCAGCAATTTTAAAACCATCCGAGTATAGAATCTTATCTGTCTTTCTAATTTAATCAATTTTATAAAAAGTTAAAACAAGCATTTTTCAGGATTATATAAAAAAATTTAAAAACTTTCTAAGAAACTGTATTGATTGATTTTCAAACTATCACGAAAATAAAAGGAAACATCAATAAAAAATTATAGATATATATATATATATATATATGTATACATATATATATATATATATTAGGTTGGTTAAAAAAAAAAAATTTTTGTTTGATGGTATACAAAAATTGAAAGTATACCTAAAAATAAAAAATTCGGTACCAATCCAAGCTCTTAATAATAATACTACGGTTTGCATCAATCCATTTTTCTATTTTCTATTTAAATAACACGGGAAAAAAAGTTTTTATTTTTTAGAATAGCTTACAAGCCAATCAACGAATTTTTATGCCCGATAGATATTTTGTAGGAAATTGAACGCTCTACACAAAAAGTCTCATCATTTTTCGATAAATCCAACTGTTCAAAAGTTATTTGAGCTTAGTCAAATTTATAGTAAATTTTAAGATCTTTTTACTTTTCCGGCGAAACTATCAGTCTTATTAGAAAATCTCATAGAAACTTTTTTGTAGGTAATTTTATTTCTTAAAAGTTATTTTTTACGTCCGATTAATTTTTATAATTTTCAAAACAATTTTTTTTTTATTCATAAATTTTATAATATACAATGAACCACGTGAACAACGAAATATCTATTAAGGAAAATCTTAGTGGGGAGAATAATGCGTGCGCCGACCAAGATAAGAAAATTTTAGGCCTGAGAAACAAAAAAGGTCTCGCTCTCTTCTGGCTGCAATTATCAAGGTGCGAACAAGTTGTTACAATGAAGAAAAAGAAAAAGAAAAGTGTAGTATAAATTAAACTAGAATATTATTTTGAAGCTCATCAAGTATTTACACAGGAAAACAGGTATAACAAAATAAAATCAAAATATTACATAAAATGTAAAAGTGTTCAGTCACATGAATATTAAAATTAAAATTCAAACACGTGTCATTTATAAGTAAAGAATGAAATAAATTTAAAATAATGTCCAATTTAGTAATGTCCGAATTATATAATTATAAATTAAAATTCGAACATATATAATGTAAAATCCAAATAGTAAATATAATTTTTCAATTGTGTAATTGGGGTCGGCTGCTAGCCACCTAATACTTTTGTTATTAATCATGAATAACTGTTTTATGAGTTGACAATACAGTAGAAATTAAAATTTAAATATCGTATTATTAATTTAAAAATTAAACCTATCCTCCTTAATAAAAGATCTCTGGGGTTCCCGGTCTATAGGCTTCGCCTTGGGCCAAATACCCACAAAAACATAATTTATGTCCAAATCCGGCGTAACATATTACAAATCATGTTTTTCAAAAATCCGCATTTTTTCTAGTTATTTTCATTGCAATGTCAAGCTCTTAAAAAAATAGTTTTCTGATTGATTTTTCATAAATTCTAAAATATATTTTTTGTATTTTATCTTATATTTTTTAAATAAATTTTTTTCATGGGGGTGTTTAACGCAAGGATTTTCGTATGCTCCAACTAATAAAAAAAAAAGTTGCTTGAACGAAGAGAAAAATTTCTAAGAAAAAAAGATATATGTGTAGGAGAGGAAATTCACCAGTGCTCAGCAATAGCAGTGGGAGTAGTTCGGTGCTCGCGACTAGATGACACTCAACCTCTTGTGCTGTTCCTGGTTAGATAGATATTTTAGAGTTTTTATATTCCAAACTTGGAAGCAATTTTGACACGAACACTCATCTGTCCTTCGACACAGTGACAAGTGCCATTTTTGGTGATAATATAGTATATCCTATATTACTTCATGACATCCAAACTAATTGTTAATATAGATTCAATGTAAATTTTAAAATATTCGATTTATCAATTTTGAACCGTTTCGAATGATTTCTATTCACTTATCCCAAGTTCCAATTTTCGAATTGATTTGAATCATTTTTGTTAACCAGAGATAATATATAAAATTATAAAAAAAATTTTTATCCCGGGAATCGGTAATTTGCGATTAATTTACAATCGAAACCTTCGGGAAGTATCCGATTAAATTCCATTGAAAGTCATTCGGAAATTTCTAATCAACTTTCAGTCGGAATCATTCGGAAGTTTCCGATTAAATCCGATTGAAACTGATTGAATGTCAATCAGAAATTTATGATTAAATCTAATAGGACGTTTTCAATCGGAGTTTTTAATCAGGGATTGTCAAGTCTTATTTAAATATTACACTTTCCGTCAGCAATATCTAATATATTCCTGTAGAGATTATGATCAATAAAATGCTGGTATTTCTCATAAAAATTAGTATCGAAAATATTGCGATAACCAAGATCATTCTGATTGTTATTAATAAAAAAAATTCTCATCAGAAAAGCGACCGGGAAGTTTACGATACAATCAATTTTATTTTGTACTTACTATTTTATGAAAGCTATCAATCAAATCTGATTCTAAACATATACATTTTGCCGCGATAAATACATATTGAAACTCATGATTTTCCTATGAATTATTTTATTTTGAAATTACCTAATATAAACCAATAGATTATTTTTTTTATTGGCGGTGAAAATTAGTAACGGGCATTTTCTGATTCAATTCTACATATTTTATTACATGTATTGGATATTGTAAGTAATTTCCAATAGGTTGATAGTAGTATAATTAAAGAGCTTTCACTGGTACATACCGATGACTGCTGATTCAAAACCACATTAGATTCTGATAGGAAATTTTTTTTATTGGAATTTATCAGATTTTTTCAACAGGGGCTAGAAAAAAAAAATTTTTTTTTTCGATTTTTTGTAAAATTTCGGCTGATTCTTCCGAAATAGACGGAAAATAAACGAATTAGGTGGTTAAAAGCCACAAAAAGAAAAAACCGGCTTAAAAGGGCCTTCGTGCCCCAGGCTCCCCTACATTCTTTCAATCTTATGTAGCACAACTAAACTTCGTTGTAACTGTCGGTTGCATAGCCTAGTCGTCAAAGCGTCGGTCTCTCGTACGGAAGGTCCTGGGTTCGAATCCTACTGAAGCGGATGCGGACATTAGCAAGTCTAGCGTTTTTTCTCTAAATTAAAAATTTCCAATTCGATTAGAAATTCAAGTATTCGCATATCTGATAATCTCTGCGTTGCCAAAATAATTAAAAAAAAAAAAAAAAAAAAATTTTTTTTAAATTAATTAAAATTTCTATACATAGTCATATATAGCCGTGTCAAGTTATGTATGGTCATACCTGGCCAATTTACATACATGGCCAGGTATGGTCATATATGGCCATACATGGTCATACATGGGCATATATGGTCATATATAGCCATGTATGGCCAATTTTCATACATGGTCATGTGTGATTCATTTTTCACGGGTTATACCCCAAAATGTATCTTCAGAGTTACATCCTTAGATATATCCGCAAATTACAACCGAAGTTATAATAAATTATATCCCAAAATATATTTCTAGAGTTATATCCTTAGATATATCCGCAAATTCTAACCGAAATTATAGTAAACTATATCCTAAAATATATCTTTTAAGTTATATCCTTAGATATATCCGATGTTATAACCAAAATTATGATAAATTACACCTTAAAATATATCTTTGAAGTTCCCGGGAAGAAAAAATTATATATAATAATAAATAATCATATATAATTATCTAATTTTGTATAGTTATACATGATTATATCTCATTATTTTAGCTGTGTGGGTGTTTGAATCATAATATTTTGTGAAATAATTTAGATACGACCAAACAACGTAAGACTATTCATAAAACTTGCAAAATGATTTATAAAACAAAGTCTATAAAATTTTTTAATTTATTACCGCATTCATAAATATTATAAAGAAAAACTTTTGTTTAAATTCTTGGCAATAGACTAACAAAACCCAAAGCGGGATGACAGCTAAAAAATTTTAAAGTTTCAACGATTAATTATGTTATAAAAAACTCAAATATAAAATTAAAAAAGTTTTAGTGAAGTTTAAAAGATTTTAACTTCTCATTTTTTTTTAATTTTCCAAAAGAAGGAATTATTGCGCCGCTATTAGTGGGTATACCACTATTGGTCTCTTTACCCTATAAATAATAACATAATTGAATGCAATACAAATAATAGAATCAATCATTTATTGATGTCTTCAATTCTCTAAAGTCGATTTGTATCCAAATCAATACAATTAACTTCTACTTTCAAGTGGTTCATTCAGCACAGTGGTGAATACATCCGACTTCGAATCAGAAGAATTTGGATTCGAGCCCATGACTCGGCGAGATTTTTTTTTTTTTTCATGGTTGTTATTGTATATGTAACTTAATAAAGTAATATACATGTATTTTATTATACTGTATAGTAAATTGGTAAAAATAATAAACATGTATAATTATATTTATTTATACCTCGATTAGACTTTAAAATTGTATTTGAAAATTTATAATTTAAATTATAATTTAGATTTATAATCTATGGTTTATAATTTGGATTATAATTTAAATTACAATTTTGAAATTAGAATATGATTATTGTAATCTCGATTATAATTCTAAATTATATCACGGTTATAATCTGGCGGCAAAATGTCATATAATCTAGTATATATCCAATTTTTAATCATGGATACATATTTGACTACATTTTCGGTTATAAATATTTTCGTATGGGAAGGTGTAAAATTGAGAGAATGCACAAAGGATTCTGGTGTACGTGTGGTGAATTCAATACTAACAATTAAACCAAAAATTACAGATGATAAATTAGATCTTTATTTAACAATATGTACATTGAAAAACTTGTGAGTACAATACTTGATAGCGAATGCAACTAGATATATACGCGATAGCGAATGCAAAACAATATTAACTATAGCAAAGCAAAGCGGTTTTAGAGCACGAGGTTGTACTGTTGAATTCAGAAGCGAAAAGACAATGGAGAAAATGTTGTTGAAACGACGTGACCGCTTGGTGGTAACGTGGCAGCCTCGCTGCATAAAACGAATTTTCCCATTGGCTTAAAAGAGCGCCAACAGGAAGTAGTTGATAACGAATTTTCCTCATTGGCTGCCGAGCTCTCGGTGTAAGGCGAGTTCTATCACTGGTCGGCTAATATAAGACGAATTATCTGATTGACCAGCTTGTAGCGGGTTCTCATCGAGTCTTGACACGGTCATGAGGGAGATATTGTATGTGTCGGGCCTAAATAGCGAGTGACCCGGCACTACCCTCTCTTTGCAGACAGTAGCGAGTTCGGCAGCTCCCGGACGTATTGGAAATACACAAAGCTTTTCAAATTGTCCAAGCTCGTTACTAAACAGAAGGAACCATTTTTTTCTTTTTAATCATACTTTATCATGTTCTCTCATATTATAAAAAAAATTTTTTTCATTCATTTTTTATTTGTTTAGTAAGCTGCGTAACATTTGACCCGACGACATCATACCCGCGACAAAATACCCGCAAACCAAAATACCCGACGACAAAACACCCGCAATCTAAAACACCCGCCACACGGCGTGACGCTTTTTGGGACCAAGACAATTCATCCCCCGCGACAATTCATTCCCGGGGAAAATGATTAAGATCTGACCAGATCTAATTATATCTGATCAGATCAAATTATATCTTGGCAGATCTATTTATATCTGATCAGATCTAATATTTAGACATGATCAGATCTCATTGTATCTGGCCAACCACCGTTTATATCCGGTCAGATCTAATCAGATATAATTAGATCTGGGCTAGATACAATGTCAGACATGATTGTATCTAGTCAGATCTGCGCATATCTCGTAAGATCTGATCAAATATAACTATATCTGAACTAAATATAACATTTGACACAATCAGATCTTATTATATCTGCACAGATATAATCAGTTATAGATTGTATTATTAATGAAAATTGTTCATATCTAGTTATTTACACTCACGCGATTACATACGTGGATCAGCGCAGTGGATAGCATCAAAGACTTTGAATTGGAAGGATGCAGGTTCGAGCCCAGCAGTCACCGGGATTTTTTTATTAATTTTAATAATTTATAATTCCTCTAAGTAACGTTCCTAATATATCAGATTACATTTCGGATTGAATTGAAATTATCTATTTTTTTTTTCGCAATTTAATATTTTTTTAATAGGGATCTCCGGAGAAAAAGGTTTAGATCTGACCACATATAATTATATCTGATCAGATCTCGCCAGATAGAGACAATTTAAAGATCTGACCAGATCTACTTTGTCATATCTGATCAGATATAATTATATCTGGTCAGATCTCCCGAGTCAAAATTTGAAATGTGGATTTGCCCTCCATATTCTAAATTAGATAATTGAGGCTGAAATCATAGTTATATGAGGGTATTGAGGGTAGAATCACATTCGAGTAATAAGACAAGCTATTGAGCAGAACTGTAAATCTGTCCTAACTTTGGGAGTTTTGTCCGCTTTTACCAAATGTAGAGTAAATTTACAGTCGACAGAAACGTAAAAATACCCTCCAAAACCTACTTTTTAATTGTGGAAGAGATCCTTATCAGATCTTCGTTGGTAGGTAAGGGGGACGAAGGGACGAAGTGGATATCCACTATAAGAGAAAAATGGCTACCATAGTCGCGAATTTTTAAATAAAAAACGTTACAAATATTTGTAAATTAATTTATAGTATAAAGAAAAACAGTCAGAATCGATTCTAACATCAATTTGTATTTCAGTAGAAATTTGTGATCGTATGTTTATAGCTGTGAAATTAATTAATACTGAAGAACTTGAATAAATTACTTGTATTAAAATATATTAACAATAAATAATAAATATTTCAACTAAGCCATCGTTTTAGATATCTATTTATTTTAATTTATCGGAATTTATTAAATTAAAAAAAAATAAATTTAATGACTTAAATTAATTATTTTTTCTAAAGAGTCAACCTATATTCCTACACGGAGAAAAATGCCGCTCAAAATTAAATAGTAATTACAACCACAACCAAAAATTTGCTATGTCAAATAAAAAACTACAATCCATAAAAAAAATTACGATGACTAGGAGAAAATTAATTTTTTATTTCAATTATTACTATCTAGATTGTAATTTTCACTTATCGAAATAATTACAATCCTAAATAGAGATAATTACTTAAAAAATTTAAAAATCGCTCACAACTTTAATAATTTTTATTTTTTAATTTTATTTGAAACTAAAACGGTATTATCACACTTAATAAAAAGTACAATTGTATCAACTAAAATTTCATTTTTTATTTTATAATAATTATCATTAGATATTAAAAAATGTTATCTAAAGGGAAAAATCACAATATACATTCAAAATTTCTATCATTTGTAAAAAATTCAACTTAACTGTAAAAATTACATTTATGCTTCATTAAATTTTCGCTTGGAAAAAACAATATTTACTTATTCATATAAAAATAGTTAAATCTTACAAATAGTAGAAATCGTTATTAGAATTATTGAAAGTTAGTACATTAGTCATAACTTTTGTTTCGTAGTTGATAAATATTACATTTCTAATGTAATTCTACCTAGGTAGTGTACATTTTAGAATGTCGGTAAGACAAATTGCTACTCCGGGAGATAAATTTACTATTTCAGATTGTAATTTTTAATTCAGGGTATATACATGATGCCATTGAGATTGTATCCTACCCATATACTTGCTATAAATTCAGAATTTCTAATCGTCTTTGTAGCTGAGTTGTCAACGTACTTGGTCAGGGTGTGAAGAAACAGTGAGGACCGGGTTCGATCCCAACGTCAGGTAAATAATTTTATTTTCAAGCTTTCATTATAAATTATTCCGCGTTTGTGTATACGTATGTGTTTGAGTGTTGTGTTTGTGCGTCTCGTAAAAGTGAATCCCCATTCAACCTATGTTCGTGTGTGTGTGTGTGTGTGTGTGTGTGTGTGTGTGTAAGTTCTGTTCGTTAGTAGGTAGTAGTACCTGAATACGCGTCTCCCGGCGCGCATGATTATTATTTTAGAATGTCGGTAAGACAAATTGCTACGCCGGGAGATAAAATTACCATTTGAGATTGTAAAAATTACAGCGCGTTAAATAATATTTACTAAGCAAAATAGTAAAAATGCTTGGTACATTGTAGTTTTCATTTTGTCGTTAGTAAATTTTATCTTGAATGCAGTAATTTTTATAATCAACAGATATTATTATTCTAAATAATATGTTGTAATTTTACTTTGAGTTATGTAAAAGTTTCGATTTTTTTTTAAATTTTGAGATTACTTTCTTGGATTGTAATTTTTTTTTCGAATTTAGTAAAAACTCTTCAATTTTTTTCTCCGTGTAATTTTTATTTGAAAACAATTTTTTTTAGTTTATAAAAGTGTAGTCAATAGTTTATTTAGACCATAGTAGACATTTTTTGTTCTTTCTTTCTAACTTTGAAAAAATACTTAAATTATTGATTAAAAATAGTTATTATTAAGAAAATATTTGAATATCGATTGGGTAAAATAAATATTCATTTAATTAAAATTTTAAAACCGTCAGCACAAAATAAACATAAATAAGAAAAAATTTGGGCCTTACTAAAATTCAATGGATTTAAAAGAGTTGAAAAATTTTCTAAGTCCAGAATAATTTTATAATTTTATTTTGGACTTAGAAAAATTTAGTCGACTGACAAAAATTGAAAAATTTATAAGTCCAACAAAATACAGTCTTAAATTAAATTTTAGGCTATGGAGGATAAAATCACCGTTCTAAAATCACTTTGGAAGTATGATTTTACCCTCCCAATGCTACTTTGAGGGCATGGAGATTGAAATTACAGTTCAACTGTGAGCGACAAGCCTGTTAACAAAAGAATTGAGGGAATCTAGGCTAAAACCACATTTCAGATTTCGACTCGGGCTAAACCTTTTTCCCCGGGTTCCCATGACAATTACTCCCAATTATTCCAAATGAAGAGAAACGCAATTAATTAATTTTTTTTAATTATACAGTTTTTTTTTCACGAAAAAATAAAATACTAACAACCATTATTATTATTAAATACGAATTTTGTGAGTGTGCAATTAAAAAATTCGGTCTATCGGTTGACCCTGTGGGCCAGCCCTAAAACTTCCTGCTATTTTCGAGCTCATTGAGCTCGAAAACATTGTTGTGAATACGTTTTCGAGCTCATCGAGCTCGAAAATACTTTTGGATGCCGTTGTTTTCGAAAAAAAACGCTTTTTACCATTTTTTCTCCAACGATATCTCTCAAATGAATTGACCAATTGAGACGGTTAAGGTGGCAATCGACGCATTTTATTGAGTTTAAGATCTGATTAGATTTTGAAATCGATTGGAATACCACAAAATAGTATAGAAAATAGCGCCCTTTTTCATGAATTTTGTGTGTGTGTAATTAAAAAGATATACCCACACATAAAAAAATGTCAAAAATTGCACTAAGTCCCTGAATCTGCCGAGGCTTCGTCCCTGGACCCCCTTATTAAGAGACTCTTTTTTCACGGAAAATAAAAACAAAGAGATATTTTTCTCCTTCCTTTTTTTTTAATTGATTTTTATTAAAAATTTTTTAGATTTCTATTAAGAGTGTTAAAATTAAGTGATTAATTGTCGGGGATAAGTTGTCAAAGGATGAGCTGACGCGGGGATAAGTTGTCAGGAAATGAATGGTCGGGGATGAATTTTCTTAGTCCCAAAAAGCGTTACATCGTAGACGGGTGTTTTAGATTGCGAGTGTTTTGTCGGGGGTGTTTTGTTTTGCGGGTATTTTGGCATCGAGTATTTTGATGTCGGGTATTTTGGCATCAGGTCATTTGTCGTGTTACCGTTTATTAAACAAACAATTTGTTATGAACATATAAATTTTTACGCAATATTTTTTTTAAATACTAAAAACAACCAGGTGTTATTTTTTTTTTTGTAGAAAAAATTTTTTTCTACTTTTTATATAATTTTAAAAATTATTGTACACTTGGACTTGTTGCTACCTTTCTGTTCTTCTTTATTGTTATTAAAATAACTTTAAAACTATTGAAGATACGACTACAACACATCAAGTCTTTTTCATTCTCCATTAATCATTAAAGAAATTGAGTTTTCAACCGAAGCTCTAACTCAATTGCTCAATGAATTATGAATAAATGTAATTTTCATAAATACTTTTCAATAAATACAAAAAAATTGTTAGTCAGCAAATGCGCTATTTAGCAAAAAATAAATTTTTTTAAGTAATGATTTTTTTTATAAAAATTTTAAAAAATTTAAGAATTTTAATTTTAAAATTTAATTTTAAAAATTAAAAAAAAAATCGTTTCTTAAAAAAATTTTTTTATTGCTAAATAGCGCATTTGCTGACTAACAATTTTTTTGTATTTATTAAAAAGTATTTATAAAAATTACATTTATTATTATACGGTGCTAAGCAGCAGTAAAAGTAGTTCAGTGCTCGCCACTAGATGGTCATCCAACCTATGGTGCTGTTCCTGGTTAGATATCTATTTCAGAGTTGTTATATTCTATACTTGAAAACAACCCTGGCACGGGTACTCCTCTGATATTTGACAGAGTGACAAGTGCCTGTTTTGGTGGTCATATAGTAGATGCAATATGACATTGTGACAACAGTGTCTAATATTTTTGTTTTCCTTGAATAATTTATTTTTACAATCCAGAAATATAAAATACATTTCAGGTAATAAAAAAAAAGTGATTTTTGTATTCCATAAATGCTCTTGAATATTCTAAAAATAATATATTTCAGTAAATTTTTTTTTTTTCTGTATTCATTTACTCTGAATACCCTCCGGTTCGAGTATGTATTCACTCTGATTCCACTCTGGAAACATTCTGGAAACACTCTGGTATCAGTTTGTATTTACTGTGAGTCCATAACGGTGTATGTATCCACTCTGGAAACACTTTGGATTTACTCCGTATTCACTTTGGAAATACTCTGGGTTCACTCTCGAAAAAGGGCACAAAACCGTTCTGGAAATACGCTGGAGTCCGTATGGTTGCATCGTGTTACCAGAATATTTATGATCCTGAAATTAGCTGACGTCTAATAATTTTTGGATTTTTTTTTAAACAGTAAATTATAAAAAAAAAAAATATTTGAAAAAATTGCACTTATAGTTTTTTAAATTTTCTACACGTGCATATTTTTAGTTTTTTTTTTTAAATTCAAATTTTTTAAAAATGAAATCCAAAAATTGTTAATTGTCTGCTAACTTCAGGATCATGAATATTTCTAGAGTGTATCCAGAATATTTTTAATACCGCAAGGGTAAAGTTTTAATATAATATAAATGAAATAATAATTAAAAATTAAGTGTGCTGTAAAGATCAGATTCCCAATAAATTTTTAAGTAAATGAAATTTAAAAACACTTTGACAATTCAAAAACATTTTTTAATACAAGTATATTTAGATTTATTACAGATTCAATTATATAATAAGGATAAATAATAACTAAAAAATACGTTTTCATAATTTTAATATTCATTTCACAAAATCCAGTTAGGTTATGCACTCACGACAAAATACGCTACAATAGAAAAGCACGCGACGCAACTAACGCGCATACGTTTAATATGGGTATATTTAAAAATTTTAAATGTACCATAGTAATTTAGAATTGGATCTAACTGACTATAGTGTGATTCGTTTCATTTTACTACGTGAACATTGTGAAATAAAATTAATTTCCAGGGTTAATTTTAATCTGTAATGAATTTTACTATGGTACTTTAGTAAAAATCACGGGTTATACTGATGATTTTTATTCTTTTTTATAGTAAAAAATTGTTTTGATATTTATTAAATTGTTGTATATCGGAATTTACTATGGTCCCTGATAAAAATTTATGAGTGAAACATGATTTTTTATTAGTTGCATTTTAAAATTGTGGATAAGTTCGTTATAGTTCACTTATAACATGCGCCCATAGTAATTTTTAATGGAAAATTTTTACAGTGTGTATTGGTTCTTGTCAAGACATTGCAAGATTTTCGATGGTCTTGGTCTTGGTCTCGATATTGCAATCTTTAGTATCGTCTTGGTCTCGTCTTGATAAGTCGAGACGAGATCAAGACAAGATCAATATAATCTCGATCTTGAGTGAAGCTCTAGTTCTATCAACGATTTATTTAAATTTGATATAACTACATTCGACAATTATATCGATGATGAAACTTTTGATTTAAATGAAAAACATTCACTGTAAATACAATTTGATTTTTAAATGAACTAGAATTAGTTTGTCACGACGACATAAAAAAGTAGTTGTATCCGTATATGACTATTTTTTGTAATTGCAGTTACTAATTTTTTCTCCGAGTGAACTTTTGACTGTAATAAATTTGAGAACGTATCAACTAAATTGAAGAAATATTTGCTTGCCTTAAATATTTGATGCATCGAGGAATTTATTACTAAAGTAAAACAATAGTTTTTCTATAGTAAGAACTACCAATTTCATATATTTCATAAAAATATTACTTGTTTCGAGTATTTATGAAAACAAGAAAAATAATTACTTGAATTTGATTTTTTTTCTATTGGTGTATACGTTTCCTTAATAAAAATCTGACAAAATAATTCAAAGTTGCATTCTTTTATTTATTTTTGATTTTTTGAATTCTCGTAGTGCAGGCAGGATATAATTTTTTTTTGAGCTCCAAGGGCTCGAAAAACAAACGCATTTAAGAGTATTCTTGAGGTTGAAAGAGCAGACCTTCGCGATTTTCGAAATGCCGTAAATATTCGGCAATCATGCACATGCCGAAAATTTACCTATATAATTTGGTATTATCATGGTTAGATTGGCCAGTTTTTTTACAGTAGTTATACAGTATATTTACTGTACTTGAACTGTAAGGTTACCAGAATACTACAGTAAAATTATTATAAAAATGCCGAAGTTTTACCGAAAAAATGCTATATAAAGACAGTATTAATACGATAATTTTATGATAATAAAAAAGTATTTCTTTTGTAATGATATCGTAGTTATTCTGCAATTTTACCAGATTTATGCTGATATAATAGAAAATTGTAAGAAATTTAGTTTAATTTTTTGTTCGCTTCTGCATTTAAAATCATTGAAAGTGTGCAAAGTATAAATTTTTTTATTTTATTCTATTGGTTCACACGTTTCTTATTCAAACAAAAGTATGTAAGTAAAAATAATTATCCGGGATAATTGATGTCTCCAATTTTATTAAGTTTATTTGTATCGAGATTAATATAATTAACATCGTCCGTCAAGCAAGTGATTTGGCACTGTGGTTAACAAATCAGACTTCGAATAATTAGGACTCGGGATCGATCCCACTAGATAGCCGGTTTTTTTTTCTTTTTTAACTTGCCGCTAAGAAAATCGATGATTTTCAAAAATTTCGGGAAGTTATTGTTTTCACCCCGATTTTCGAAAATCGAGTTTTCATCAGATGTCGACGTTTTGAGGTCCTAGGAAGCTATCCTGACTATTTTCAGAATGATGCCCGAGTGTCTGTCTGTCTGTATGTATGTATGTGTGTGTGTGTGTGTGTGTGTGTGTGTGTGTGTGTGCGTGTGTGTGTGTGTGCGTTTGCGTGTGTGTGCGCGCGTGTGTGTGTGTGTGAATGTGTGTATGTATGTGTGTGACCGGTCTATAACTTTTGAACTAACGAACCGATTTGGATGGTTTTTGCGACAATCGAAAGAGCTTGTTGGCCATCAACTTTCCTGAAAATTTCAGAACATTTGATCAAGTAGACTCGAAAATATTTGTGAATTACAAAAAAAAAATTTTTTTTTTTTAGTTTTTTATTGATTTCTCAGAAAAGAGTCTAACGATCGACTCCAAAATCTAATCAGCTCTATAACATAATAAAACGCATCGATTGCCGCCTTAGCTATCTCAACCGGTTAATTTGTTCGAGAGATATCGCGGGAGAAAGAAATGGTGAAAAACGGTTTTTTTCGATTATCTTTGAAGTGACTCATCCGATCAATTTCAAAATCTAATAAGCTTTAGAACTTCAAGAAACACGACGATTGCCGCCTCAGCCATCAAAATCGGTTAATTCGTTTGTGAGATATCTTGGGAGATAGAAATGCTAAAAACAGTTTTTATCGAAAACAATGGCAATCAAAAGTATTTTCGAGCTCGAAGAGCTCGAAAATGTATTCATAATAATGTTTTTGAGCTCAAGGAAATCGAAAAAAGCGGGAAGTTTTGGGGCTGGCCCGCAGGGTCAACCGATAGACCGATTTTTTTTTTCATGACAGTTAGTGTATATATAACTTTATAAAGTTATATATAATTATATAAAATTATATATAACTAAATAAAATTTTATAAAATTATATATAACTAAATAAAATTTTATATAATTATATATACATTTTTTTTCCAGGTAGAAAGGTTTCGATGCTGCAAAAATGCGGAAAATATACTATAAATATAATGTATAATTACTGTTTTAATGCTGTGAAAATACCGTATTTTTTCTGTTTTACCCTTGTAGGAAAAAAAATATTGACAGCGGGGCCGGTCTTGACACAATACTGGGCTACCCAGGCTCGGCCTCGAAAGGTTGGTCTGACATCCGACCAACGCTTAAGTGACAAGCCTTGGTTTGCCAGTCTTGAGACAAGGTTCAGCCAGTACTCAACTGACAAGCCTTGGCTTGCCAGTCTAAATAACAAATGGTACCTAAGAACCTCTGGCTTCTATGTATAGCGTAATAGCCTAGTGGATAAGACACGCCTAGCAGCCATGAAGGACCAGGTTCGAGACCCAGCAAATGCAAAAAAAATTAGTTTCATCGATCTACCCGATTTCTCTATTGTACAAATTTATTTCAATATGTTACCATCACGCACATGTCTACTAATATTTTTGTTTTTTTCATTTTTAATAAGCATCGGTGATTATTTAGCTACAGTTTTGGCACAATACTGACTCTCGATATTGGGCCAATATTTAGATGCAGTCTTGGCACAATACTGGTACTGGATATGGGGCCAGTACTAAGATGCAGTCTTGGCACAATACTGTCACTCAAGCTTGGCTGGGTGTTATCATTTCGAAGCTTAGACAGACTTGGACCAAGCTTGGATTTCAAGCTTTCTCCAGAGTTAATAAATCTTTTGCCAAGCCTCGACCAAGCTTGGGCCTATCGTTTTTTCCTATAAAAGTATTACCGTATATATTCTGAATTTATTTCGTAAATTTTTGGTAATAATTCGACAGAAAAACTGACCAAAATAACTTAAATAATACCGTATTTATGCAGTATTTTTACCGTATAATTTCGGTATTTCCAAAACCGCGAGAGGACTTAAATTGCAATAATTTTTTTTTTAACGAATTTTAATTTCCGTACCAGAATATTAAATCATGAATTCGACGATCAAAACATTCAATGCTTAGTCAAATAAATTTTATTCTTTTCAACAAAGTATTTCTTACTTTTCAATAAAAAATATTACTTTAGAGTGCTGAGAACGAAACGCAGATTTATGCATTTTTTTCGCCATTCTAAAAATAGTTCTCTTGACAATAGAGCCATATGCTTAAACTATAAAGACTTATAAATAATAGGAAGTCAGAAACAATGAAACGAGTAAAAAAATTCGCTGTTCGTTTGTGTCTGCAAAAAAAGTAGTCTTTTGTTACGCTTAGTGATGTGGGGTTACGGAAACCGGTCTTGATAAAAAAAAATAGGGCATACAGCAAAGTATGATGTTTTTTTTTTAATTTTTTTTTTTTAATTTTGAATAGTTTTTTTTCGAGAATTACTGCTGTTTGAAATTTCTATTCATTTCACTGTTCTAATAAAAATATAATGTACACAACCGTTATAATTAATTCGAAGATAATCGTATATAAAAAAAAAAAATGGCAGTCATTGGGGACTGCCGACAGAAGTAAGAACTTAATATTATGAAAAAACAGTGTTTTTTTTTAGATTTTCAAATTAACTGTATTATCAAGAATTAAAAGTTCATAATTTTTAAATTAAAATCATTAAAATTGGTCTGGCTTCCACATACATCAGCTTTCCGAGAAACTATTATATACGTTTTCATCTGGTTCATTCATTAATCAAAGCATATGATATAAGGCACAAACCCAGTGCAAAATATAAATACAACTTAGGGGAGACCGGGGTACGACGGCCCCCTTAAGCCGGTAATTATTTTTTATGGCTTTTAAGCTATAGGTCAACCTAATTTCGTCCTATCTTAAGCAAATCCGTTAAGGTTTTAACAAAACTCAAAAAAAAAAAATTTTTCTGGGGCACGACGGCCCCCCTCCAAAAAAAGCTTAAAAAAATTTTTTGTTTTTTTTTATTGAAAAAAAAGATTTTAAGCACAAATATACTATTTCCGTACCTTTACAATCCCATGGACTTCAAATTTATTAAAAGAAAATTTTATTTAGCTGATATAACCAGTTTTATTGAAATTTTTATTTTTTGATTCTAACCACAATATAATCTGATGACCTAAAAGAGCTTAAATCAATAAATTTTTCAAATTCATTTTAGTTTAGAAAAAAAAATAATTTTTCTGCAGCAAATTTTTTTTCAGGTGGTCCATTATGTCCCAGATATCGCAGATCAGCCTAAAATATCTTTAAAATATCAGAGATATCATGATGGGACCAAAAATGAAAAAAAAAATGTTACCAAACTTTTGAGGGGGGCCGCCGTCCCCCAGGGGGCCGTAGCACCCCGGTCTCCCCTACGATTAAAAATTAAAACATGAAATTCAAAAACTTTTAAATTTTCAGCAATTTAGTGATGCAATTTGGATTATTAGGAAATTTATAATTAAATAAATTTAATATTTTATAAAATAATACTACACGGAAAGAATTTTTGTAGAAATATTGTCATGTCGTTTATTCTAAAAATTACTCTAAATCGAGTAATCTTGGGCCATTACGACTTTTCACTTTTGAATTACGAAATTTTACTCTTTCAATGAGTAAAAAAAACAATCGGATTAATTTTTACTCTTATTTACGAGTAAAAATTACCCCTAGCGGCTGTCTAAATAAATTCTCTCTAATTCAATTTTTGCTCGTAGGTTATGACAGTAAGTAATCCGGGAAAAAACTATCAGATCTGATCATGCGTTAATCTCATGCATGATCATGCCTGAATATTTGCCAGCCACGAGCATGCGTGATCATGCTCGGTCAGGCATGATTATGCTTTCTCATGCATGATCACGCATGCTCATGACTGGCAAATATTCAGGCATGATCATGCTTGAGCAAGCACAATCATGTTTGACCAAGCATAATCAGTCCTGATCAAGCACAATCCCTAGAATTATTAAAAACAACAAATAATAATTCAATTTTAAATTAACTTATTTTGTCAGTATTGATGTATAGTTAATGTTTACTGGCTGAAAAGTGTTATTCAAATTTTACCCGTGACGGGTCTCGAACCCACGGTCGTCGTGTTATGAAGCACGTCCGCTGTCCACTAGGCTGACCTGTCTCGTTCAGTTTACGACGATTCTTAACATCTTTTGAAAACTCAGGGTTGTAAAAAATAAAATAATATTTGAATCCAATCTTGATTTGGTTATTAGGTATTTTGTTAATAATAAATAAAAAGAATTCTAGTTATAAATTACAAGCAAATTATAAATTATATTAATCTTAATTATTAATTGAAAAAAAAAATATATGCAATTACATTGACTATCATTATCAATTTCGCAGGAATTTATTAATTCAATTCTTCAATCAATGAAAAAAAAAATTTGTAATTAGTTCTATTTTAATAATTTTTTGAAAAGAAGATTAATTTTAATTATTAATTGAAGCAGATATTATAAATTAAATTTATTTTAATCATCGATAAAAAAAATAATAACTTTAACTACTAACGTCAAAATAAAAATAAATGTTCGATTATTAAAATTTTTTCATCAAAAATATTTGATTATTATTGATTAAAAACTTCGATTAAATCTGATTCAAACGCGATCGGATTTCGATTGTATTTTTTTGCATGATCAGACATAACTTTGCATGAATCATGCTTGGCAGTGCATGATTCATGCATGACCATGCCCGATCTTGCTTGAATCAAGCATGATCATGAATGCTGATTTTGTCCCGGGCTATCAAAAAAATCCATATGGGAATCCAGCCTAGATTTTATGTGAGTTTCCACAAGGCATTTTCAGATGGATTCCCATATGGTTTCCTATATAGTAATCCAGCATAGATACCGATATAAACTCCCACATGGGCTCCTATGGGAATCCACACCATGCCAAAGCCATATGAAAACTGTATGGAATCTCATGTTGATTTTCACGTCAATTTCCCATGGGAATGCGCACCATGTCGAAATGGAAATCTAAGTGCCCACAGTTTTTTATGTGGATTTCCCATATAGGAATCCGCATACTCATAGTTTCCTACATGAATTTTTATATAAAACCATACTCTTCTATATTAATTCCTAAGGATTCTTATATAAATCCATACTTTTTTACGCCTATTCTTGCCTCGTCGTACATGATCATGCATGATTGAATGTGACTTTGCATGGTCATGCGTGCCTTTGCATAAATCGTGCAAAGTCATGCCTGGATCATGCACGAGCATGCCTGAATCATGCATGATTCGTTCATGACGATTTTTTCCCGGGTACCTAAAAAAAACTGGTAAGATATAAAACCACAAGTCAAAAAGTTTTTCAATCATTAACACGTAAATTCTTCGATGTAATCAAATTTTTAGAGTGTGAAATATCTTCTGCAGTAGTTTTAACCGTTACAAATTTCTATAACGACGATAAGATGAGTAGTATGATGCCAGGAAAAAAGGATTTTATTTCAGTACGTAACGATAATGGTACTAAAGTTCAGTGTCAAAAACGTCTAGTACTTTGTAATTTCAAAGAGTTGCACAAAACTTTTAACTCAAGACATCCGGAAGTCAAAATTGGATTTTCATCTTTTGAAATTGCCAAAGAGCAAGCAGCATACTTGAGACAACTGAAAGAATGCTTAAAAGAAAACGAATTCATAATCATAGTTGACTTTGCAGAAAACTATTTGTTCGTTGTTCAAGATGCTGCGCCAGGATTCCACTGGAATAACGACCAAGCGACGGTTTATACTGTGGTTATTTATCATAAAAAAAATAATGAACTTACTCATCAGAGTAAGCTTGAATCGTGATGCAATTGCTGTTCATCTCTACTCTGGTATCATTATCGATTTCATTAAATCTTTGTCATCTGGAGTTCGTAAAATTTTCTTCTTCTCGGATGGCGCGCCACAACAATATAAAAATTATTAATATTTTGTTAATTTATCTCATTACAATGAAGAATTTGGAATAACAGTAGAGTGGAATTTTTTCGGTACGGCACACGGTAAAGGACCATGTGATGGAATAGATGGTATTTTAAAACGAATGGCTGCACGTACTAGCCTACAATTGCTACCTCATCTACAAATCTTAACATCATTACAATTTTTTAGTGGGCTTTAAAAAACTTACCAAATATTAATGTTAGGTTTTTAAAAACTGAAGAGTATAATTTTATGAAAGAGAAATTAGAGGAACGATTCAAAAGTGCTAAACCGATACCAGTGACACAAAAAATTCATCAAATTACACCATTATTAAATTCTGTAGTAAAAGTTAAGTCTATTTTTCGTCGGATAAATCGACACAACATAGTACGGTTAAGAATTCGAGAAAACAATCGCTAAACCGAAGAAAATAATTAAAATGTTTAGATTTTTAACAATGTAATGTTATGTCAGAAATTGACATAAATGAATGTTTTGTGGGTATTCGGCCCAAGCGGAAGCCTATAGACCGGGAACCTCAGAGATCTTTTATTAAGGAGGATAGGTTTAATTTTAAATTAATAAAACGATGTTTAAATTTTAATTTCTATCTATATTGTCAACTCAATTACAGAAACTGTTGAGACTGAAATAGTATTCTCTAATAACACGGTTTGAGATAAGTAAAAGATCATTTTCAGTTATACAATTTTTTTGGTACGTTATTTAAATCAGTTCTTCACAATTTATAATAAAAGTATTAGGTGGCTAGCAGTATTTACTATTCCAATTTTGAATTGCACGTGTTTGAATTTTAATTTTATAATTCTGATATAACTAAACTGAACATTTCAAACTTTCATTTAATATTTTAATTTTAAACTACACGTGTTCGAATTTTTAATTTTGCAATTCTGATATAATTAATATTTTAATTTTGTAATTCTGATATAATTAAACTGAACATTTTAAACTTTCGTTTAATATTTTAATTTTGAACTACACGTGGTCAAATTTTTAATTTTTGTAATTCTGATATAATTAAACTGAATATTTTTGAATATTATTTAATATTTTAATTTTACTTGGTTTTCCTATGTGAATACATGATGAAGTATTTATTCTAGTTTAATTTATACTAACACTTTTCCTTTTCTTTTTCTTCATTGTAAAAAAAAACTTGTTTACACCTCGATGATTGTAGACAGAAGAGAGAGAGACTTTTTTTTTTGTCCTCAGGCCCAAAATTTTTTTATCAGCCCCTCCGTATTCGTCACCTTGGCGCGCGCATTATTCTCACCACTAAAATTTTTCTTAATAGATATTTTGTTGTTCACGTGGTTCATAGTGTTATAAAATTTTATGAATTAAAAAATAATTGTTTTGACAATTATAAAAATTAATCGGACGTAACAGTAAAAACGATACTTCAATAAAATAATTTAATCCTTGCCTCTAATACACTTTACGGTTGTTTTTGTCCAATTTTATTTAACTTCTAAGCTTTTAAAAATAATAAAAAAAAAACTTCAGCGCGAAGTCATAAAAAATAAGCCAAATTTAGAAATTTTTTTATTTTCAATTGAAAAAAAAAAAAAAAAAAAAGCCATTCGGCAGCCGAAATGGAAGGTAGATTTTTCAATTAATTGATATAAAAAATAGTTTTATACATACATATCTTGTTAGTGGATAGTCATGATATGAAATTAGACTCGTTTTCTAGGAGTGAGGGTAAAAAAAGACAACGATTATTATTGATAGAGAGCTTCAGATAGTTGATTTGACATAACATTATATAGGTAATGTACCAAACTAACCTTCACATAAATAAAGTATTGAAAATTTAATTAGTATGAGACCATAATTGTAATCGCTGTTACCATGACAAGCCCAGTTAAAATAACAATAATACTTTCCAAATATAAAATAGCTGTGCAATTAACAGGTTATTTTGTTTACAATAAAATACACGTGACAAAATTGTATTATAATGGGACAAGCATAAGTTATGTGGAATGAAAACCATATTTTCAACATTTTTGACTTCATTAAAAAGTTCAAGGGTATCAAATTATTGGAAGAAATCGTCAAAACATAAAGCTTAAGGTCATTAATGCGAGATTATTAGTCAAGCTTTTAGATACTTTTTACGGAATTTGTGTATAAATATTAGTTTTAAAGTTATATGAGCTTTAGCGTTGATTAAAAACTGATTTTTACGAAAAATCATGAAAATTTCAAACAGCCATAATTTCAAAACTATTCGAGGGATTCAGCCCATCTTCGAACCTGATCAAGGTAATCGCCTATAGAATAAGTGTAAAAAATTTCATCAAGATCCGATAAGAACTATGGGTGCTATCGTAATGACAAGACAAGTGATAATCATTGGGAGTAGAGGTACATTTGATACATTATAAGTAATAAAAGAAATACTTCTAAAATATAAAATAGCAGTGAAATTTACAGGTTAATTTGTGCACAATAAAATACAACTGACAAAACTGGATTATAATGGAACAAGCATAAGTTCTGTGGACTGAAAACCATATTTTCAACATTTTTTGATTCCATTAAAATTTTCAAGGCTATGAAATTATTGGAAGAAATGGTCAAAATATAAAGTTTGAGGTCATAAATTAAAGCTTATTAGTCACGCTTTAAAATACTTTTTGCAGAAATTATCTATGAGTTATAGTTTTAAAGTTATATGGACTTGAAAGTGATTAAAAATTGATTTTTTCGAAAAATCGTTGAAATTTCAGACAGCCATAACTTCTAAACTAATCGACCAAATCAGCCCATCTTGGAACTTAACCGTGGTAATCACACATAGAATAAGTGTAGGAAATTTGATTAAGATCGGATAAGAATTGTAGACGCAATCGTGTCCTCAAAAGTCGGTTCTATTACATAAATATATATATATATATATATATATATATATATATATATATATATACATATATAAATTTTTCAACGAGTGGTATTTTTGAACTCTACTCAACTAATTATGATAGTTTATGACGAAATCCCTTGTAAAATCGACCATGAGGACAAATACAATAGTTAGATTTTTAAAAAAATCTACCTAATAAAATGTATTAGCATACTAACATATATAGTTAAAAAAATAGTCAAAAAATATGTAAATTAATATAATACACGGAAGGAATTTTTGGATTAAAATTACTCTGCGATTTCGAGTAATCCTGGGCCATTCAAAAAATTAGTGTTTTTTATTTCAACTTTTAATATTTTTCGTTGAAATATTAATATCACTAGATTATATTTTACTCTACTCGTGAGTAATTTTTTAACAGCAGATAAAGTGGTATAATTCTACGATTTTTTACTCTGTTGGGATCCCATATTTAATCGGTTATTGTAAATATTTTATCAGAATCTACTGATTTTTATTTTACATGTATTAATTTTGACTCCTCAATATAGAATTTCTTTAAACATATTGATGTTATGATGAAAAATTACTTGTACTTTGAGTAAAATTTCGAATCTATTGAAGTATTTTTTAATCTTAACTGCAGAGTAATAATTCAGTAGTCTTGGTTAATCTTCGGTTACTATCGGCTTCGATTGGATGTCTTTTATTTTGCTCTCGACAACTTACATGTTACGCACACAAACGTAAGCGTAGAAAAAAAAGATATCTTCATCTCTCTATATCTTAATATTTATTTTAACATGATCAGGCAAGACTAAGCATGATCATGTCTGAATCATGCACGATCAAGTATGATTCATGCGAAGTCATGTCTGATCATGCAAAAAAATACAATCGAAATCCGATCGCGTTTGAATCAGATTTAATCGAAGTTTTTAATCAATAATAATCAAATATTTTTGATGAAAAAATTTTAATAATCGAACATTTATATTTATTTTGACGTTAGTAGTTAAAGTTATTATTTTTTTTATCGATGATTAAAATAAATTTAATTTATAATATCTGCTTCAATTAATAATTAAAATTAATCTTCTTTTCAAAAAATTATTAAAATAGAACTGATTACAAATTTTTTTTTTCATTGATTGAAGAATTGAATTAATAAATTCCTGCGAAATTGATAATGATAGTCAATGTAATTGCATATATTTTTTTTTTCAATTAATAATTAAGATTAATATAATTTATAATTTGCTTGTAAGTTATAACTAGAATTCTTTTTATTTATTATTAACAAAATACCTAATAACCAAATCAAGATTGGATTCAAATATTATTTTATTTTTTACAACCCTGAGTTTTCAAAAGATGTTAAGAATCGTCGTAAACTGAACGAGACAGGTCAGCCTAGTGGACAGCGGACGTGCTTCATAACACGACGACCGTGGGTTCGAGACCCGTCACGGGTAAAATTTGAATAACACTTTTCAGCCAGTAAACATTAACTATACATCAATACTGACAAAATAAGTTAATTTAAAATTGAATTATTATTTGTTGTTTTTAATAATTCTAGAGATTGTGCTTGATCAGGACTGATTATGCTTGGTCAAACATGATTGTGCTTGCTCAAGCATGATCATGCCTGAATATTTGCCAGTCATGAGCATGCGTGATCATGCATGAGAAAGCATAATCATGCCTGACCGAGCATGATCACGCATGCTCGTGGCTGGCAAATATTCAGGCATGATCATGCATGAGATTAACGCATGATCAGGTCTGACGATTTTTTCCCGTGTACTGAAAATATTCCATCTGTAGCAACAAGGTTTTTTATGCTCACTTGCAACTATCACTTCCATAACCTTATGAACGCTCCAACTTGAAGGTAGTGGAGTCAATATTTGGAAGCGTATGGATATACTCGTATCATCATCATTAAACTTTTCTCTTAAACTGTTTATGATTTCAGTAGCATCTGCATCATTTAATTCAGTATTCATATGATTTTTAACTCCTAATGCTTTTCGAAAATTTCGAGCGACACGAGTAACTTTATTATCTAAATAGGTTTCAAAGATTTTTCTTTTTGCAGAAACAGGAGATTGATTTAATAATGCTAATGCTTCATTAATTTTCGGAAGAGTAATACTGAGACTCATCTCAGACATTGAAGAACTACTTTGTTGAATAAGTAATTCCTAGCCACTTGATGCTAGGGCTAGAAAGACAAAAAAGTTACTGTTCAGTCACGAGCTTAAATTAATTCAAATAAGCTTCGTGCATTTCCGCTAAGTCCGGGAGCTGCCGAACTCGCGATTGTACAGAGAGCGTAGAGTGCCGGGTCACTCGCTATTTGGACCCGACACATACTAAAAACTCCCTCAGGACCGTGTCAAGACACTATGGGAACCCGCTACCAGCCGGCCAATCAGATAATTCGTTTTATATTGGCCAACCAATAAGAAAATCCGCTATCAACTACTTCCTGTTGGCGCGCTTTTAAGCCAATGGGAAAATTCGTCTTATGCAGCAAGGCTGCCACGTCAACATCAAGAGCCGACGACGACTCAACGACATTTTCATCTATTCATTCTACAACGTGCTTTGCTACTTGCAACCTCGTGCTTTGAAACCGCTTCTGTAATTATTTCTTGTGTGATATAATTCAAATCGCTTTTCTAATTATCCTCAATATTTAGTCAGTAAAATAAGGCTGCTATTTATTGGGAATAATTCTGATTGTTACTCGCGTGTAATTAATTATAAATTAATTTCCGTGAATATAACCGCTATCGACCACGTGTCGAATTTTATACGTGAATCTTTTCATTAGTTTGCATTCGCTATCGCGTATCTCTTAGTCGCATTCGCTATAATTATTAAGTTTCTTACAATTTTAAAGTGTAAATAAGTGTAAATAAATATCTAATTTATTTAGTGTTAAAAACTGTGTAATTGTTAATTGTTTAATTCCTCACGCCTAAACCAGATCCAATTAGTTTATTCGCTCATTTTACATTTGGTCCTTCGAGCCGGATCTGGCGTGTTTAAACAATTAAAAATTATTTATAAATTAAAAATCGTAAAAAATTGTGAGAAGAAGTTAGTGTAAGTGTTTTGTGTCGTGAAAATCGCTAAGTGCCGTGGGCATTGCTGAGCACTACTAGAGTGCTGCCCGGGGTGATCAATTTTACACACCGGTGTAAAGAGACCTTTTAGCAAAAAAGATCGAAAACTTAGCGTCGGTTTCACGTCTCGCGTCCATTTTGTGTGCCACGTCGATTCAAGATGGCCGCTGAAGCACAAGTCGCTCTCCAAATGAACCGCATCGACACGATGCGAAACATGTCCAACCGCTTAACCAACGAAGTACTCGCTAACCAAGGTGCCGCCGCCATCGACGCTGAACTCGCTATCCTCAATGAATTGTGGAATCGCTTCAACACAACTCATGAGAGACTTTTCGAGGATGTGCCAGATATCATCGCTAATGAATACCACACAGGTAATGCTTATGGTACAGCTAATCTTGTATACACTGAGCTCAGAGTGAGACAGCTCTGCTAGACCCGTTCCAGAACCTGTTCAGGAAGCTCCTGCCGTTAACCACGACCAAACGGCTTACTTTGGGGGCGCGCACAAGTCTAGCTTGCCGCAAATTAAACTGCCAACGTTCCAAGGCTCTTATGACGAGTGGGACTCGTTCAAGGACTTGTTCACGTCACTCGTCATTAATGAAGATTCGCTTACTGGGTCCCAGAAAATGCATTACCTGAAAACGCAGGTCAAAGGTGAAGCTGCTGCTCTACTCGCTAACGTCCAGATCACGGATGACGCTTTTCAACCAGCTTGGAATTTGCTGAACACTCGCTACACCAATCCACGCAGATTACTCGATATGCATATCGATGATTTGCTGGATCGTCGACCGGTGACGTCACACTCCGCTACTGATCTGGATGCACTTCTACTCGCTAACAAAAAATCGCTGGACGCAATATCAGCACTGGGAATTCCAATTGGTGAGTTGGACCCCTTTTTAATTCGCTTGACTGTTCGTTGTTTGCCATCAGATTTGAGAGTGGACTGGATGGCATCGCTTGGGTTGTCCAATGAATTTCCCACTTACCAACAGCTGCACGACATGCTCAAGGCCAAAGTTCGTGCTTGGGAAAATTCTGAAATTGGTGCTAAACTAACCTCTACACAAGCTAAGGGTGTTAGTGAAAGACAACCATCACCTAAGCCTTACGCAAAGTCAGCCGCTTCTAACAAACAAGTGAAGTTTGTTAACAGTCGATCCGCTACCTCATCAACGCCATCTACATCTACTGGTTCCGCTAGTTACATCGCTTTCACTCCCAAGGATCGTACGAGTGAACCGGGCATGTGCCCAATCTGCAAAGAGAAACACTTTTTTCTCTTTTGCCCCAGCTACCAAAAGGCGACGCCAGAAAACCGCAGAACGATCGTCCAGCATTATCGTCTCTGCTTCAACTGCTTGGGACGCCACCGCTATGCTGATTGCAGAACTAAGCAGAAGTGCCGCCATTGTGACCAGCCACATCACACATCGACGCACATTGATGTCAGTGCTGCCGCTAAATCAGTACAGGACGCTCCTGTATCTGACCCAGGTAACAAATAGTTCCAATTTTGGTAACTTTTGTTTTGAATTCGCTAACCTAGTCTGCTTTCAGCTCATTCGCTCAATGTTTTACTCGCTACCGCTATTGTTCAGTTGAATTCGCTAACAGGAAGTACATGTACTGCTCGTGTACTTATTGACCAAGGATCGGAGCTATCCTTTGTGACGCATTCGCTAATTAAGAAGCTGGATATACCACTCAGTAAAGCAGCTATACCATTACGTGGGATTGGGAATGTGTCAGCTGGGCATTCGCTTGGGTCATGCAAGATGAAGCTGCATTCGCTACATAGTTCCGCTTCTATTACTATCCAAGCTCTAAGCTTGCTCTATTGACGGTAAACTTGCCGTCATTTACGCTAACCAATAAGAAATGGCCGCATATAACTAATCTTCAACTCGCTGATCCAGACTTCTTAATTCCACGACCTATTGACATCATTCTGGGTGCAGCACCAGCTGCACATATAATCAACGCTAAAATAAGGAAAGGGAGTGACAATGACCCAATCGCTCAGTCAACATCGCTTGGCTGGATCATATATGGATCTGTGGACACCGCTACATCAAAATTGGCCGCTTATGGTCATCATGTCACTATTGATGATCAACTACAAGACTTGCTGAGCAAGTTTTGGTATCAAGAAGAGCCACAGACAGAATTCGCTACACGATATACGGAAGAAGAAGACGAGTGTGAACAACACTTTGTCAATACACACTACAGACAGTCTGATGGTCGATATGTCGTTCGCTTGCCGCTTAAATCTTCGCCATGTCAACTGGGTGAGTCGCTACGAGCTGCGCAATACGCTTTACTACGTCTTCGCAAACGATTGGAGGACGATCCAGTTTACAAGAAGTTATACTTCGACTTCTTGAAGGAATATGAAGATTTGGGACACATGAGACGTATAAAATTAAAGGATTTACCACCGAACAGCTACATGTTGCCTCATCATGGGGTTCTTAAAGAACAGAGCACTACCACCAAGCTCAGAGTGGTATTTAATGGTTCCTGGAAAACAACATCTGGTGTATCAGTCAACGAGATACTACATGTGGGTCCCAAGATTCAAGTTGACATCAGTGACGTGCTTATTCGCATCCGCTGCCATCGCTATTTATTCGCTACTGACGTAACTAAAATGTTTCGTCAGATCGCAGTTGACAAAGAAGATCATCATCTACAGTGCATACTCTGGTTTGACAAAGATGACATCCCAGCAGTATTTGCACTCGCTACTGTTACGTATGGAACAACATCAGCTCCATATCTCGCTGGAAGAGCACTTTTACAACTCGCTGAAGATGAAGGAAATAAATTTCCGAAAGCTGTCGAACCGCTGACAAATACACGCTACGTTGATGACATCTATGGAGGCGCAGATGAACTCGCTGAGGCAATCCAAGTTGCTCTCGATACAAAAAAAATGTGTGCCGCAGGATGTTTTCCGCTTGCAAAGTGGGCAAGTAATTCAACAGAATTACTCTCTCAAGTCGCTCCAGTTGAAACCCAAGAAGATACACCAAGAGAACTTGGGGATACTACAGTAAAAGTGCTCGGGTTAACCTGGAATTCAACACAGGATAAATTCCAGTTTGGCTATTCGCTTCCAGAAGCATCACCAACTACTAAACGCACAATTTTATCTGAAATTGCTCGCTTGTTTGACCCACTGGGGTTTTTAGCACCGATCATCGTGAGAGCCAAGATGTTCATGCAGAAGCTATGGCTGCAGAACTTCGACTGGGATGCTACGCTATCACCGTTGCTTCTTCAAGAATGGAATTTATTTCGAGATGAACTACATCAGATCTCGAAGATTCAGATACCTCGCTGGAATCATGTAAAAACTGGTGTATCGATTGAATTACATGGATTCTCTGACGCTTCACAACTCGCTATGGCTGCTGTCGTCTACTTAAAAGTTACTGACGCTACTGGAAGCTCCAACATTTCGCTAGTGTGTGCTAAAACACAAGTTGCACCACTGAAACCCATAACTATACCGAGAATGGAGCTTAATGCCGCTGTCTTACTCACTCAACTGGTACTCTACGTCAAGAAAGTTTTGAAACTTGAAAAGATACCAATTTTCTTGTGGACAGACTCCGCTGTATCCTTAACGTGGATACGAAACAACCCAGGTAGATGGAAAGTCTACATTCGCAACAGAGTTACCAAGATTCAAGAATCGCTACCAAGTGTCAACTGGGATTTTGTTCCAGGGAAACTCAACCCAGCTGACTGCGCTTCAAGAGGTTTAACAGCAGCCAAACTAGAACAGCATTCGCTATGGTGGACGGGACCTAAGTGGCTCAGTCAATCAAAAGAAAACTGGCCATCCTTTGACATCCCTACGCAAACGATATCACATCTTGAAGAACGTCCAGGTCTGGTTTTTACCATCTTCAAGGCAGATTCACACCCGCTATACACGCTACTGGAAAAATTCTCTAAGTTGTCACCATTACTTCGCACGCTTGGAATCTGTCTACGTGCCATCGCTAAATTTAAAAAAGTGCCACAGTCCACACTGGCCACACCACTCTCTACGATTGACCTGGAACTCGCTAAGACTTCGCTGATCAAGTATACTCAAAGTCAGTACTATTCGCAAGAGCTGAAACTACTGAAAGATGGTGATTCTCTACACAGAAATCATCGTCTCGCTAAATTGATTCCCTACGTCGACTATAACGGAGTACTCAGAGTCGGCGGTCGCTTGAAGAATTCGCTTCTGGATGATGAACAAAAAAATCCAGCAATTTTACCAAGATCATCACGCTTAAGTACGCTATTGATAGACCATTCGCATCAGAGAACATTCCACGGGGGAACTCAATTGACTCTCGCTGATCTACGGAGATCTGTCTGGATAGAAGGTGGTCGAGTTCCAGTCAGATCACACATTCTTCGCTGCGTCGTGTGCACGACACATAGAGGTGTTCGTGCACAACAATTAATGGGACAATTGCCATCCGCTCGTGTAAGACCATCAAAAGCATTCTTACACACTGGAATAGACTACGCTGGGCCAGTAACACTGAAGACATTTCAAGGTCGAGGTGCGAAAACTTATAAAGGATGGATCGCTGTGTTTGTATGTCTCGCTACGTCCGCTATGCATATAGAAATTGTCACCGATTACTCTACTGACGCTTTCGTCGAGGCATTCAGAAGATTTACTAGTCGGAGAGGCGCCTGCAATACCCTATACTCGGACTGTGGTACAAATTTTGGCCATCGAAATGGCCGCTTGCACGAGTACTCGCATTACATCCAGGCAGGGATGGCCTGACTCGAGTAGTAACTCTGAAAACCGCTACTACGGAACTTGTTCGACCAATCACTAAACTTTGTGTACTACCAGTTCACTCTCCAGATGACAATCCAGTCGACACCGTCGCCAGCGCTGGGGAGAATGTTCAGTCACGAGCTTAAATTAATTCAAATAAGCTTCGTGCATTTCCGCTAAGTCCGGGAGCTGCCGAACTCGCGATTGTACAGAGAGCGTAGAGTGCCGGGTCACTCGCTATTTGGACCCGACACATACTAAAAACTCCCTCAGGACCGTGTCAAGACACTATGGGAACCCGCTACCAGCCGGCCAATCAGATAATTCGTTTTATATTGGCCAACCAATAAGAAAATCCGCTATCAACTACTTCCTGTTGGCGCGCTTTTAAGCCAATGGGAAAATTCGTCTTATGCAGCAAGGCTGCCACGTCAACATCAAGAGCCGACGACGACTCAACGACATTTTCATCTATTCATTCTACAACGTGCTTTGCTACTTGCAACCTCGTGCTTTGAAACCGCTTCTGTAATTATTTCTTGTGTGATATAATTCAAATCGCTTTTCTAATTATCCTCAATATTTAGTCAGTAAAATAAGGCTGCTATTTATTGGGAATAATTCTGATTGTTACTCGCGTGTAATTAATTATAAATTAATTTCCGTGAATATAACCGCTATCGACCACGTGTCGAATTTTATACGTGAATCTTTTCATTAGTTTGCATTCGCTATCGCGTATCTCTTAGTCGCATTCGCTATAATTATTAAGTTTCTTACAATTTTAAAGTGTAAATAAGTGTAAATAAATATCTAATTTATTTAGTGTTAAAAACTGTGTAATTGTTAATTGTTTAATTCCTCACGCCTAAACCAGATCCAATTAGTTTATTCGCTCATTTTACAGTTACAAACTGAAACAAATGAAATATTAAAGATGTATACTTGATGCAATAGTATCTGGTGATTCGTCAACATGAATTATTTCGTCGTTAGAATTTTCATCAGCTTCCAAACTTTCATTTGATTCATTATCAGTATCTTCAGTTAAATCCTCAGCATACTATTTCAGTAATTTCTTATGACATGGACTGCATATACGGTCATCAGTTGATAAATGGAAATGAATGGTCAAATACTCAGGCAGTCTTCGCAAAGATTTCGTCTTATTATGATTATCGAGATTCAATGGATTACAGCAATGATTGAAAAATTTCGGCATTTCAATTATTTTTAATGAAAAAATTAATTAAAAATAATTGTTATTTATTAAAAATTTGCTTATTTATACTTGATACACGTAAAAAATAAAAAACTTGTCGACCAGTTGCAAAGTAAACACTAACACGTCATTCAAAAAATATAACCTTAATGCGATTAAGAAAAAATAAGAAGTTGCCTATATTATCGATAGTAAATTTTTTTATCGACAATACAAACAGTTAGTAAAAAATTCTTTAGTTAGAAATTTAAGATTCTAAACCTACTGTCACGCGGAAAAAACCAAACTAAAAAAATAGAGAGAAATTAATAACACTATACGTTAATAAAATATTTTGAGCTGGCAAAAATAAATTAAATCCCTGATAATGCAATTTATAGTTGTATTCGTCCAATTTTAATCAACTTCTGAGCTTTTAAAAACTATCCAAAAAAACCTCAGCGCAGTCATAAAAAATAAGCCATATTTAAAAATTTTTTTATTTTCAATCGAAAAAAAAAAAAAATAGAAAGGAAAGTCGGCACAAAATGGGAATAGCGGGGTTACATACTGTCTTAGTTGAAGTTTTTTTTTAAACAAAAAAATTGAGAATCGAAGGTCGCGAACTTCGAAAAAATGACGGTTTTATTAAAAAAACTAAAATATTTCATATATCGTGACTTCCGAAAAATTTTTCATATTTTGTTCTAAAAACTATATTTAAAAAAAAAAAGTGCCGAAAGGTTAATTTGTAAAAAAGTTATAGCAATTAAAAAAAAAAGAGCGGTTTTTTTCAAAAATTCGTAACTTTTTTTGGGTTGGGGATAAATATCTGAAAAAATTCAGAAAAATGTCTTTGGTAGAATAGAAAATGATAAAAAAGTTTCAGCGAAATCGAAGGGGATCAGGTCAAAACCTCGGTGATTTGGCATGGAATGCCCCATATTTTTTACACAGAAAGAAAATTCCACTAAAATTTACAATGTTAACATCGTAATCGTGGACTAGACTTTCATTGGCGTCAATTTTGAAATGTCTTATTTCAAAATTTTCTATAGTCTTTGTTAAAATTACGATGTAGGTTATATTCTTTACTATTTAACATCGTAATTTTAACAAAGACTATAGAAAATTTTGAAATAAGACATTTCAAAATTGACGCCAATGAAAGTCTAGTCCACGATTACGATGTTAACATCGTAAATTTTAGTGGAATTTTCTTTCCGTGTATAAACGATCTTGACATTATTAGACGAAAACATTATTGCCAATAAATGTTCGAGCTCCTTGAGCTCGAAAAAAGTCAGGTCTTCTACTAATCTCCAAGAATTCGAGAAATTGAAAATAATTGATGAGGATAGTTTTTTCACATTTTGCTCATGATTGTTTCTGAAAAATTCACTATTTTTCCACAGGAAGTAATAGAAATGAACAAGATAAATAGTTAACTTTGAATGAAAGCAGCAAGTTACCCTCGCGGAATTGACATAACGGTATTTCTACGGTATTTTCCCGGTATTTTTTGGGTATAAGTATTATTACGGTATACCCACGGTATAAATGCGGTATGTTTGTGAAATTTTATTACCGCATTAATACTGTAAATATATTGTGTTGATACCAAATCTATATAGGGACTATACCGTATTTATACTGTGGTTATACCGTATTTACGCTCTCACTATACCGTATTTATACGATGATTATACTTCATTTGCATAGTTTTTATGCTGTACTTAAACGTCGGTTATACCATATTTATACGGCCGCTATACCTCATTTAAACAGTGGTTACACGGTATTCATACAATGTTCGCACCATATTTATACGGTATTTATGCCGTCTCACTCTTACGAGCTCAAAAATACTTTTCATATCTTTTAGTTTTATTAACAAGCAATCTTCAGATTCTATAACAGATACAATATGTTTTACTACTACTTGCATTCTTAAATGACTCATCTCTTCACTATGTTCTGCTTTCAATTGTTCAATAAAAAAATACAGTTCATTTTCACTTTCAAAAAAAAATTTTTTTGAAAAAAATTTCTCTCATATTATAAAATAAAAACTCTTGAAACTGGTAAAAATTTTTCAATTTAAACAAAAATATGCGGACTTGAGGAAAAAAAATTTTGATACAAGATAAAAATTTCAAGATAATTATTTACTTGGTGCAAGAAGATTTTAGTTTTCTGAATCGTTAAAACAAAATTTCTTGAATCAGGAATTTTTTTCTTGATTCGAGTTAACTGTTTTTTCTATGTAGTAATAATTCGCAAGAACATCAGATAATTTCGAAATACATTTAGGATCAATATTAATAACTAGAATTATTTTATGATTAAAAATTATAAAAGTTCTTCAATTTAAAGATGTTTAAACACTGCAGTGTTTATGAAGTATGGGTATTTTGACATAAAAGTTTTGTTTTAGCTCATACAGTTCTTTATTTTCACGTTATGAAAACCTACACGCGTCTTTTGAATTTTAGTTTCTCTACACAGAAAATACAGTTAACGAACCAAGAAAAATATTCTTGATACAAAAAAATTTTTTTTAACGATTCGGAAAATAAACATTTTCTTACACCAAATAAATAATTATTTTGAAATTTTTATCATGAATCAAAATTTTTTTTCCTCAAGTTAACATATTTTTATGCTTTAATCAAAAAACTTTTACTTGTTTTAAAAGTTTTTCTTTCTTAATATAAGAGATATTTTATTGAAAAAAGCCGTGTTAGGTTATTGTAGCAATATTGCATTTTTTTGTTTAAAAAAAATAAAATTTCTTGAAATAATTACTATTTGTTTAACGCAAGAATTTTCGTATGCTCCAACCAAAAAAAAAAAAGTTGCTCAAACCGAGAGAAAAATTTCTTGGTAGAAAAGATATATATGGAAGAGAGGGAAGTCACTGGTGCTTAGGCAGCAGCAGCAAGAATAGTTCGGTGCTCGCCACTAGATAGCGCCTACGACTTGTAGTGTCCCTGGTAAGAAACTAATTTCAGAAGTTTTATATTCCAAACTTGTGACTATTCTGGCCTGGGTACTCCACCATTATTTAACAGAGTGATAAGTACCTTTTTTGATGGTAATATAGTACATCCTATATTACATAATGACAAAAATATTTATTATTAATGTTTCCATAAATAATTTATCTCTGAATTTGAACTAGAACTTTAAAAAAAAATATTTTAATCAAAAGTCTACAGAGTCTTTACTGTATGATTAAAAATATACGAGTGGCATAATACATTGTAAATTAATATATATATATATATATTAGGGTGCTTCGTTTGAAACGACTATTTTTTTTTTTCGCTCCCATCCCGAAATTTTGTTGGAAATACCCCCAAAAAAATTCTCTGAGAGTTTGAGCCCTTAATATTAATAATAAGAACTCGACCACAGCGTGTGAAGATTTTCCATTTAAAATACACGTAAACTTGGGTTTTTATTTTTTAAACTTCTATAAATCCGCGGCATTTTATGATATCATCTCGTCGAAAGTCGGGATTTTCTCAGAATTAAATGTTCTACAAAAGTGCACATTGTCGCAAAGTCGTAACTCATACGAGTGGGGTAGTATGGATCGCTAAAACGAATTTTTTCATAGAATTCTTGTTTTTTCTCTTATTATCTCATAAACAACAAGACCTACAGAAAAAATGCAAATGACATTTTTGTAGGAAATTTAATTTTCTACAAAGAAGTTCCTTAGCACCGAATTACTCAGATTGATATTTTCTGAGATGTTAGTCAAATAAAAAATCAATATTTTCTAAGATTTGATTTGACTTTTTATGGGAATTCAATGCTATGTAAACTTTAATAATCAATATATCAGAAAATATCAATCTGAGAGATGGGAAAAAGTGGTTGCAAGTGATGGGCAATATTTTAAATAAATTTATATTACCGTTCTTCTATAATAAATATTTAATTTGTGTTAAAAAACGGCGGAAACTTATTTGTAACCCTAATAAATAGATTAAAAATAAGATGAAGATAATCAACGCTACCGGTGCTTCCAATTGATATTAATTCACGACTTACAACGATCAAGGTCCGGTTCGTATGCCCAGCTACCGTTGACCGAATGCTCAATCGAGATATCAATCCTCTAGCCACGAACACCGTCAAGTGTCCGGAGTTCAGTATGGTTCAGAGTTTGATTCCCAAAAGAACTAATGAGCTAAATTCCATGGTCTTTTTATATGGTCTTCACATATGAAAAGTGGTGGTAACTTGTTTCCCATACGAGAAGACTCGAACTCGCCCGAAAGTTCTAGGCCCATGCACACGTGTGATCCCTGGGAAATAGATTTTGACTATTAAGTGGGCCGATGACCTGGCGCCACTCTGCCGCCGAGGAAGCCATAAATTTGGTGGTTTCCATTAGCTTTCTTTAATTTCCAAGAATCACATGCAGGTGCACACGAGTTGGGTGGTCTATAGTTTTAAGATGAAAAATCAAAGAAAAGATTACCGTTCTATGCTTAGATTATTAAATGGGAACGGATACATAAATTTTAAAAGTACGTTAAGAGAAAATGACGAAATTTAGAGAATCAGAGAAATCTATAATACACGTGGTCCATTAGTACAATACGACTTAATTGTAAAGCGTTGACAACGCTCAGGTAGGTATATTTGTCCGGTACGACTGCTGGCGTCAATAAGTCGGCGTTATACATAAAAAGGTTTACGTACAAGAGGTCTTAGTGTGTACTTATTTCGGGAGGGAAAAAAAATAAAATTTTTGAAAGTAGCAGCTGTGACAACGAAATAGTCATTAAGTAAAATAATACTTGAATAAATAATGAGGGAATTTTTATTTAAATAAATAATATTCAAATAAATATTAATTAAATAAATAAATTTAAATGAAAGAATATTATCAACAAATAATATTCAAATGAATAATAATTAATTAAATAAATAATTTTAAATGAAAGAATATTATCCAATAAATAATATTCAAATAAATAATAATTAAATAAATAAATTTAAATGAAAGAATATTATTCAAAAAATAATATTCAAATGAATAATAATTAATTAAATAAATTTAAATGAAAACAAATAATATTCAAACGAATAATAACTAATTTAATAAATTTAAGTGAAAACGAATAATATTCAAATAAATAATTATAAATAAATTTAAAGTATTGTAATAAATAATATATTGTACATGTAAGTGTATGTGTGGATGCGCACACAAATAGGCCCACATCGAGGTGTATCTTTTCCACTTCCCTAACGGAAAATCATAGGGAAGGAAAAGGACCCATAAGAACTGTGTTCCGATTGGGCACAGTTTTCCCCCAAACAATAGACGACGTAGGACCCGATAAGAACACATAAAAAGGGCCGTAAAATCAAAAATAATAAATCTCAATATCGGTCTCTTAAGTCTCAATAAGTGTCAGTCTCAATCAGTCTCAGTTAGTCTAGTCTAGGACAGGAGTCCTATTGAGACAGTAAACTTCAAGTCACAGTGTCTTCACAAAAGTTATTTCACACTAGTTCCGCACTAGTTTTTACAAGTGTCCTCACACTAGTTTTTCACTAGTTCCGCACTAGTTTTTATTTTCTTATTACAAGTGTTCTCACACTTACACACCCTGATGGAGGAGCGCGATGTCAAAAACGATGCGTCGTCAAAACCACTAAAGCGATATCGTTTTTTTAAAGAAACGTGACACGATTGAAACGTTAATAAATGGTTGAAAAATGAGGGAATCTTGATAACAATGCAAAGAGCTATGATATCTGAGTCGACAAAAAAAAATGTATAATAACAAGTTGTTATTTAGACAAAATAAAACGTAATTAATTGTAATAAATGAAGATAGGTACTTTGCAAGCGTTTTATAAACAAAAATGTATAATGTGTGTCATATCGATAACAAAGAAAAGTAAAATAATTTTTGTATCAATAATGGTGTGATGAGGAGACAAGTAAAATAGTTATTTTATCGATAATCGTAGGTTCGTAAGAAAAGCAAGAGATGTCACTTCAACATAAATTAAAACATAAATAATAAAAGTGAGGCTCGAGCAAAGCGTGAAACTCTAAATAAGGAACGACATCGTTTTTCTTTCAGCTCTACCAGCAACGATGTAATGTTATTGAATAATTAATTCTGGAGATAATAAATAGATATTCAATGCATTATCTTTATTGCAAGAGTAAGTTGATGTCTACTAAAAACTGATAAATTTTTTAATGTTAAAATTGATTTAGTTAAAATAATAAAAAAAAAATACATGAACGATATAAAATACCAAAGCGACATCGTTACCTTAGAAACGACTCCCAAAACGAGATCAGATTATCAATGATAAATCTAATGCCCAAAATTAATTCAACGTTTATCATTAAATAGACTGCATTGAATAATTAATTTTTACTTTTATTTATTATTGATTTCATAACACCGAGCTCACTGAGTAATCACTTCTGTTATATGAACTGTCTACAAACGACATCGCCTTTTTCGTAAAACAATCACACGAAAAATATTATTTCTTTAATTCAATTATTTTCAACAAAATAATTAAAATATGGGTTGATTGATTTTAAATTTAATTATTCAGGTATCGATCGCCTAATTGACAACAAATTGGTTATTTCTGCGGTATAAAATCAAGGCGACGTCGTTAATTCAGAAACGATTTCAAAAACGATATCGGACCAGCATTATCTACTTTTTTTGAACCATACAGAATTCATTAAACATAAATTGTTGATTCCACGCTTATAATTGGGTAAATTGTATTAAATGACATACTTTTTTACTTTCATTACTAGTTTTCTCAAAGCAAGCTCACAGACAAATTTTTTTTTTGCGCAAAGTCTTGAAACGACATAGCTTTTCGTAAACCGATTACAAAAAGCGGCGTTTCATTATTTACTTAATAATTTTTAAAAAAATTATTAAAATCTTAATTGTTTATAATTTAATTTTATTTTTTGGGTTCCGTTCCATAAATAGACAGCATATCGTTAATATATATATCCTGTATAACACTTAAGCGACATCGTTTTTCTAAAGACGATTTCAAAAACGATGGCGGACTAAAAATGACAGTTTTTGAAACATACCAAGTTAATTTAACAGAAATAGATCATTTTATGCTTATCATTTGATAAATTATATTTAATAATAGTTTTTTTTATTTTAATCTACTAAATCATTGCAGCAAACTCACAGACTGAAATTATACTGCCCGAAGTCGTAAAACGAAATCGCTTTTCGTAAAACAATCACACGAAAATTATTATTGCTTTAATTCAATTATTTTCAACAAAATAATCAAAATATGAGTTGATTGATTTCAAATTTAATTATTCAGGTATCGATCGCCAAATTGACAACAAAATGTTTTTTTCTGCGGTATAAAATCAAGGCGACGTCGTTAATTCAGAAACGATTTCAAAAACGATATTGGACCAGCATTATCTATTTTTTTTTCAACCATACCGAATTCATTAAACATAAATTATTGATTTCACGCTTATAATTAAGTAAATTGTATTAAATGACATACTATTTTACTTTCATTACTAGTTTTCTCAAAGCAAGCTCACAGACAAATATTTTTTTTTGCGCAAAGTCTTGAAACGACATCGCTTTTTGTAAAACGATTACAAAAAGCGGCGTTTCATTATATACTTAACAATTTTTAAAAAAATTATTAAAATCTTAATTGTTTATAATTTAATTTAATTATTTGGATTCCGTTCCATAAATAGACAGCATATTGTTAATATATATATCCTGTATAACACTTAGGCGACATCGTTTTTCGAAAGACGATTTCAAAAACGATGCCGGACTAAATATTATTATTGCGCGAGATTATAAAACGATATCATTTTTCGTGAAACGATCCCAGAAATCGACGTTCCATTATTTACACTCAATAATTTTCAACAAAATATAAATTGGTTGAGCTGTATTTTATTTTTTTGTCCTAATAGTCAAAATTGACAGCCAATCTTGAGTATCCGTTGTTTAACATCAAAGTGACATCATTACCTTTAAAATGACTCTGAAATAAAGTTCGGATTATCAATAACAACTCTAATATCCAAAATTAATTTCACGCCTACTATTTAATAAACTGTATTAAATAATCAATTTTATTATTATTTCTTATTGAATTCATAATAACAAGGTCAATGAGTAAACATTATTGTTACGTCAAGCCTCTAAAAACGACATCGCTTCTCATTGTATACAAATGCAGAATCGACGTTTTGTTATTGATTATTTTTTTTTTTTAACAAAGTAATTAAAATATTTAATGGTTAAGGTTTAATTTAATTATATGGATACTGCCCTAGGTTAAAATATTTGGCCGAAAATAGGCCGAAACTGCTTAATTTGGCCGAAATCACGTCGAAACTGTAAAATTTTATTTAAAGAGGCCGAAAGTTGGCTGAAAACACACCGAAAAATTTTTAATGTTATTAAATAGTCTGAAAATTGGCAGAGAAATTTTTATTTTTCTTAAAGAGGCCGATATTTGGCCGACAAATGAATCGGCCTGTTTTCCGCCAGAATATATTTTTTTAACAAAATTATCGCAAGTAGCAATTTTTGGCCGACTACAGGTCGAAATTCGGCTGACAGTTAAATCGGCCTGTTTTCGGTCATAGTATTTTTTTTTCTTAAATAAAATTATCGTACTTAAAAAAATATTTAATGCAACTCAAAATAGAACATAAAAAATTTTCAAGTTGTGGAACTTGAAAATATATTTCAAAATTTTGAGAAAAATTATGTTTTCAATTTATAAAATGTTTTAGTAACTCACTAAGTTATAATTTTATATAAGACAGTAAAAACATTTAATTATTAAATATTTATAGTGACATAATTTTAATGGGAATAGTTTATATTTTGATATAATATAAAATTTGCGTTTGTGGTATCATTGATGTAAGTTATATGACATTTTGTGGCTGAGTGGAAATATATTTTAATATGAGCGAAAATGAAAAATCGATTTCTTTAACTTCGTACGAGCAAAATTTCTTATTATCAACGAATTATAATTTTAAACAATTATTTCTTACACGGAAAAAAAGGACCTGTATTAAAAAAAGCTTGATGTTTAATAATTGTAATATTGTTATAGCAATTAATATTTTTTCAGATGGTAAAATCATGATTTCAATATTTAATAAATTAAAATTATAAATTGAATGCTAAAATATATAGTTCATGTAGATTAAATTATTATTTAAAACTATAAAAAAGACAGTAAATGCTGAAAAAATTATAATTTAAAGATTAATAGCCAAAGCTTAAATATCTGTTGTTTGTAAAATGAAAAATTAAAGTCTCAAATAATAAAATATAAAGGATAGAAAGTAATTAATTTAGTTACAACGTTATTTTGTAAAGTACTTTCAATAAGAAACTTTACCAGGAGTTGCTTGAATTTTAATAATAGTCAACAGTCAAATTTTATGATATAAACGATAATAAATTAATTTTCACGGATATTTATTATTAAAGTAAATAATAAATATATTATTAGTAAAGATTATTATCTTGAATTGTATATTTTCATTAGCAAGATGATATTTTTTAGACTGAGAATGGAAAAAATTAAAACTTAGACCATAAATTTTTAAGTTTCAAACAATAAAAATCTTCAAGTCGATATAATTTCATTAGTTGATCGTTATTTTATCTTGTGCAACCATACTCATAATTTTTATTCTAAACCCTCATTTTTATTATTTGAAATAATGAAACTGTTTTTTTTTTTTTTTTTTTTTTTTTTTTTTTTCGTTCTATTTTATATTTGTTTATTTTGAATTATTTACTTCTGGCTTTTACCATTGCTCTCGTAGTACAAGGTTCCATTTGGGTATCTGATTTCACCCCCTCCCTCTCCTTTCTTCCATTATCTGTTTTTCTTATCGTCGTACATCTAATTGATTGCATCCTTGCCTGTATTATGAATAACTAAATTTGTCGGTACAGTATATAGATGTTCGAATTTTTATATGAAAAATCATCAGAAAAATTTCAGCCGTCTTACGGGCTCGAACTGACGAACCTTTCGTGAACAGAGTCCAATCCCTTGCACTTAGAGCGCTCGACCACCGCATGCGTATGAAAGTCTAAAGTTATTTTCGTACTTAAATGGATCGGCTGCCCAATTTCAAAACGCAGTAACTGACAAAAATAAAATTTTTGAAATATGTATAGAATCATGTTCACAAAACTCCACTGGAACTAAAAATACTAAAAAATCGATTTTGAAAAATTTGTCACTTACTGTGTTTTGAAATTGGACAGCCGGGATGATGGTGGCGCATGAAATTTTACTGCATCAAACGATAAAATTTGCTGAGGCTCATACATACTTTTTACAAATTGATGAAGTATAATATACAGTTTCACATAGTCAGTTTTTATTAATTTAAGTGGGAATATTTATTATTTACTTAAATAATAAATATCCGTGAAAATTTATTTTTTCTCGTTTATATCATTAAATTTGACTGTTGACTAATATTAAAATTTAAAAGCAACTACTGATAAAGTTTCTTATTTAAAGGACTTTACAAAATAACGTTCTAACTAAATTTATTATATTCTATCCTTTATATTTTATTATTTGAGACTTTAATTTCTTATTTTACAAACAACAGATATTTAAGCCTTGGCTGTTAATCTTTAAAGTATAATTATTCCTGCATTTACTTTGTCTTCTTCATAGTTTTAAATAATAATTTTATCTAAATGAACTATATATTTTAGCATTCAATTTATAATTATTATTTGTTGAATATTGAAATCATGATTTTACTATTTAAAAGAATATTAATTGCTAAAAATATTATAATTATTAGACATCAAGCTTTATTTATTACAGTTCCTTTTTTGCCGTGTACTTGGGCCTTTTTCGGCCGAGAAAAAAAATTATCATTTTTTCAGTTTGAAATATTTTCACCCGGGGATCGCCGAAATTAACAGTAAATCGTGAATATATGCTGTATAACAACAAAGCGACATCGTTTTCCTGATGACGATTTTAAAAACGCTGTCGGTCTGGAAATAAGAGTTTTCGCAGCATATAAAGTTCATTCAACAGAAGTCAATAATTTTACACTTATCATTCAATAAATTGTATTAAATAAAAGTATTTTTATTTTCATCCATGAAATCATCGCAGCAAGCTCACAGACTAAACATTTTTATTGCGCAAAGTTTTAAAGCTACGTTGTTTTTCGTAAAACGATCACACGATAAACGTTTTGTCCCTTAGTCAATAATTTTCAACAAAATAATAAATTTTAAAAAAGCTTACCTTAATTAATTATATAATTGCTTATTAAATAACATATTGGTTAATATTTTTATTAAACAAACACACGAATTGTCAGTCGAAAAAACAAGTGAATGAATTGACCATTGTGACCCCATAGCTGTGATCGGTACGACCCAAACTAATTTTTGAGCAAATAAACTGAATTTAAAAAAAAAAAATGATTGAAAATTATACTTTTATAAAAATTAAAATGGATTAAGAAATGTCTGTAAATTATATACATATCAATTATAAACCCTTTTCTTCTTGTAAAATATATAAAAAACCTTATTATAATGTCCTTGATTTTCAGATCAAAAGTCGATCAATTTTTAATTTATTAATTATTATTAATAAGTAATCAATTTTTAACGTTAGGACTCATTAATTACCTCTCATTCAATGAGAGTATAAAATAAAATTAAAAATCTATTATATGATAGACTTTTCAAGATTTGGGTGACCGGGGCGACCTGCTGACCGGGGCAACCCCACGTTCCCTTACTTTTTTACTTTTGTCAAAAGTAAAAGCAATCAAATCCCAATAGTGGTTTCGGGTTACTTTCCGCATTGTAATTTTTCTACTTATGAAAGTAAAAGACTTTTTTTTAAATATAATTTATCAAATGATAAGCATAAAATAATCTATTTCTGTTGAATTAACTTGGTATGTTTCAAAAACTGTCAATTTTCGTGTGATTGTTTTACGAAAAGCGATTTCGTTTTACGACTTCGGGCAGTATAATTTCAGTCTGTGAGTTTGCTGCAATGATTTAGTAGATTAAAATAAAAAAAACTATTATTAAATATAATTTATCAAATGATAAGCATAAAATGATCTATTTCTGTTAAATTAACTTGGTATGTTTCAAAAACTGTCATTTTTAGTCCGCCATCGTTTTTGAAATCGTCTTTAGAAAAACGATGTCGCTTAAGTGTTATACAGGATATATATATTAACGATATGCTGTCTATTTATGGAACGGAACCCAAAAAATAAAATTAAATTATAAACAATTAAGATTTTAATAATTTTTTTAAAAATTATTAAGTAAATAATGAAACGCCGCTTTTTGTAATCGGTTTACGAAAAGCTATGTCGTTTCAAGACTTTGCGCAAAAAAAAAATTTGTCTGTGAGCTTGCTTTGAGAAAACTAGTAATGAAAGTAAAAAAGTATGTCATTTAATACAATTTACCCAATTATAAGCGTGGAATCAACAATTTATGTTTAATGAATTCTGTATGGTTCAAAAAAAGTAGATAATGCTGGTCCGATATCGTTTTTGAAATCGTTTCTGAATTAACGACGTCGCCTTGATTTTATACCGCAGAAATAACCAATTTGTTGTCAATTAGGCGATCGATACCTGAATAATTAAATTTAAAATCAATCAACCCATATTTTAATTATTTTGTTGAAAATAATTGAATTAAAGAAATAATATTTTTCGTGTGATTGTTTTACGAAAAAGGCGATGTCGTTTGTAGACAGTTCATATAACAGAAGTGATTACTCAGTGAGCTCGGTGTTATGAAATCAATAATAAATAAAAGTAAAAATTAATTATTCAATGCAGTCTATTTAATGATAAACGTTAAATTAATTTTGGGCATTAGATTTATCATTGATAATCTGATCTCGTTTTGGGAGTCGTTTCTAAGGTAACGATGTCGCTTTGGTATTTTATATCGTTCATGTATTTTTTTTTATTATTTTAACTAAATCAATTTTAACATTAAAAAATTTATCAGTTTTTAGTAGACATCAACTTACTCTTGCAATAAAGATAATGCATTGAATATCTATTTATTATCTCCAGAATTAATTATTCAATAACATTACATCGTTGCTGGTAGAGCTGAAAGAAAAACGATGTCGTTCCTTATTTAGAGTTTCACGCTTTGCTCGAGCCTCACTTTTATTATTTATGTTTTAATTTATGTTGAAGTGACATCTCTTGCTTTTCTTACGAACCTACGATTATCGATAAAATAACTATTTTACTTGTCTCCTCATCACACCATTATTGATACAAAAATTATTTTACTTTTCTTTGTTATCGATATGACACACATTATACATTTTTGTTTATAAAACGCTTGCAAAGTACCTATCTTCATTTATTACAATTAATTACGTTTTATTTTGTCTAAATAACAACTTGTTATTATACATTTTTTTTTTGTCGACTCAGATATCATAGCTCTTTGCATTGTTATCAAGATTCCCTCATTTTTCAACCATTTATTAACTTTTCAATCGTGTCACGTTTCTTTAAAAAAACGATGTCGCTTTAGTGGTTTTGACGACGCATCGTTTTTGACATCGCGCTCCTCCACCAGGGCACTAGTTCCGTACTAGTCTATTATTATTACAAGTGTTCTCACACTTCAGTTTTATTTTATTGTACAAGTGTCCTCACACTTAATTTTTATTATTTAAATTAATATTGTCTCCGTTAGTTTATAAGAATTAACATAACGCTAAAACAAGTTGTAATCGCGATTAGTAAATTAAAATCAGTGGAATCAGCGAAATACACTAATCCAGTCTCTACAAATTCAGGTACTGTAATTTTTAAGTTTATTGTATGTCAAAATGCCAAAACATTTTCAATACACGGAAATATCACAAAAAGTTGTATTGTATTCGAAATTCTATAGTCCTCTCTAGTTATTGAAACGAACTTTATTGTAAATTAGAGTCGGCTGACTAGCCACCTAATATTTTTATAAAATAATATCCAGTTTTATTGTATTCGAATCATCAAAAGTTTCAATTGTATAATAAATAGTAAGCTAATTTGTATATCTAAAATCTTTCATTTCAAAACTAACCTTCCAGATAATTACTCAGTGTGATCCCGGTCTATTGGTCGAAAGATTAGGGCCGAAAATAAAAATAATAATAAATTGTCCATATCGGTACCCGCTACCTGGACATAACAGAAGCTATCCTGAATATTTTCAGAATGATGTCCGAGTGTGCGTATGTGTGTGTGTGTGTGTATGCGTGTGACCGGTCTATAACTTTTTAACTAATGAACCGATTTGATTGGTTCTTGCGGCAATCGAAAGAGCTTGTTGGCCATCAACTTTCCTGAAGATTTCAGATTATTTGATTAAGTAGACTCGAAAATATTCGCAAATTACGAAAAAAAAAATTTTTTTTTTTTAGTTTTTAATTGATTTCTCAGAAACGAGTTGAATGATCGACTTCAAAATCCAATCAGCTTTAAAATTTTATAAAACGCATCGATTACCGCCTTAGCAATCTCAATCGGTTAATTTGTTCCAGAGATATCGCGGGAGAAAGGATTGGTAAAAAACGGTTTTTTCCAATTATCTTTGAAGTGACTCATATGATCAATTCCAAAATCTAATCAGCTCTAGAACTTAGAGAAACGTATCGATTGCTGCCTCAACCATTTCAATCGGTTAATGCGTTCGAGAGATATCGTTGGAGAAAGAAATGTTAAAACGGTTTTTATCGAAAACAATGGCAAACAAAAATATTTTCGAGCTCAAAGAGCTCAAACAAAGTGGGAAGTTTTAGGGCTGGCCCGCAGGGTCAACCGATAGACCGATTTTTTAAATTATTTCAACAACGAAATCTCTTGAACGATTAATCCAGGTTCGATGGTGAAGGCAGCATTCGATGCATCTTAAAAAGTTTGAGAGCTGATTAAGTTTTGAAACAGATCAATTAATTGGTTCCCGAAATATTCGAGAAAAAAGAAATTAAAAGATTTTTTTGATTTTTTTGACGACGATATCTTTCGAACGAATTATCCGATTGTGACGTCCTTGGAGGCAATCGAAAACTTCTATCAAGTTCTAGAGCTGATTAGATTTATTAAATTATTTTTTTTTTTTCGTATTTTGTAAATATCTCAGAAATAATTCGACTAAATGATCTAGAGTTTGCTAGAAATGTAAGTTCAGAAGAACTCTTCTGAACACCGCAAGAACCATCTGATTTACTTTATTTCATTAATAAATTTACGAAACTCCTCTTTACAAAAGCACGCGCAAACCTAGCGTAAGTTTTACCACTTACATAAAACTTACGTATAAAAGTAGCACGATTTTTTGCAATAGTGATTGACGAATAAATAAAAACTTGTCGTCATTTTCCACCAATGACAACAACTTAATTACTCCCATAAAACATCAATCAAAGTTTTTCAAATAGTCTGAGCACCATGGCTTAGGGCCTTAGTCAAATATCAGATCTTGTGATCTTGAGTCACACGGACCACGAATAACAAAACCGCGAGAATTTTGTAAATCTTATTGGAAGAATCCGCGTTTGCGTTGAAAAGTCAGTAAGATCCTTAAGCTAAAAATCTATTAAATTCAGTTATTGAAGGAATCCACGTTTGCGTTGAATAGTCAATAACTAAATCTAAATTAGGGTAGAGTTACCATTTGTGGCCACTGCTCCATTTTTAGACATTTAATCTTTTATTTTAATTAATGAAAAAGTGTAAAATAAAATTTCCATTTTAATAGTGGGATAAAAGTATCTCTAAAAAAAATTATATAATTTTAGTTCCAACAATTTAATATAGTGGAAACCTAAACATGCAAACCTTCTCAATAAGACAATTTATAGATAAATTAAGAAAAATGTAGATAGCCCGATGTTATGTCCAGACAGCCATAACATACGACAGTCCCTTAATTTCGAGTCAAGACACTTAAGCTCTTTACTCGGGTAACGGGGACCACGTTATTCGGTGCTGAGCATGGATATGGGTCAGGAATATGTATACTTTTCTTAATGTTAAAATAAAAATGTCAGGACTTACAGATACAGGTAGTTTTATTGAGTCTCAAGATGTTTGTTGTTACAATACAACAGGTGATGGCTGCTGTAAATTTGTGTTGGCTGGACAATCGGTTGGACACCCCGTGGCGAGTTGGACCCGCTTGATTGGCGTGGAGCGAAGGTGATCACGCTGAGTTTGGTCTTGTGAGGTGGCACCGGATCGTTCACAATTCACTTTCACTGGTTTTCGGAAGTTAAATTAACACTTGAACAGAAGGTTAGGCAATTTCTAATTCAACCCGCACTATGCTCGTGATCGCGAGTTCCGAACCGGAGGGATAATTGCCGTTTTTATAAGTATAATTGGAATTATTAAACAAGGCCCCGTCTTCAAGGAAAATGGCCAATAATTAAATACCGGATTTAATAATTAAACGACTCTATGAACGAGTTAGAATCTTCTTTATTCTTTAAATAAACAAAGAATATTCGCGACTTGGAATTAAGCTGCACCTTAATTCGTTGCAAAGATGTCAATAATTTGACTGGATGTTTTAAGACTGAATAAAAGAGTTTAAATAATTATTAGAATTTCCAGTTTTACTTGACGGTGGTAGGACGATTAGATCGATATTAAGAAATATAAAAAAAAGGCAAGACGCAGGTTTGACGTAACTCGGCGGCAAGCGGTGATGGTAAGCGGCGGCCAGCTGCACAATAGAGACGACATTCCTTATATATTCTCGCGGTTTTTGGTAATTACGGGGGCTAATGGAGGAAGGGGTAAATTACAAACGTTAGTGCTCTAGTTTTTCTGGGGAACCAATGCACATTCGGCTTATCGGTGGTTGGATGAACATTATGACACCTTGATAGGGGAGATAACCATATAGGTCCCCAGGAATGAGAGAGTAACCAATCAAGAGTCATAAGTAGTTATTCCCCAAATTGTGATCGCTAGAGAAGGGCGGATCGATATGGTAATCGAATGAGTAGCGGATCGAAGGTAGAATACAATAGAGGAAGTAGTTGGGCAGTGCCATTGGGAGGGGGAGTTTCCTATTTCGGGATTCGGAACTAGGTATAAGGAGTAGGGGCGTCAAAGTCAGGTGACTACAGATTTGGTGGACAGGTGAGGTAATTAAAACGAAACGTAAAGAGTTGGCTCTTATCAAAGAAGACGTCACGGTTAGTTAGCTAGCGGCTTTATCAAAGACTTTGATAAAGTGAGTTTTATAGGCTGGAAAAAAAGGGGGGTTCAAGGGGGGTATGGGTAATTAGACTGTTCGACTTTTATTGTCTGATTCTTATACCAGATGCGGTTGTTTTATATATTTCGGCTATAAAATGAGCTATTCGTCTCGATATTGACACAGTTGCCCAAAAACTAGTGTTGAAGATGTTACCGCGATTTATGATTCTTTTATTGAAGAGCAATGTGTGTATTGTCGTGTAAAAGATATTAAAATATGGATCGACTTTTGATTGAACAAATGACCAGATGTCTGGACAAATAGAGGCTAGTGGAAATTTGGTGGCACTCTACGGGAGGTAAAGAGTTGCGGTTGGAGATTCTTTGTGCTAGACTCTTAGTCACCGTTTAAGTTTTAACTCTGCTATGATTCTAATGTGGTGGTGTTTGACTCACACACCTGCATTTCGGTGGTCTGATTAGAATTTTTTTGTCAACCTTCTGTGCAGCTGTTTAAGATAAGAGCGAGAGAACAAAAAGGCTACCGAATGAAAGTTGCTTCGCGCAAGAAGCAAATTTTATTCTGTATGAAATTAAATTATTTAAAGTTTCCCTGAATATTTTCCCGCTCGATCCCGACGTAACACACCTCCGCACTTAAAAATGAGCGTTGGGGTCCAATGATCACGACGCGAATGTCCACATGGATTGTCCAGCCAGCATTACATTATTTTATCTTAAATCTATTATACGTAGAGTGACTATAACAACCTTGTTACTCCTTTTCTCTGTAAAGGAAAAGATCTGTGAAGGGAGTTATCAAAGAATACTATTACTTCTATTATTTAAATGTTAATTGCTATAATCAATGCAAGTTACTTCTAGGATTCCTTATTCTTATCTTTCATCATTAAGTGCTTATTAAGCATAAATATAAAAAAAAAAAATTTCTATCTACTATCGTAAGAAAAAAAAAACAATAAAATTACCCTCACATTTGTCACTACATGTTCCTTGAATAATTATTTAAGCGGTATGTACAGATTTGATCGGAGGAGAAGAAAAACATGATTAAATTAAAGCGCAACAAGAAGTTGTGACAGTTATCAAATTCGAGACTAATGTCCTCATGTATGCATGTATATTGTTCCTCCCAATTTTTGAAATTTCGATAAAAGAAAAGGTTATAGGTGGTGAGCAAAAAAAAACAACAACGTAAGTTCACTATATCGCGTGACTATGAGGAAAGATATAAATACATTAACATAATTTAATTTTTATCTTATTTGCATGACGTTGACCTAGAGGATTTACCTGGCTACTCTCACTGGTGATAGAGTCAATGGTCGTGGTCTTAAGTTCTACGGTGGATCGTCAACATATTCTTCTTGCGAATGTAGTCGAAATTTAAATGACACTAATGTTGTCCCATGGACGCGGTGGTAGTAGAAAATTTATATTAGTCATCTTTTCTTCTCCTTGTCTTAAAGGTCTGATAGTGGCGTTGCTCTCAACTGCTATCTTGAAATTATGGGTTCCTCAAGAGTTAGTATAGTGTGACGTAGCAGGACTTCGGGCCGTTTTAGACAATTTAAAGTACTTGCGGTTCACTGTCACCAACAGGAGGGCACTCCCACCCCTAGAGAAGTTGATCAGCAATCTCCCGATCATCTTGAGAATCTGAACAGTTCTAGAGGCTTCCGAACAAAAGGTCATCTAGACAGGCTGATAACTCGTCCCTGGCGAGTTCAAAGAAGGGCCCACAAGTTCCCCGTGGTCGTCAGTGTGGTTGAGTGCGAGGCAAATCATAGCAAAGATGATGCCTCGAATGGAGTTAAACTGGCACAGCAATGTGCTGAAGCTCACGGAAGATGATGTGCGATTTTTAGTTGAAACGCCATGGAACTTGACATCGTAGAACTGCTGTGACTGCCGTTGCTGGTTGAAGCATGCAGTACACCGTCAATTTCCGTACGAAGGAGACTACAGCGTGGTTGGAAAATACCTCCACGAAGAAGCTGATTTCCCATTTCATTCGAAGAAGTCAGGGTTGTAGTTCTTGGCTGGTTCACTTCCTTGACCCATGATGGCTTGGTCGGCGGCATCGGTAGTGCTAGTAGCCCAAGTATTCCTCATATTATAGTATACTATTTTAAGTTTTGAAATAAGTATCAATTAATTTTACATAATGATAATTGTTGCGTAATCGAAACTATAAAAGAATTTAAATTCATTTAATTTAAATTCAAATATAGTTTCACTTCCGGCAGATAGAGGCAGCACCTACTGGGGCCTCGTTCATAAATTAAAACTTGATCATGCGCAGCTCGGTGCATGCGCATCTGCCTTTTTCCTGCTTCGTGTCAAGAAGACGGCCGCCATTATCTTTCGCTAATGGACATTCTTTTGATAACACGTGTTATTCCAAATCTTTTCATTTTGCGCTCATCTAAGAGTAATTAATTAAAATAATCAGTTAAATAAATTCTGCATTCATCAAGCTCAACAAAAATATAATTATTTTTGTAATTGTTAGCACCAGAGCTCAAAAATAAATTAATAAAAAACTCAAGACTTCCAGTGATCATCGACCACGTTTTTCAAGAGGTTATTCAAACGGGAGACATCGCAGGTGCCCTTTTATTTAATAAATAATTATATCCAGTGTTCATAAAATTAAAAGACTCTATTTTATAATTAATTAATCATAAACATGCTCAATATTTTAATAAAATTAATAGTAAATTCTCGCTCGGTAGCCTCTGCAATCATGCTACCACGTGTTCATAAAATAAATTCCATTCAGTGCAATTTATTATAAACTCATTCATTTAAATTAAATTCAGTGATAAATAATATTATAAATTAATGAACTCAATTATTCATGCATTTTGTGCTATTAAAAATAGCAATTCAAGTGTTCAATTATAAACTTCGCTCGGTAACCTCTGATTTCATGTTACTGTTTTCCATGACATTTTTCCAATCAAATCAGTGTTCAAATAAATTCAAACTAATTACTTTAATTATTTTAATCAATTACTCGAGCTCAATTTCATAATTTGCATTCAATTAATTACGTACTCATGAGCTCAGACAATTTAACAGTATTAAATAATTAAATCAACGATTTAATTGTGTAACCCAGTGATATTATGTGCTGTGGCAAATAAAAATATTGTTATATTTTTTAATATGCGTATTTTTCAAATATCCCAACCACCAACCAGTCCTGGCATGTATTTATTTTATTATTATTACAACAATAATTAAATTAATATTCTACGGAATTAAGTGATTATAGTTTTTTCTTCAACCTATTCATGCATGACAAGTGAGGATTATTATTATTTGACCTCCCCGTTTTTTTTCTTTTACTCTTACCTTAAGTTTCGGCACACATCTCTTAGTTTTATGTAAATTTGAATAGGTGCCGAAGTAAAGTCACACGGGCTACTGAACCTCGAATGCTATATTTTATAATCTACTTTTTCGATTTTTTTTTTTTTTTATACAAAAAAAACTACTCCCCTACACTATTTTGACTTTATCATCGATACTTTTCTTACACAATGTTAAGCGTAACCCCCTTTTATTTTCTCAACTTTAAGAAGGAAACAGTAAAGGTCACTAATTTTCAGGGAACGATATCCACAGTTGCTTGTTATAATCATATAATCCTTAATCGCAATGTTAATATATATACATATATTCATATGTGTATATTATAACAACTGTATATAACTGAATGTTAACGTTTTCCTGGTTTCTTCTTAAAGTTTATGTAATGATAACTCTTAATCTTATTCCTTATTAGATATTTATGCACACTAGAATTTGTTAGAATTATATGGTTTCTTTTTTTTATATATATTTTTTTTCTATTAAATAACAATTATTTCAAAATCCCAACACTCGATAAGTTGATTATAATAATATTTTTTCGATTAACAAGTTTTTGTATGAATCTATTATGCTTATCTTAAATACTAACACACAATAGAATTGGTCATAATGATATGGTTTTTTTTTTTATATATTTTTCCCAAAATTTATAACCATTACCTTAAAGTTAAAACACGTGGTTAGAATTTTATTATAATAGTAATTTTTCCTTATATTTTTCTTTTCAAAAATTATAACCGTTATCTTAAAAATTTAAAACACTCAGTCAAAATTTTTATTATAATAATATATATTTTTTTATATTTGTTTTAAAAAAAAAATTATAACCTGTAACGGGGTGAAATGCTTCCACCTTGCGTTTGAATTCGAATTTCGACTCGCACCAAAAGAACCGGCCTCCTTCTTCAACAACTGTCAACATTTGAGAAAATACAGTCACTGACGCGCCGGGGTCGCTACGGTCGAGTCCCGAAATTTGGTTTTAGGGGTTGGTCAACCTGAGTGGAGAGGTACGAGGCCCAGAGACGACGAGCTGTCGTTCTCTTGGCTCGCAGCAACCGCCGTGGACGGACGTGCTCTACCACTACCATCTTAGTTTTCGACTACCATCTACTACTACTACTACACGTGCTGACAGTCGTACTTAAAATGGGCCAAGAGCATATAAGCCCACGACTCGTGGAAGCTTATTTTACTTAAGTTATTTAAGTTTAATTTAATTAATTTATTATATTAATAATTATTGTGGATTGGACCTGGTGGATTTGGAAAGGATTGGAATGGATTGGTGGACTTGGAAGGACTGGTTATGGTTTTGGTCATGGAGAAAAAGGTTCAGTGGAAAGAAGGACTGGTTTGGATTGGAATTGTTGGAGTAAGTGAGTCGAGTCATTTATTTATTGTCGGGTTAACTATTTTATTTGTTAAATAATATTTTATAATTGAAGAGTCGTTATATTTAGTTAAGTTAGTCGAGTCAGTTTTGTTAAAGTAAGTCGAGTCAGTTTCATCAGTCATTTTATAATTATTGTTCATGGTTTCATTCATTTTTTTTATTTGTAAAGCGACTTTGTTAAATAAATGCCATAGTTTCATTCGTCAATATTAAATTTATACTTCATGAATTAATAACAACCTTCCTGATAAGTTAAGTATAAGATCTCTCTCTAATTTTATTACTGCGTGGTCCAGTACGGGGTTACCCTCGTCCTGAGATTACTGAACATAGCGGGGCAGGTACGTAAGACACCTTTAAGTTTTACACATGTGTGGGCCCTTGTTTTATTAAGACCACATTTAATTAATAAAATAAGTGGACCCATTACAAACCATTATCTTAAGAATTGAAACCCACAATAAGGCTGATTTCCATAATATATTGTTTGATTGCTAGAGTTTTCACGTAGAGTTTCCCCCTTTTTTTTATAATTTCTGTTGTCAAGAATTTTATTACCATTTAAAATACCCTGTTTTTGTATGAGTAGTTATAAAAAGAGACAATTTCGTTTAAGGGGTTACATGGGTTTCGTGGGTTCAAAAAATCGATTTTTTTTTTTTTGGCTCATTAATTTCTGCAACATCTCAAGAATATTTTCCTAAATTTTCAAGTCGATCCGAATAATAGTTTTGGAGATACAACCTTTGGAAGGTGTGCGCTCCAAGTCAGGTATAGAAGGGTCAGCGTGCCTCAGGTATAGTGAGCAGCTGCTCGTCTATTGTTTGTCTGTCATTGTTGTATATTACTTTCACTTCCTAAGGAAAACTAGTTTGAAATATTTTATTTGGTGATTACTTCTTGAAGGACGAGGTTCATTTGAGGTTATCTCAAGTTTCTATCATATAATTTATTAAAAACGTGGTATTATTTGTGGTTATCTAGTGTCATTTGTGAAGTTGATGAACAATGCATAAAATTTCAAGAAAACAGTTAACTCTTGGAGCTCGTAGAAAAGATAGACCGAGAAAAAGGAGACAGTCCTTTAATCCTAAAGATCCGGAAACTGATGATAGTTCCTTCACGAGCACCTCAGCAAAAAAATTAAAAGGTGATGATAAAGAGCACGTGCCAGAAGAGGATACGCTCCAATATTCAATCATAGATTTTGCCTTGGTTTTCTCAACTCTCTCGTTTGTGCGGTGTTCTAACATTATTGACGATGAAGATGAAGATCAATTGTGTAATGGTAAAGTACAATTTAAGCAATGTTCGAAATTTGGTCTGGGATATAAAATCGTAGTAGAATGTGAACGATGTGATCCAAAATATATTTTATCTTGTCAAAAAATCGGAAGAATGTATGAATTAAATCGCCGGTTCATTTTTGTTATGAGAATATTGGGCTTAGGGCTCGCCGGATGCAAGAAATTCTGCGGTTTGATGGACATAAGCAGTTCATTTTTAAACCAGTCTACATACGATTTTTATATTGATAAAATACATGAGTGTATTGAGACAGTTACTCAGACTCTATTCTCATCTGCTGCTGAAGAAGAAAAACAATTTACAAATATTGAAAACGATTTACAAGATACGACAGATGTGAGTGTTTCCGGTGACGGTACCTGGAAGAATATTGCGGCATTGGTCGCTGCTTGTATCTTCAATGAAGGAACATCAGCTTTATTATTGATTATGCACGGTATGGATTTAAAATTAGGCCGAACTCCCACGAATATGCCCGAATTTCGGATGAAAACCGTGTGTGCGCAGCCGAAAAAAAATCTGCGAGCGAGACTCGCGAAGCCAGAATCCTTCATCGACAGGAGCAAAAGGATGCCCTGAACATTGCAACTGCTGCAGGATCTTTACTTTATGGCCCAGGAATCGACGATTCACTGTAAGTTACAAAAAACATTTTTTTTTCCACTTTTATTGTTACTCAAAACTTTAAACGCGTTTTTCTCGGAACCGTGTTTTCAAAGTCGGTTGTCAAATGTTCTCGGAAACTACTCAACCGATCTTGATGAAATTTTACACAGGTGTTCGAGATACAATTTACTCGTGCTTGGACGAAGGATTTTTTTTTTTTTTTTTCAATTACAACTATTTTAAAAAAAACAAAATGTCAAGCAAATTTGACCGAAATTTTCATTTTTTTGGAAAAATGTCTGCCAAAATTCCAATTTTTACTTTTTTTTTCTTTCCTTCGTTCAAGCACTAATTATGGTCTTAACTAAAACACATCTTTGTTTTTTCATTTTAGACGATTTTGTCAGGAGTTATGCTGACAACGCGGACGCACCTTTTTTCCGAGGGGTCACCGGAAACGACGTCACAATGGAGGAGTTAAAATTTTTTTTTTTTGAAAATTTCAGAAATTATTGTTTAAATATGTATTTATAAGACAGAAAAAAGTTTGAATTAAATAAATAATTTTTTACATAGAAAAAAAAATATTGAAAATAGGCCTTTTTTTACCCGACGAAACCCATGTAACCCCTTAAATAAGCCAACAATCACCCAAACATAATTTATATATTTTTTTCTCCATAAGTTTTGACAACACCTTGTTTTGCTAAGAGTGTTAGTAGATATTTCTGCATAACTGAAATTTTTAATAATGGTAAAAATTTATGTTCGATACTTGAAATTGTACAATACCCATAACCATGTGTAACAAGAGAACTAATTCCCCTGGATAACAAGAAGGAAAAGAGAGAAAAGAAAAAAAAAAATTTTAGAAAATAGTTTCTCATAAGTTATTATAAAGCGTCAGCTATACATCCGAAGATATTATTACTATTATTACTGTATATATATTTTAATAACTCATTACATTAAGAAATTGTACCATGAACATGCCCATATAGGTTTTTAAAGCAATACCTTATAAAGCATAGATGAGAAAAGAAAAGAAAAAGTTAGATTTTGCTTGAAATGTTGGGTAACCAGGAATAAGGAAGGTAAATTCTTCAGACCCATGAGGTTTGGTACGTCTCTTATCCCAGTATTGCATTGGTTGCGAATCTTGCGGTTGATGACGAAATCATTTATCAACAGATTTACTGACTGTAACATACAACTTCGATTATTAAATTAAATAATTATATAGAAGAGCGATGTCTCCGTCTATTTGGTTGGTCTTGAAGTCTTCATCGCTGTACCGTAGATTTTTTTTGAAGGTAACACATCAACTGGATCTTAGAATGCAGTCTTACTCTCCCATCCCTCATATCCATATAGTCTTGTTGATGGCTCCCATAATTTTACCTCACTTCAGTTACACAGTTAAAACATTATGTCCATACCCTCAACGAGTTGTGCTTGGTTGCTCGTTCCTTGCTCTGGCTTACATTTTCGATAGCTTGCTCGAGGATTTGTTACAAAATTTCTTTTTCGGTCACACAAGAAACCTAACTTAAAAGCTATGGAGCATAGACTTCCTATTATAATCAATGTCGTTAGTATTATCCCGTAAATAATAAGATAAGAAACTCTCATATCTTCAAAATTGATGGGTTTGACCTTCTGGAGTTCCTCTTTAATTGAGAAAAAGGTGAAGTCGTAATTTAAATTCCCTAGTTACTAGTAAGGACTGATGGCTTAAAGGAGTAGGTTGTATTCGTAATGTAGTATAGTGGCTTATAGTTAATGATTCCCAGTAATAGTTTGGATACATTCAAAGTAACGTTCGGCTGATGATTGAGCTCAGTGAATTGCATTGCGTGGTAATGACCTATTAGGTTGATGTCGTTGATTCTAGCTGTACATTCCGATTTAAGAGTGATTATCCCTGCGCTAGATATCTTTATACTTTCTGTGGTCCTCGTCTCCCACATGAATTGAAGTTGCTCTGGGTGGGGTAGGGAATACAGCCACCCTCCTATTTTTTCAAGTGGCTTCCAAAAAGCACTGTGAGTTTTACTTACTTTGATGTCGCAGTTCTTGAAGGAGATTGAGTCCGAATGAATGAGCAGGTCAGTTTCACACTATGACTGAAGACTTCTATCATAGATGACGGAGGTTGGAGTACAAATAAGAAGGCTCTTCATAACCTTGCATCGGGCTAACGTTTCTTGGCTCCATAAGGAATATAATTTCTTGTCCCTTGAGCCTACGGAGGTATCCCCAATGAGTTGCTCAACCGGGTATGGGTTCATTTTATAAAGGCTGTAGACATCTTGTTGGACTAATGGAATGTATAAAGTGAGGAAGAGTTGATGATGGAAATAATCGTGGGTCAGTCGCGAAATTCCGTGTATCTCCCCAGAGTATATCTCCCTGAATGTCAATGGTATTAAATATTTCTGGTTGTTTGCAGCAAAATCCAAAGTTGCTACTCTTAAAGTTTTAAATCAAAGAAGGCTTGGTGATAGTTGCCCTAAAAGTGCTGAACTTATTGTACTCGTAACAATTCTTAAGTAAGATATATAATTTTCAAAACAAGATTGTGTAATGTTACTCCAAGCATTCAAGTGCTTGAGATATGTAAGATAGGTCGTGTTACCTTTAAATATAGGTCCCGTGAAGCTTCGTATTGGATCCCGGTATTTTAATTGAGAACTGATTTGATTATTTAGCCGATATTGTACTGCATCTAGATCAGAACGAATTATCTGAGTGCTGTTTCTTAAATGATGGGAGATACCCATGGGGCAACTAAAACCTCAAATTCCTTAACGTAATGGTCTGAGAGTTACTTATTGCCAGAGCCGTCCGGTAAAAATTTGTCAGTAACCACCGATTCTGGGCTGAGCATCTGATCGAGTACTTGAAGATCGTCTTCGATTTCTTGACTCCTTCTTCGATAGACGTCTAATTCTATATAAAATTGACAATCGACTGCATCTATTACTCCAATACATTTCTTATAAATTTTCTCTATTTCCATCCCCTGAATGGTTGGTCGATGAAGCTGAATGGTGTTGAGGTCAATTCTGGTTACCAATTTCCATTCCTCTTGCGTAAAACGCACTTCTCCCAAGGACTCGTAGTACAACCCTGCCTTCAGGTTAAATTGTTCAATTTTTATCGCACTGCTGCCAATATTTATTACCAGGTAGTTGACGAGAAGGACGACCATCCAAGTTGTAGTCTTCATGTTGCGGTGAATCCTTTGCAAAAATTCATATTTAGATGGCTGAATTTTAGAAATTTTTTCTTTTATTGGCTTTATTACGCATCCACGCTGTAAAGCAATGTTTTTCAATGAGCCCATATGTATCCCCACATCGTCCGAGTAATAAAACACTCCCATCCCTCGAAAGCCGAACGAAAATGTATTAAGTACTAATTTTAACACTTCCTTTGCTTTTTCGTTCGTGTAATCTTGTAATAATTGTATAATTATATTTATATGCCATTTTTCTCTCGTCGTCAAGTTTTCGACTTTAATATTTTTACCATAACTATTCTCGACTTGCACGCTTGCTGTATAGAATTCATTTATTTTTGTTTTTCCTTGTTTGTTTTTCGTCTTACACAAGTTTTTACCTCGATATCCATAACGAACATTTATCTTGAATTTAACGTAATCACCTTCATTGTCAAAAATAGGCCAACAATAATCGGAATCTTCTTCATTCTTAGTGTTAACTATTTCCTCGTTTTCTGAATTTTCGTCGTCCCCTAAACAATCGGAAACACTTTTATGTTCTTGAAAATCGTCGAAGATGGCCTTGCCGCTGCCGAAAATTTTATTTTCCTCAGAGTCACGAACCGCACCTCCTTCGTCAACTGAGTTCACGAAATTCCTTTTGTCGCAACTGCCTTCCATAGAGACATTAATTTTCTCGACGATATTCGTACCGCTATTAAAAGTTTCGAAATTATTATTTCTTTCGACGGTATTCTCACCGCTGATAGAATTTTCAAAATTATTATTTTTTTCGTCGGGATCCTCATCGTTATTAAAATTGTCAAGATAAAAATTTTCTTTAACGACATTCTCAACACGATTAAAATTATCAAGATTCTTATTGCTTCCGACGGTATTCTGACCGTTATTAAAATTTTCAAAATTACTATTTGCTCCGATAATATTTTCACCGCAATCATATTTCTCAAAACTATTATTCATCCCGACAATTCCCTTATCGTAATTATGTTTATCAAAATCTCGAACAATTTCCTTATTCTCATCATCATTATGATTACTATTATCATCAGCATACATATTACTTATTCCGACGGCGCATTCACCGCTAATAAAATCCGCAAGTTTCTTATTATTTTTCTCAACGGTATTTTTATCGCTAGAAAAATTCTTGAAATTATCATTTCCTCCGACCTCATTTTTGTCGTAAATAAAATATTCAAAATTGTCATTCTCAACTCTCCCGACGGTTTCTTCACCGTGATCATTATTTTTCGCAAGATTAATTTTTTTGATGGTATTCTCACTGCTAGTAAAATTCTTAAAATTATCATTTTCTCCGAAGCGAATAAAATTTTCAAAATTATCATCTCTTTCCACGGTACTCTCACCGCAAGTAACAACCTTAGCATTATCATTTTCTCCGACGCTATTCTCGCCGTGATAAAAATTTTCAAAATCAAGATTCTCAACTCTTCCTACGGTTCTTTTAGCGCGATCATTATTTCTGTGATTATTAATTTTTTTAACAATGCGCCTACCATACGTCGTAATTACCACATTATCACAATCATTACCGCTTCCTTTAGAACCATGACCGGTACTTCCGCCATTCATTGCAACCAAACGGGCATTTTTACCCTTTCGAGAATTACTTATTTTGACCCTTTTAACACAATTGGCATAATCGCCATCACGAAGAACGGTATCTTCACCATTATCAAAAATATCATCTTTTACAAAGGCGTCAAAATAACTTATCTCCGTATATGGCTCCAATGTGACGACCGGTACCGCCACTTCCACTTCCTCGGAAGTTGTATTAATTATATACATGTGCGCTTTTCCGTTTCGATTAGTGACAAATGCATCGCCCAAATAGATTCCCTTTTTAAATCTGAGTCTTTTTACATATCCCGTATCTACTTCAGGGTTAGCAACGCGAACGTAAAATTCCGTTTTGGTATGTGCAGGTATAACCGCCGTTTCTTCGTCTTCGAAACTTAGTTTACAATCTTGTATTTTTAAACACCCTTGTGAATAGAGTACGTCTATACCATTATCTTTTAAAAATTTGAAACCCAGGATCCCGTTTCTTTTTATGGGGAATTCGTTTGGGACTAAATGGTATGTAATAGGTATACCAAAGAATTCAGTTCTTATCTTACCAAGAGTGAAAACAAACTCTGGTGTAATTCCTGTTAATTTTAATATTTCGCTACGGTCGATCCCGGTGCCGGGAGTGACCACAGCGCATTTAAGTAAATTTAGTTCACATCCCATATCAATCATTAAAATAGCTGAGTCCAAAAATTCTGCAGACGTTATTTTTATAGTAGGGGCCTCGCGATCTTGGCTAGGCCTAACTACTGCCACTGGAACATCTTCAATGGCTTTTCGGTTCCCACGTCTCCCGAAATTATTTGCATAACCGGACGCTCGGATCTGACGGTTTCCTGCGGCGTGCTTTGACGTTTCCGTATCGGGCCTTGGTAGTTTCCCGAATTTTCTTCATCGCTGACACGTGCCCATCCGTCGGTAGATGGGTCCGGCGGTCTTTTTGTAAATGAT
>OZ024707.1:9568037-9717610 GCA_964016945.1 Microplitis deprimator | reverse complement strand
CCTCGGCTATCGCTGGACCTTCGGTAGAGTTGATCGCGATAAATAATTGATCAATAATTGAACCTGAGTTATTGTTGTAATAATAAGTTGAATATTCGGCGTGTCCCAGGGCTTAGTGCACATGCACGTAGACGCGTCGAATAAATTCCTTAAAGGATTAGACAAGAATAGCATGTGGCTCCTTGTCTTGTACTAGTATTTTAAAATTATATTTGAGTATTTACATTATTATTTCTCTGGGTAAAATTTATGTTAAAATTTAATGGTAAGCAACCCAGTGTTGCCAAATGAATTTTGAGTTCCCGTGTCTATCTCTCCCCAGAGTAAAAAACTTATAATAAAGAAAAGATTATTATTTTATTTGTATAAATTTAATATTGAGTTTAAAGAGTAAAAATTTAATTTGTAATTTGGATAATTAGTAATATAATTTAAATTGATTTTTATTATTATTATATGGGTAAATTGAGCATATTTCTATTTAATAAAATTTATCATAGAGAATTGATAATCTTAAATTATTCTTGGTATTGTAATATTTGTTGCGTTTATAAATATGTTTGAATTGAATAATTTAGTAAAAGAAATTCAGTGATAGCCAGTATTTGTTTATTTATTTCCTGAATATATTTTAGTAATATTATTCCTTATTATTTTATTCATTATATTTATTTGGTTGTCTTTCCGCTTGGTACATACATTCTCGCTCAAAATTTTGTCCCGTGATTTCTCCCCTGAATTGTTATTATTTTCGTTCGTTTTGTAAAAACGGACTGGCGCCCTCGTGCACTAACCCAGCCTGAGGAGCTGGTTCAGGCACAACTGTATTTTATTTATAATTTACCGAACACTTATATTTATTATTTTATTTGATCTCGGTATTTATTATCATTTATTATCATCTATTTATTACGCGTGGGCGACCTCATACGATATATTGGACTGTTCCGCGTCTCCGTGGCGAAATTTCAGCACGATATACGTTATAAACCATTTTTAAAAAAGTTATTCAATTGTTAATCAACATTTTTTTTTACGGGTTTGTGTTGTCGTAAAAGGCGGTATAAAGGTTTAAATAATTAATCTATAAATTTTTGTTTCTTGGAGCCCATTTTATAAATATACTCAACAAGATGACGTTATGAAAGCTTATAAAATATTTTTATTTCATTAATTATTGGGTAGATTTTTCTAAAATCTAACTATTGTATTTGTCCTCATGGTCGATTTTTCAAGGAATTTGGTCACAACCTATTATAATTAGTCAAGTAGGGTTCAAAAATACCATTCGTTAAAAAATTTATATATGTACGACTGTACGTAGATATATATATATATAAATATATTAGGGTGCCGTAGCGGATTCGTGATCGCCGTTAAAGTATGGTGAAACGATGGTGAAGTAACCTTGAGTTTACTTTACCGATAATAGAAAGTCTACTAACTATCAAATCACTGTCATTCAATGGTGGAAAATAACAGAAGTTGTGAAAGCTTAAGATGGTGGGTACATTGTCTATATATAATGATTCGATGGTCAACCGATGATTGCTTTAGAGTAAAGAAATCATGCTTTCTAGGTTTTTGTTCGGAAGCTTTATCGTGCTACGACTTTCGAAAAACTCAGGTAATATGCGCTTTTGATTGTCTCTCATTTGGTTACTAGCTGTGATTTGAGGTGAAATTAACCGACAAAGAAAAGTAATTCAATGGTATATAAATAGTGATTTGTTTATCAAAACTTGGTATTTCGACGGTCAATTTAAGGTCGTTTGTAAGTTAAGTGTCCGTGAATCAATAGTGATGTGTCGATAAGGCATTGGTTTCTTACGCGTAAAATGTTGGTAAGTTACCGGTTGAAGTTTGATTTTGTGAAATTATTTAAAATCTTGTAGAATCATATTAGACAATGTCTTAAAACTAAAATTAATAAATTATCATAAATTTAAATACTACTGTTATTTATAATTATGGTTATAATGCAATATTTATAAGTGATCCCGGGAAAAAAAATTATATATAATAAGATATAATCACCCGGGAAAAAATCACCATGCATGATCATGTATGATCATGCAGGATTCATGCATGATTCATGCCTGACCGTGCATAATTTATGCTTGATCCTGTATGACTCATTCATGACCAGGCATGACTTATGCGTGGTCAACCATGATCATGCATGTCTCATTCTAGATCAAGCAATCATATATTTTTTATGAAAAACTTCGAATAATTAAACATTTTTTATTTTGACGATAGTACTTAAAATCGTCATTTTTAAATCGGTAATCAAAGATATTTAATTTATAATTTTTGGTTCAATTAATAACGAAAATCAATCTTTTTTTCCGAAAAATAATTTAAATGAAATTAATTAAAAATTGTTTTTTCGAATTAATTAAACAATTGAAATAATAAATTCTTGCCAAATTGATAATGAAATTCAATATAATTGTTTTTTTTTTTCTAATTAATAATTAAGATTAATGTAATTGTTAAATTTGCTTGTAATTGATAACTACAATTCTTTTCATTCATTATTCAGAAAAGATTTAATAACCAAATAAAGATCGAGTTTAAATAATATTTTAATTTTTATAACACTAAGGTTTCAAAAGATGTTAAAAATCGTCGTAAACTGAATAAGATAGTGCAGCCTAGTGGACAGCGGACGTGCTTGTTAACATGACAGTCGTGGGCTCGATACCCGTCGCGGGTAAAATTTCAAAAGTACTTTTCAACCAGTAAACATTAACTACACAATAGTACTCACAAAATAAGTTAATTTCAAATTGACTTATCATTATTTTTATTTTATTTTTAATAATTTGAAAGATTGTGCTTGCTCAGGCATGAGATTAACGCATGATCATGCATGATCAGACCTGATGATTTTTTCCCGGGAAGTTTCTTTCGGACTTAAAAAAAATCCTCTTAAAAAATCAGTTCGATATTTCGAAAATTGAGCTAGAAGTTTACAAATTCATTTTGCCATTCAAAATACATGTAAAAATTTTTTTTTTAGTTTTTCGAGAAAAAATAAAAAAAAAATCTTTTTTTCTAATTTTGAATTTCATACCCTTATGGGAAATTAAATTCCCTGCAAAAATGTCCCAAATAGTCATGCTCGTAACTACAATATAAAAAAAGTTACAAGCCCCCAAAGTTCGAAAAAAAATAATTTTTTTAATGTATAATTATTGTTTTACTTTTTTGTTTTTAATTGGTGGTACCCGGGAAAAAATGATCATGGCTGTTCATGCCTGCTCATGTCTGTTCATATCTGTTCATGTCTGAAGCGTTAAATACGCTCAGGCCTGATCATACCTGTTCATGCCTGATCATGTCTGATCTAGCCTGATATATGGGATTAAGTTTAAAATCTTAGTTATAATTAAACATAACTAACTTAGTTATAATTATATCTAGCTAACGAAGTTATAATTAAATAGAACATGTATAATTTCATATAGCTATAAATCAATAATTAATAAATTAGATATAAAATTTTGTTGACTAAAAATCTATAGTGTATAAGATATAAAATTTTTTTGACCAAGAATCTATCACGTATAAGATTTTTATTAGTTCAAGTTCATACAAAACTTACTTTTCAAGTCAATCTCTTAGGTCAACGGGTAGCGGGTAAAACTTTCGAGCGCGAGGTCCACGGTTCAAATCCTGCACACGCCCGAACTTTTTTTTTGTTTATTTTTTTATAGAAATAATTATATATAGTTGTATATAGTTATATATTATTATATATAATTATTAACGGCCATTTTTCATCTATAATTTTTTTCCCGGATGGGTACAAACAGACATGAATATACCTGATCAGACCTGAAAATGCCTGGCCAGGTCTGATCAGACCCGATCATTTTTCATTTCAGATCAGACCTGAAGCCTCATGTCTGCTCATATCTGATCATTTTTTCCCGGGTATTTTTTTCTTCTAATTTTAATTTGCAATCTTCTATATAAAATCTATTCTTATGCTAGAAATGTTTATTTATTTATTGATAAAAAATATAATTTATAATTTATAAAATAAATTATTTCTATACAAAAAATTTTTCTTTCTTTAACTTTATGAGCATGCCCGGGAAAAAATCACCAGGTCTGATCATGCGTTAATCTCATGCATGATCATGCCTGAATATTGGCCAGCCATGAGTATGCATGATCATGGCTGGTCAGGCACGATTGTACTTTTTCGTGCACGAACACGCATGCTCATGGCTGGCCAATATTCAGGGATGATCAGGCCCGAGCAAGCACAATCCTTCAAATTATTAAAAATAAAATAAAAATAATGATAAGTCAATTTGAAATTAACTTATTTTGTGAGTACTATTGTGTAGTTAATGTTTACTGGTTGAAAAGTACTTTTGAAATTTTACACGCGACGGGTATCGAGCCCACGACTGTCATGTTAACAAGCACGTCCGCTGTCCACTAGGCTGCACTATCTTATTCAGTTTACGACGATTTTTAACATCTTTTGAAACCTTAGTGTTATAAAAAATAAAATATTATTTAAACTCGATCTTTATTTGGTTATTAAATCTTTTCTGAATAATGAATGAAAAGAATTGTAGTTATCAATTACAAGCAAATTTAACAATTACATTAATCTTAATTATTAATTAGAAAAAAAAAGCAATTATATTGAATTTCATTATCAATTTGGCAAGAATTTATTATTTCAATTCTTTAATTAATTCGAAAAAACAATTTTTAATTAATTTCATTTAAATGGTTTTTCGGAAAAAAAGATTGATTTTCGTTATTAATTGAACCAAAAATTATAAATTAAATATCTTTGATTACCGATTTAAAAATGATGATTTTAACTACTATCGTCAAAATAAAAAATGTTTAAGTATTCGAAGTTTTTCATAAAAAATATATGACTATCCTTAATTAAAAACCTCAATCAAATCCGATTGAAGCTCGACCGGATTTTAATCGAATTCAATCGGTTCAATCGGAGATTTTAATCATAGATTTTGATCAAATTATTTGTAATAATTGACCGTGCATGATTCATGCATGATCCATGCTTGAACATGCTCACCCTTGCCTGAATCAACGCCTGATTATGCATACTGATTTTTTCCCAGACAATTAATCTACACAGTAAAAAATATTGTGTTAAAATCAACACAATCTGTGTGTTAGAAACGGTCCACACAATATTTGTGTTATTTTTCAACACAGACTATTTGTGTTGAATTCCAACACAAAATTTGTGTTAAAATTTCAACACAAAATTCGAGTAAAATGGGAAGTAACTTCAACACTTTTTAAATGTTAATGGCGACACAAAAAAAATGTTAACTTGTACATTTTATTTTTGTACCATAAATTATTTTGACGTTATCAAAAGTGTCAACAATTATTAGTTAACATTGAAATATTTTGTGATAGTCAACATGATCCTAAAGTTAGTAGACATTTAACAATTTTCGAATTTTTTTTATCAAAAAGTCAATTACGAAAAAAAATAAATAAATAAAAATATGCACATGTAAAAAAGTAAAAAAGCAACAGATGCAGTTTTTTAAATATTTTTTTTTTTTTAATTATACGAATTGTGAACTTTGTCAACTTAATTTTTTTATGCCAAATTGAAAATAAATAAAATCAATGTCACAAAAATAATAACTAACCAAGCAGAACTTATGCTTAATGGCGCTTCCCGCGTTAATAGAAGGAAGACATTTTTTTTAACACAATTTAACTGTCGCTTCAACACTTTTTTTGTGTTGATTTTAAAGTAACACTTAATAAATGTTGATAATATCGTTTTTTATACGAGGTAACACTTTTAAAGTGTTGAATAGTAAATCGATTAAAAATTTTAAAGTAACACAAAGAATTGTGTTAATCTGACACAAAATAATCAACACAAAAAATTTAACACGGACCGTTTTTAACACAGATACACAATATTTTTTACTGTGTAAATTAAATAAATAATAAAATAACAAGGAAAGAACAATTATAATTAATATAACAGTTTCTATTAACGACTAACTTTCATTTATGGATATGAATGAGTATGCTTAGTCATGCATGATCAAGCCTGAATATTCATAAATATTTTTCACTATTTGCATATAACCGTGAAAGATTAAGGTTGACCATGCATAGCCTTGTACGATCATGTCTGCGCCATGCATGATCATGGATGACAGAGCATGCTCAATCATGACCTTTCTCGAAGGATTACATGTCTGGATACAATTATTTCTAACGTAAGTCATGAGCAAGCCTGATCTAGAATGAGTCATGCATGATCATGCTTGATCACGAATGAGTTATATATGATCAAGTATGAACCATGTATGGTCATGCATAACAGAGCATGCTCAATCATGATCTTTCCTGATAGATTATATCTCTGGATAGAATTATTCCTAACGTAAGTAATGAGCAAGTCTGATTTAGAATGAGCGGTAACACGACAATTGACCTGATGCCAAAATACCCGATGCCAAAATACCCGACGACAAAATTCCCGCAAACCAAAACAACCCCGACAAAACACCCGCAATCTAAAACACTCGCCACACAGTGTGACGCTTTTTGGGACCAAGAAAATTCATCCGCGACCATTCATCTCCTGACAACTTATCCCCGACAATTCATCACTTAATTCTAACACTTTTAATAGAAATCTAGAAAATTTTTAATAAAAATCAATTAAAAACAAAAGGGAGGAGAATAAAATTTCTTTGTTTTTTTTTCCGTGAAAAAAGAGTCTCTCAATAAGGGGGTCCAGGGACGAAGCCCCGGCAGGGGTCAGGGACTAAGTGTAATTTTTAACATTTTTTTATGTGTCGGTATATTTTTTTAATTGCACGCACACAAAATTAATGAAAAAAAGGCGCTATTTTTCATACTATTTTGTGGTGTTCCAATCGATTTTAAAATCTAATCAGGTCTAGAACTCGATAAAATGCGTCGATTGCCACCTTAATCGTCTCAATTGGTCAATTCGTTTGAGAGATATCGTTGGAGAAAAAATTGTAAAAAGCGTTTTTTTCCGAAAACAACGGCATCCTAAAGTATTTTCGAGCTCGATGAGCTCGAAAACGTATTCACAACAATGTTTTCGAGCTCAAGGAGCACGAAAATAGCAGGAAGTTTTAGGGCTGGCCCACAGGGTCAACCGATAGACCGATTCTTTTAATTGCACTCACACAAAATTCGTATTTAATAATAATAATGGTTGTTAGTATTTTATTTTTTCGTGAAAAAAAAAATTGTATAATTAAAAAAATTAATTATTTGCGTTTCTCTTTATTTGGAGTAATTGGGAGTAATTGTCGTAGGAATGAATTAACGCGGAAGATGAATTGTCCGAGATGAATTGTCTTGGTCCCAAAAAGCATCACACCGTGTGGCGGGTGTTTTAGATTGCGGGTGTTTTGGTTTGCGGGTGTTTTGTCGCGGGTATTATGTCGTCGGGTCAAATGTTACGCAGCCAGAATGAGCCATGCATGATCATGCTTGATCACGAATGAGTCATGTCTGGCCATGAATGAGTTATGCATGATCAAGTATGAACCATGTATGGTCATGCATAATAGGGCATGCTCAAGCATGACCTTTCCTGATGGATCATATCTCTGGATACAATTATTCCAAACTTAATGCATGCGCAAGCTTGATCTAGAATGAGCCATGCATGATCATGCTTGATCACGCATAAGCCATGCCTGGTCATGAATGAGTCATGCAGGATCAAGCATAAATTATGCATGAATCATGAACGGTCAGGCATGAATCCTGCATGATCATACATGATCATGCATGGTAATTTTTTCCCGGGCATGATAAAATAATAATTTCTTGCATAAAAATAGATATTATATAGACGATTGCAAATTAAAATTGGAAGAAAAAAATACCACCAATTAATAACAAAAAGTAAAAAAAATAACTATACATAAAAAAAAATTATTTTTTTTCTAACTTTGGGGGCTTGTAACTTTTTTTATATTGTAGTTACGAGCATGACTATTCAAGACATTTTTGCAGGGAATTTAATTTCCTATCAGGATATGAAATTCAAAATTGAAAAAAAAAATTTTTTCTATGATTTTTCTTCGAAAAATCAAGAAAAAAGTGTTTCACATGTATTTTAAATGGGAAAATGAACTTGTAAACCCTGATTCAAAATACTCATTGAAAAGGATTGAAAAAGATGAGAATTGAATACTTTTGAATACTTTCTATACCCCAGCATTTTCATCTGGACATGAAATTAATACTTTTCAATTCTATTGAATCCAAAAATAATATGAGAATTTCTAAACTTCCGAGGAATTGAAAAAGATTCGAAAGAATTGATATTTTTAATCTGTCTGAATACTTTTCAATACCAAAAAAGTTTCGAATTTTAAGGTCACGCATGAGATTGAAACGAATTCAAAGGAATAGAAAGTTTTCAATCCTTCTCAATACCTAAATAGTTCGATTTTCGGATCGAGTGTAGGATTGAAAAGAATTCAAATGAATTGAAATTTTTCAATCTTTTTCAATTCTTCTCAATACCTAAATAGCTCGATTTTCGAATCGAGTGCAGGATTGAAGGGGATTCGAATGAATTGAAATTTTTCAATCTTTCTCAATACCTAAATAGTTCGATATTTCAGATCGAGTGTAGGATTGAAAGGGATTCAAATGAATTTAAATTTTTTAATCTTTTTCAATCTTTCTCAATACCTAAATAGTTCAGAATTGGAAGGTATTGAAATGATGAGAGATTGAATTCCATTCAATACTTTTCAAAATCTTCGTATGGATTGAAAAAATTTTCAATCCTTTTCAATGAGTATTTTTAATCCGGGAACCGCCAGCTCAATTTTCGAGATATCAAACTAATTTTTTAGGAGGATTTTTTTTTGGTCCGAAAGAAACTTTTGAGACTATGAGACCTAAAAAAAAAAATCATTTTTTTTTGACACACCTTAATATATATGTATATATATGTATATATATATTGCTAGTATATTATTAATGTATTAGGCATGTTTAGTTTCTGTGAAAATTCGTTTGTCCTCTTGTATGCTAGTACGTGTCGCAGCAAGCGTAAGCTTTGTTACTTGGAAAAGTCTTTCATCGATAAGTACAATATAACTAGTTAATGATGTTTTGCAGGAAAAATTTGCAGACTTTATTTTTTAGGGAATCGGATTCTATAAAAAAAAAGTCTCTTATCATTTTGTGATAAGTCCATTCGTTCAAAAGTTATTTGAGGTAAAAGTCAAATTTATAGAAAATTTTGAGATTTTGTCTATAGAAATATATTTTTCCGGCGAAACTATCAAACTTATCACAATATATGATAGGATCTTTTTTGTAGGTAATTTTTTTCATCACAATTTATCTCTTATAAAGTTTTCAAAAATTCCGCATTGTTTTATAGTTATTCTCATTTTAATGACAAGTTCTTAAAATCGATCAGAATACTAATTTATCAAAACTTTATAATCTTATGATTTAATAATATTTTTCAGATTGATCAATTATGGAAGTGGGATCACTTCGTTGGATGTTACATGACAGTAACTATTTTTATTTAGACACTCGATACAACCATTTAAACCGCCGGCGGTTTTTATGTGTGGAACATCGTTCGAGGCGATGATGCACCGTGAAATTATGGCGCTTAAGGACTGGAGAGCTGTTAATGATTGGGAGTCACAACCATGAACCTCATAGTTCTACAATAAACAACGTAGTGCTTCCCCGTAATCTCGTCACATTGTCACCTCGTAGTCATGATTTACCAGATTTAAAATTGAGAAGAGATCGTTACCATGCTATACCGTCAACCAGCAGAGCTCCAGTTCCTTCAAGGGAAGATAGCACCGCCAAATCTTCTAGGATTAAGTAATTAATATTATTATAAAGATTTCGTTTTATTCTTCTTATTTAATTTCTATTATTTACAGTGATTACAGGTATCGTGGCTCAATTCAATCACAATCGCGCAATCAAAATCCAATTCTACCAACGTCATTTACAGAATTAGGACTACTCTTTCTTACATACGAACAGATCGAAGGAATCTATTTGGGAGAAGTAAGATCTAACGATGATGAAGTAGCTTTTATTTTTGGAAATAATCTTATTTTGGAAAAACTTAGACAAGCAAATGAATGGCATGTGGATCTAATTTTCCAGGTCAAAAAAAAAATTACAATTTTTATGATTTCACTCGAAAAAAAAAATAGGTGCTGCAACAGGACGCAGTCCTGTGGGAGCAACAGAAAAAAATCTTGCTGCAGCAACAGTATTTTTCCTGTGGAAGCAATAGGATAAGGTACAAGTTTTATACACCAATATTTCTTTTGTCAGTATAATAAAATTCTAAAACTTGAAAAGAAAAATTCAAATTTCAAACAAAATTCAAATTTCGAAAAAAAAATTTTATTTTAAAATTTGAATTCATTTTTTGAATTTTCGAATTTTATTATACTGACAAAAAAAATTGATATTCAAAACTTGTACCTCATCCTATTGCTTCCACAGGAGAAATCTTGTTGCTGCAACAGGGTTTTTCCTCTTGCTCCCACAGGATGGTCCTGTTGCTGCACCATTTTTTTTCCGTGCATAAATACGTGTATTTTTTGTGAATTTGAGTTTTTTTATTCTAGTGCATGCCACAACTACCCAGAGCTGGTCTTCTACTCAGCATTATCTTACGTGAAAGGAACAGGGTAAATATATAATAGCTTACGTTAAGATTAGTAGTTTTATTTACGCCATGTCAAACTAAAATTTAATTTTTACAGGGGATTTTAGCTTTAACGGTATTGTGCCAGTCCAAATCATTGTCATTGTTGAATTCTATCTGGGAATGGATCATTGTACAAAGACCTAATGTTTTAGATAACTTGAGGTTTGTTGTAAGTGACTTTGATCCACTCTTATTAAGGTCAGTACATGTGTCAATGCCAGGGGTTCAGCGTAAAGGTTCCTGGATCCACATTGCTCGGGTAAATATATTTAAATGGTATTCTAATAAATAAATAAGTAAATATAATATATTAATAACAAAAAACTAAGTATAATAAGTTGAAGTAAACAAAATAGTTTTTTTTTTTTATAATTGATGCCTAACTTTAGCTAAACATTTTCAGAAAAAATAAAAAAATATTTTTTTCTCAAATTATCTCATTTTGCTTTAGGTTCCCCTATAATTATAAGGTATATAATAAAAATACGTTATTGAATATATTTAAAAATACACAGTCATGTACGTTTCTTCTGACAGTCTTTCTCGTGAATGGAACAAACTAAGGCTTCCGAATCGCAGTATGCGAGAGAGTCGCATACATGCCTACTGTTGGATTCTTGCATTGGTACACGGAGAAAAATGCCGCTGAAAATTAAATAGTAATTACAACCATGACTAAAAATTTGCTATCTCAAATGAAAAATTACAATCCATAAAAAAAATTACGATGATTTATAGAAAATTAATTTTTGATTTCAATTATTACTATCTAGATCGTAATTTTCATTTATCATAATAATTACAATATTTCGTAAAGATAATTTCTTAAAAAATTGAAAAATCTCTCACGACTTTGATAATTTTTATTTTAAAACTGTAATTTTTACTTAATTTGAATCTAAAAATGGTCTTGTCCCGCTAAATAAAAAGTACAATTATGTAAACAAAAATATAATTTTTAAATTTATATTAAGTATCATTAGATATTGAAAATGTTTATCTAAAATTAAAAATTACAATTATACATAAAAAATTACTAGTATTTGTAGAAAATTCAAGTTAATTGTAAAAATTACATTAAAGCTTTGTTAAATTTTCACTTGGAAAAAATCAATATTTACTTATTCGAATAAAAATAGTTCAATCTTACAAGAAGTAGAAATGATTATTAGATTTATTAAAGATTAGTACATTAGTCAGAATTTTTGTCCCGTAGTTGATAAATATTAAAACATTGTATTGAAATTATTGTGAAGTTAAAATATTAAAATTTTCTACAGTAATACTGAATATTAAACTACACTATAAAAATTATTATCAAGCCCAAACAAATTTTTTTATTCATAATAAAATTTATTAGATACACTAAATATTTTAACTGACACGATAATAAATGTTAGTCTAATGCGTTTCACAATGAAAACTTAAAATCTTATAAAAATAGTTATCTCCAATGTAATTTTATGTAAGTAGTGTACATTTTAGAATGTCGGTAAGACAAATTGCTACTCTGGGAGATAAAATTACTATTTGAAATTGTAATTTTTAGTTCAGGTATATAATGCCATTGATGTTGTATCCTACCCATATACTTGCTATAAACTCAGAATTTCTAATCGTCATTGTGGCTGAGCTGTCAACGTACTTGGTCAGGGTGTGAAGAAACAGTGAGGACCGGGTTCGATCCCAACGTCAGGCAAATAATTTTATTTTCAAACTTTCATTATAAATTATTCCGCGTTTGTGTATACGTATGTTTTTGAGTGTTGTGTGTTTGTGCGACTCATAAAAGTGAATCCCCATTCAACCTATGTATGTGTGTGTGTGTGTCCTGTTCGTTAGTAGGTAGTAGTACCTGAATACTCGTCTCCCGACACGCTTGATTATTATTTTAGAATGTCAGTAAAACAAATTGCTACTCCAGGAGATAAAATTACTATTTGAGATTGTAAAAATTACTCGTCAGAATGCATCTTTCACAAAGCGCGTTAAATAATATTTACTAAGTACAGTAGTAAAAATTATTAGTACATTATTAGTTTTCATTTCGTCGTTAGTAAATTTTATCTTGAATGCAGCAATTTTTATAATCAACAGATATTATTATTCTAAATAATATGTTGTAATTTTACTTTGAGTTATGTAAAAGTTATGATTTTTTTTAACAATTTGAGATTACTTTCTCGGATCGTAATTTTTTTTTCAAATTTAATAAAAATTCTTTAATTTTTTTCTCCGTGTACCAAGAGAACATTTTCAAGATGCTGTTAACATTGTTATATATCTCATACGAGCATTAGGAAGTCAAGAACACCATTACAGTGCATTTCAGCGATTTTTGCAAAATTTTTGGTTGCCTATTGCTGATAATATAATAGTATGGGATAATCCGTGGCAAGTTACTGATCTCTGTGAGCAATTCAATCATGATCTATTGTCCCATATGCACGAGCTACACCCATCCCTGTTTAATTTTTTAAGTAATTTCATTATTTGATAAATAAATAATTTTGTTTATTCTTATTATTATTTTTATACGATACTTCTAATTGATTGGCTACAGAGAAATTAAAAAAGTTTATGGAAATAAACTGTAAATATTGGGAACGGGCTAACATTCGACTTCAATGCAGAGGTTCGTCAGCTTCAAGTGACATTGCAATTAATTTGACGACATTAAATAATCGTCTTCTATTACGACGGTAAATAGGCATAATTTTATTCACCAATTTTCTTAATAATTGTTATTAATTAACAAAATATAATTTTAGATTGACATTGGCTGATTATATGGAAATTCTTTCGACTCGTCGGGTAGAAATACAGTCATTTGTAGATATTGCTGTTACAAGACAGCAGTGTAAGCATATTTTATCGATAATATTACGAAGGCTAGATGCATACATCACCTGTGACTATATATAGCATTAGTAAGTATTAATAGATATTGTATTTAACATTGATTGTAATTTTTCAGACTTATACACTGAGAGAAAAAAGTGCATATTTTCAAGTAAAAATTCTTGATTCAAGTATTTTAGATACTTAAATAGTGCCAAGTAAATAATTTCTTAATTCTAGTAAAAATACTTGTGAAATCTATTAATACTAAAAACTCAGGTTTAGGAAAAAATTACTAATGTTAAATAATAGAAAATTAAAATTTAGTATCTAAAATACTTAAAATAAATGATTACACAAATTTAATTTAGTAATTAAAATACTTCAATTAAATAATAAAAATTCACATCTAGTAGTTGAAATACTCAAGTTTAATAATTAGAAATTGAAGATTAGTATTTAAAATACTCGTGATCGATTTTTAATTATTTTAATTTAGCATTTAAAATACTTAAATTTAGTAATTATATATTTTCATTTATTATTTAAAACACTAAAGTATAATAATTAAAAATTTTTATTTAGTATTTGAACAACTTAAGTTCAGTAATTAAAAATTTATATTTAGTAATTACAATACTTGAGTATAATAATTAAATATTCTCATTTAATATATAAAATATTCAAATTCACTCATTAAATATTTATATTTAGTATTTAAACATAATCTGTATGGATGCTTCTTCGGATTCCTCTGCACTGTTTGATATGACTGAAAAGCATCCCAAAAATCTACTCACAAGTATTTTCCCCGAAGGTACTTGTACTCTTCTACTAGGATATTTTCCTGTAGCGAGTAGTTGCCAGTAAGTTCCACTCTTTTCAGCGGAACTTATTACTTCTAATCTGAACTGTCCAACTAGGAAAATGTTGCAGCGCTCTTCTGCGCCTAGTGGTGACTCCTGGTACTAATTTTTTCTTTTGCACTGCGTCTGCACACTGTTATTTTCACTCACCTTATTTTTTCTCTCTCTCTCTTCATTCATTTAAATTTATTTATTTATTTATTTTTTTACACGCATTATTTTTTTTGCGTTTATTTGTTTTTCTTTTAATAATTTTTTTTTTTTTATATATGGGAATGTTTTGACTCGTCACACCATGAAAAAAAAAAAAAAAAATTCCTTGTTGAGAAAAAAATACTCTCGAACTGAAAAAAAAATCACTTGGGCTGAGAAATTTTTTTACTTAGTTTAAAAATTTTTTTTTGTTTTAGTTCAAGAACTTTTTTTTTGACTAAATACAAAAAATGTCTAGCCAAGAATAAAGTTTCTTGACTTGAGAAAAAAATATTCTCGAACTTGGAAAAAAATTGCTTGGTCCAAGAAAGATTTTTCTTGGCTTACGTAAATGCTTTTTTGAATATAGAAATATAGCAACTTAATTCAAGAAATAATTGCTTGTTACAAGTAACTCATGTATCTAGTAATATATTACTAGATTGAAGCAATAGTTGCTAAAAATAAGAAATATTATACTTCAATTTAGGAAAAATTTCTTGTTCTAAGTATTCACAGAAATAAGTAAAAAAAATACTTGAAAAAATTTATTTTTCTCTCAGTGTATGATGATTTAACTACAGCCGAAGAACTAATTCTGAGTGACGTGCGGGATTTTCCTGTACAACATGATACCAGCACTGTATACCACCCCACAGATAATGCGAGTGTACAGCAGAATACCAGCACTGTATACCACCCCACAGATAATGCGAGTGTACAGCAGAATACCAGCACTGTACAACACCCCACATATAATTCGAGTGTACAACGGAGTACCAGTACTGTACAACACCTCACAGATAATGCGAGGGTACAAGCTCTGGCAGCCGTACACTGAGAAAAGAATTTATCAAATATTAATAAAATTTATCAATATTTGATAAACGGTTTACTTAGATCGTTCCAAAGTCGGTCATTATCAAATATTAATACACAGTTTATTAAATATTAATAAACGGCTTATTAAATATTAGTAAAACTATTTATTAAATATTAATAAACAGTTTATCAATTATTGATCGGCGGTTTATCAAATATTAATAAAAAAACGGACTGATCTATAGTTTACGATTCTACATATATTATATACTATCGTGATATGTAAGCAGTTTGTTTGGTTAATATAGGTTAGGTGAAATTTAGAAAGTCCCATTTTTTAAATAATTTTTCCAGAACACTTTATTTTTTTTCTTTTAGTTATTTCAACAACCATAAAAAAAATTAGTTACTTATAACGCATATATAAGGCAATTTGTTAGGTTAGAGGGTACAACGCCACCACACTCATTAATACTATATACAAATGTCACATATCAATAGTTGATAAAAGTTTATTAAATATTAATAAGCTTCTACTAAATATTGATCAGCGACCTATCAAATGTTAATATAACTTTATTAATATTCAATCGATAGAAAGATCGATATTTGATATGTGTGGGATAATATTTAATCAATACAGTCGAATATTTGATATATATAATTTATCAAATATTGATAAATCAATTTATCAAATATTAGTAAATTTTTCTCTCAGTGTTTAGAAGAAAATTCATCACAGTTACGAGGGACCGCTGAATATGCAGTAACGCCGGCAGTAAATAATAGAAATCAGCGAGATACAAGTAAGTATTGATTCCATATAAAAAATATTATTTTGTTTACTCCCCCTGATAGCCAGACATTGCTCTACAAGTGTTGTAGAGCAACACTTTCGGCTAACTTAACGAGAAAGTTTCTGGCAAACCTTGGCTGTATAATACTTTCCTTTCAGTTGACTTCAGAATACGGCAGTAGCTTGAATATAACTTGCCAGATAAACTTGTCGTCAATTTAAAGTGAAACTTTCAATCAACTTAACGTCATTGTCTGACGTTAATACTTGTAGTCAAATTAAAAAGAAAGTTGCAGACAATTTACTGTCAACTTAAAGGTAACTGTTTGCTCTCCAACACTTACCTTTAAGTTACTTTCAAAATACGGCAGTAGCTTGTAGTTAACATGGTTAGGGTGGCTATCAGGGAAGATCCCTCTGAAGTTTCTCGTCAGTTTCTCGCCAACTTGGCTATCAGCGTCGAGATGTCACCTTACGTTAGGAGTAAAGAACCCTAATAGCCACTTTAGCTTGAAATTTACAATAATTTGATGTTGAAATTATCTGAAATCTGCCGCCCCAATTCGCCGACAATTTCGCAGCAAAAGTTGAAAAGAAAAATTTGCGGTTAATTTTTCTTCAATTTAGAGGTAAATTTTTACGATAAAAAAAAAGTCGGTAATGTTCTTTTTTACCATTTCAGAAGGTAAGCAAATTAATACATAAAAATGTCTACAATTTCAGGGTAAAAAAATACTTTATAATTTTTCAAGTCAAATTAACAATAAATTGGCGTACAATTTGCCTGAAAATTGACGACAACTTCTTTCTAGTCAACTTTTAAAGTAAATTTGCATTCTAATTCGGGTAGTAAATTTACGTCAAATTGAATAGCAAGTTGCATACAAAGCAAAAATTGTCGTAAAAAACGGAAAAGTCCGAAGTTGACGGAAATTTAACGAAAAATTCAAGGAAACTTTTGTAAAGTAAACTTTTGCTTAAGCACACTGTGCTATTAGGTAACGTGGCTATCAGGGTCTCTCATACAGTCAGAACCAGTGATTCATACCGTCCATAGTTACAAGCGTACTTTTTACTTTTCTACTTTTAGTACTCTACCGATATACAACTCTCTTAAATAGATTTCTATGCGAAAATATCAATATTAAATATATTTATGTTGCAAAATAATTCTATGTAAAATTATCTCTAAGGTAAAAGCCCCCATTATTGACACTATAAGAATGTCTGTCATTTTTTTAATTTTTTTATCGTATTTAAAATTAATGTAATCAACTTTTTTTGCATTGGACGTTTTAAGTGATGTCTCTACTTGTATATGTAAATTAATTTACTTAAATAGCAATAAATCAAATTAAAAATATATTAACTTAAAAGCAACAAGTCGAGTGTAGGTATTATTGACAGGGTAAAATAGCATCAAAGCCAACTATTGACATACCATGGACCCCATTATTGATAGGTCTAATGCGCATGCGCAGCAGTTTATAAAAAATGATTAATGACCACCGTCAGTTAAGTTCAAATTAATTATGACTATTTTAATTAAAAACGACAAAATACGATCATTACAATTAAAAATTCATCTAGGATACACTTTTATTTTTTTTATAAATCCGACGACACTATTCTTGCTTCAACAATTTTTTATTCAATGTTTTATTTATTATGAAATTACTAGACAGAGTGTTAACATAAATATATCGATATGTATGTTAAGGAGGTTAAGTTACTTTAGTTTGTGGCCTGTCGCTAGTTGACACACGTGAATTTTTATGTTCCGACTATTGACACCCGCTATTTTTAAATGATAATTAAGATTTATCAGTCTAAATCAATGATTCTGGGGTTATTTAGACTATAAATAACCTGAAACAATTTTTAATGATACACTTACATTAGAACTGTATAGGAAACTCCGTTTCTAAAAATATGATCTCTCTAAACGAAATTGTTAACAAATTTCAAACATTTTAGCGATGGTGGTCTACTCCGGAAAATAAATTTTTTTTACAGCGAATAGTTTATACCCAGAAATAAAATTGAACTATTTTTCCATTTAAAAATATCTAGAGATTGATAAGAAGTATTGAGCAATGTGATTATTCATACAGTTAATTAATAAATTAAAACAACATGTCAATAGTAAGGGCCCTGTCAATTATGGGGGCTTTTACCTTATGTAAACTTATTCTATTAAATATAAATATATGCTAAAATAATTAATGTCCAAAATATCGTTATATTATATATCTATAAAAATTAAGTCTCTACAAAATTTACTATAATATGATAGAATTAGGTGTTAACATATTTATATTATAGAATTTCTCCATAACTATACAACTCTCCTTAATATTTCTCTATTCTGCATATCTCTATGACACAACAATTCTATGAAAAAATTTTTCTATGTTGACCAAAGTCACCCTGATAACCAGACATTGCTCTGCAAGTGGTTGCAGTGAAACATTTACGGCTAACTTAACGAGAAAGTTTTTGGCAAACCTTGGCTGTATAATACTTTCCTTTAAGTTGGCTTCAGAATACGGCAGTAGCTTGAATGTAACTTGCCAGAAAAACTTGCCGTCATTGTCTGACGTTAATTACTTATAGTCAAATTAAATAGAAAGTTGCAGACAATTTACTGTCAACTTAAAGGTAACTGCTTGCTCTACAACACTTTCCTTTAAGTTACCTTTAAAATACAGCAGTAGCTTGTAGTTAACTTATGGTTAGGGTGGCTATCAGGGTCAGTTTCAACATTTCTCTACCACAAAAAAAAAACTAAGCTTCATGAATGATTTTGTATCTTACCACCAGCAATCGCGTGGCAATACCATCCAATTCCAACAAAAATACAATAATAATGATAATGATGTTAAAAACAACTTAAAAATTGAATTTCTGTCTTCATTTAAAAATTAAAAAAAATCTACAATTATTTTATTAATGATAAATTATTATAAATTATTTACATTTTTCGACAGTTATTAATTTCTTACAATCATAAAATTTTTAATAAATATTTTTTAATTTTAAGTTTTCAAAAATTGCCGCTTATTTACTTAACGAAGCGTCGCGTAAAAGAGTGCGCTGCTGTTTTTCACTGCTGTCTTAAGAACCACGTTAAACATAAAATAACCATAAAAAGTCTAGAAATTGTAAGACATCGCTTTCAAGTTGGTATGGAAAAACTGAGCCGGCTGACAAAATTGAGTCCCATACAAAAGCATTGAGTGATCACCGCCTGACCGCCTGATCAGTTCAGTTCAACACCGTTCGGATCACTACGAACTCGAAAGAGAAACACAATACATCAGCATCAATTACAATAACCACGTGGTCTGGCCAGAACCAGATGATAGCAAAACAAAAGTTATTTAAGTTTCCAAGTGTGCCGATTTTATATTCAGTTTCAGTTTTTACGAGGAAAAATATTTTTAATGGTATCGGAATTTCAAGTCATCAGCCCGTGGCACATAACGTTTTTTAAAGTAGGTAGCATATAATAAAAGAAAATACTGACGAGTTCCTGTGATCAACATTACGACTTGCATTTAGTAACTTGGTGTAAACGTATGAAAAATTTAAAAATTCATCTATAATTATAAGAATTATATGCGTGTGTGACAAATTTAAGTTTTATTTAACTCAAGTATTAGTAAAAAATAATGGATTTTAAAAAGCTACAAGAATTTATGGAATTATTAGGTCGACTCAAGGTTGGAAAAACTCATAACTTTTTGTTCTTTATCCTTAATATTGATTTTATTTAATAAGTACTAAATTTTATTTCTTTAGCACATGCGGAGAACTGGATGGGTCCTGCGAAATATCACAGATTCTGAATCGATTGCTTCACATATGTATCGTATGGCTGTGCTATCATTTCTTGTGGACACACAAGAAAATTTAAATAAACAGAGGTAAGTTTATTATTTTCATTTATCGAACTTATTATTATCACTAATGCAAAATTTTGACGCTGGTAAATTTAATAAACATAACCCTAAAAAACTAATGACAAAGCCGTAATATAAATTTTACGTAAATGCATTATTGGCAAAATAGTATATTGTGTGGCAAGGAATAGAACAAGAGGATTTAAAAACGAGAGTGAGAGTGGCTCATGAGCTGCAGATAAAGACTGACATCACGGACTCAAAAATTCTGTTTCATCCCGTGCTTGCACTACCAAGTTGGCGAGAAACTGGCTTCAAACTAACAGCTTCAACTAGACTCCAAGTTGGGCGCAAAATCGGTACTTCCAAAGTTGATAGACAATTTCTGAGAAAATTGGTGGCAAAAGTTGGCAATCCATAATTTGACGGAAAGTTGCCTTCAGTTTTCTCAGAAACCTGCTTTCGAATTGCAGCTCTTCCCAGGCGTTAACTTTCTCAGAAAGTTGGCGGTAACTTGTAATCAAAAGTTGAAAAAGCTAGAGTTGTCGACAACTTGTCGTCAAGTTCGTCGCAAACTAATGAATACCAACTTTTTGACGAGCAACTCGTGCTATCAGGGTTGTTAACGGCATTCGTTCAGGATTTCTTTTTGTTGGCTAGCTGTATCGATGCGGGTATCATCAAATCCTACCAAAAACAGATTTTCTGTATAAAGTCGCGTCAAATACACGTTTAAAATTTTTTAAAAGTAAAAAAGAGTTACTTTTTACAAAAAAGAAAAACAAATCGAAAAAATACCAAGTATCTAATATGATTCAAAATGATGGTAAACATTTTCATAAAATTTCAAAAAAAATTGTATATCAAAATTGCAATGTACTTGGTGTGCATACAAAATAGTATAAGAAAGAACATCTTTTGATTTTATTAGAAATTAATTTTGCTTGAATACATGTAGTAACGCACACCAAGTACATTGCAATTTTGTTACTCAATTTTTTTTGAAATTTTATGAAAATGTTTACCATAATTTTTATTCATATTAGATACTTGGTATTTCTTCAATTTGATTTTTTTTAGTAGATTTCATAGAAATCTAACTTTTGTATTTGTCCTCATGATGGAATTTTCAAAAAATTTTGCTACCTCTAAACTCAGCTCGACGAGCTGAGTCAGAAAATACATTTGGTTAAAAGTTTATATATATATACGATATAACGCGCCGTTCTCCAACGATAGCGTCCACAATTCTACATCGATCTTAATGAAACTTAGTATACTTATTCTATGGACGATTACCTTGGATGGGTTCGAATATGAGCCAATTCGGCCAATAAGTTTATAAGTTATGGTTAATTGAAAATTTGTAAAATTTTCTAAAAAAAATTTTTTTTACTGATTTAACTTTTAAACGGAAAGAGATTATTTTTGTTTGTTCTATGTGAAAGCCCTGATTAAACAACTGAATTCAACCGAATTAAAAATTTTAATTCTGTTATATTCTGTCGAATTATGCAAAACAAAATTTAACTGAATTGAAAATTTGAATTTGAATTAAACAGAATAAAACCGATTTAAAAATTTCAAATTCGTTTTAATTCAGTTTAATTCGGATTCAGAACCAGAAATTGAAGAATTATTTTCGAATTAATCAGAATTAAACCGAATAGAATTATTTAAATTCGTTTTAATTTGGAAAAATTCTGGTTTTCCTGCCGAATTTGACAGAATTCATTCTTAAGTTAGGTACCGAATTAACAGAATTTATCTGAATTAAATAAAATTAAAAATTTAATTCTGTTTAATTCGATCGAATTCAGTTGTTTAATCAGGTAGCTCGTTCGATTGCCTTTAATTTCCCCTATACAACTCATTGATTTAACCATTTTTTCTGATAGATAAATGGTTTTGAACATTTACAAAATATGATAAGAGCTAATTTTATGTAGATTTTCACTTTGATTATAGCCACAATTTCAAACCGATCGCCTTGAAACTTGGTATATGTATTTTTTGGGTGACTGCCTTGATCTAGTTTGAAAATGAGCTCAATCGGTCAATTAGTTAAAAAGTTATAGCATTCCAAAATTTTCAAAATGTCAAAAATTCATATTTTTACTTATTCTTTCTTCAATATCTTTTGAATGTGATAACTTATCGACTTTCTATAAAATTCATCTAAAAGCTCTTTAAATAAGCTTTAGTTTTCATGCCTATATTTGTGTCTAGACCGATGAAATTTCTTATCTTACCACTCATTAAATGAAATTTTGCTATTGCATTGGTTCTCCTACTTTCAACAGATTTCATAGAATCCTAACTATTGTGTTTATTAGTAAATTTATGAAACTGATTGAATTTATATTATTGCTGTGTAACACTCAAAATCTAAATATCTCCTTTCAAGTGTGTAAATTCAATTTTGTTTTATTGACAGTGTTTATGACTGATTTTAAGTATGACACTTAGATCTATCATAACTGAAATTTCAACTTAAATTATTTTTTTTAATTTTTTATTAACTATTAATCTTATAGTAAAAAAACACTGAATGTTTTTCGTAGGTAATTTGATTCTCTTTCACTTCAATTTTCGTTATTCAACTTACCATTCCGATAATTATTTTAACTTTCTGATCTCAATTCTTGAATTTTTCGCATTTAACTTTGAATTTTCTGGCAGTTTTTTTTTTTTGTTCCATAACCTTGAGAATTTTATATAATTTCAAAAAAAAATTTATTTTGTTATTAATGTTTATTTGAAAGGTTGAAATAATCAAATTATGAGAAATCTACTTCCATTTCGGCTGCTGAATGGCCTTTTTTTTTTTGTAAACAATCATTCTTTTATACTTTAAAAAAATTTTGAACGTGTACTTGGCGCGACTTTATAGAGAATCCGTTTTTGGTAGGATTTTTTTTTTTTTGTAGTGTTATTATATTCTTTAATTTTTGGTATTTGACGCAGAATTTATTGTTTGTCAATAAGAAAGTATTAATTAGAGATAACTGTACATATTTTCAACGCAATTACTAAGTAAAAATGATACTTTCATTGATCAGTAGCACTAAATTATACATATGGGTCATTCCATGCCAAATCACCTGATTTTAAGAATCATATTTTTTGATCCGGTTGAATTTTTTATATATTTTTGTACATGTAAAAAGACACTTAATCCTAAATTTTGAGCCCTTAATTTTCAAAAACCTTAGAGATATGAATTTTTAAAAATCGCGAAAAATAACGATGAGGTAATTTTCAGAAATTCATAACTCCTGATTATATTATCGTAATTTTATTTCGGCGGTGGCTATTTTCTTCACGTTTAAATGTAGTTTTCGAAGAAAAAATTAAAAAAAAAAAAATTTTTTCTTTTTCACCGTTTTTTCTTACATTTTAACTCAAATGTTCTCTTATCATTTCACAATTAATAAGTTTTTCAATTGCTAATTACAACAATTTTTTATAAATAATTTATTTCCCTCACCATGAACCGTAGAATCTTCAATTATTGATTATTTTATTCTCTAGTACAATTGAATAATTAAACAAACTTTTCAATTCGTTAATTTTTATAATTAGTGATTACAAATCACATCGCCAAATAGTTATATTCATATGCGGTCTTAATTAGTGCATACATCAGTTATCAGTTATTGTTAAATCAAAGTTTTATACATATTATACAGAAATAATTTTTAATTATAATTAAGGTAATTTACTATTCAATATTTTTTGTTTCTATTTTCAGGGCAACAAACTTATTACTTACTGAGCACTCATTTTTTAAATACGTGATAAATTAATTTGAGTCATTCATTCGAACACTACGAACCATTTTCCATTTTACACAAAAAATTTTACAAACAAAAATTTTAAAAACTTAACTTTTTAAATATATTTTCATTGGAAACAATTTGTGTATCCAGGTGAAAATATTTGACCGAAAATTTTTCATTATTAGCAGATTATAATTTTAAACAATTATTTCTTATGAATATATGTAAAGGAAGCTCGTAGTTATTCCATAGTCAATATAAATATCTATAAACGATCGTTTAGGTCACCCAACTTCATTATGTATTAGTAATTTTTTTTTTATAATTAATATGTTCTAAAACTTCCCTTCGGAATAATATTTACTCCGGGGGATTAAAGAAATAGAAAATCATTCACTCCGGGTTCATTCCACGTTTACTACGCAAATTTTTTACAGTGTAGGCATAGTAATTAATCACCTAGGAAAAACGAGTTACACATGACCATACATGAGCTTATATACCATATATAGAGCTTATATACATTTTAAACAATTTCATATATAACTATAAAACCAAAATTACACACATCACAATTACTTACATACAAGATTTTATAGCGCACAAATAAAAAAAAATTTTTTTTTTGTTATTATAATAGGTATATAGTATACTAATAACAGATTTTCAATTATATTTTGCCGTTTTGAAAGTGATGTATTCTTTCAATCTCATATAGCACAAGTAAACCTAGTAGTCACTGTCGGTAGCGTAGCCTAGTCGTTAGTGCGTCGGTCTTTCGTTCGTTAGGTCCCGAGTTCGAATCCCACTAAATCGTGTGCGGTTAGTTAATAATTCTAGCGTTTCTTCTCGGAATAAAAAATTTCTACTAGATTTAGAAATTAAATTAATCACATATCTAACAATTCCCGCATTACCAAAATGATTGAAAAAAAAAAAAAAAAAAAAAAAAAAATACAGGCATCGAGAAAGTCTTTTTTTTAATTTAGTTGAAATTTCTATACATAGCTATGTATATATTGGAAACTTTGACATATGGCCATATATAATGCACTTTTCTCGGATTATTTATTATTTATTGCATGGTAAATTAATTAATTAATCATAAAATATTTTGGCATATATATGCTATTTTTTTGTGAAACTGGGGCTATACTGAGCATTGGTGCAGCGGTGGTGCGGCGGTGCTGGAGGAATATATTTTTAGCGTGCGGCGGAATAGTCCGCCAAACGGCGGTCGTGCGGCGATATGATGCGGTAGTAGTACAGCGGTGGTGCGGCGGTCGATAAAAATTTATAATTTTTTCGTAAAAAATAATAATTTCATTTTTACTCGAGGTGGCATGAAAAAATTAAAAAGTTGATCATGTAATGCCTAACAAGGATATGAAATCAGTAATAGCTTAAAATTGCAAAAAAAAATAATTCAACATACATTATTTAAATTTTTATTTTTTTTGTTACTTCAAAAATTAATAACTAATGAAATAAAAATATTTTATAAATTTTTATCACGTCATCTTGTTGAGTATGTTTATAAAAAGGGCTCCAAGAAACAAAAAATTTATAGATTAATTATTTAAACTTTTACACCGCCTTTTATGACAACACATACCCGTAAAAAAAATATTAATTAACAATCGAATAACTTTTTGAAAAATGGTGATACAACTTTTAGTACCGCGGAATCATATTCTTTGAAGTGTCTAGATGACACCAGAATTTTTTCAAATTTTTTAATTAATATTTAATTGCATAAAAAAATTATTTAAAAACTACGCTCACTAGAATGGCGGCGCGCGCACGCCGAAACCGCTGCGCTAAAGCCGATTTTTAACGTTATATTAAAATTATAAATATTGGAGCTACAATTCGGGGAGTCAAGAACTTTTTTACTAAAATTTTCTGCTCTTTCAGAAACTTTTTAAATATTTAAGCTATCACTTATACTTTTTAAGATTTTGCCCAAAAGCTGGACGGCTAATTTTTTTAACGGTTTTTTTTTACTAACAATTGTAATTTTCTTTTGCAAAACAAATCCAAAAAACGCTTTTTTCTGGACGCCATTCCGGATCGTTTAAGCCATCAATAATATTTTTAGGAGACTTGTAACTATTTTTCGCAGGTTTTCATCTTCTCAGAGAAAAGATATTAGAATTGTCTCTCACTTACTTTTAGATGATTCTTTCTTCTAAAACGGCAGGTTTTTATCCCTCCAGGACTTTACAGCTCACTTGGCCTCCTCCTGAAGGATTTGGTTAAATGGGCGCAGCTTGGGTTGTAGCATAAAATCTCACGTGCTACTTTCGAATGAAACTCGCAAGGTTAAAGTTATGATCTCTAACCTTTTCATTAAACTTTTCAATTACGATATTTTTGATTGAACTTCACTTAAACACTATAATTTTTCGCAATTTTTAAGAATACAATTTTATTGTATTATGCCTCTTTGTTGGGCCCGAAGGCTTACATGCGCAAAAAGAAATCCAACGCTTGTCGTTTCTTCAAAAGCCTGTGACTTGTCGTCAAAATTTGACCGAATGGCAATTCGTTTTTTCTTCCATTCTTTGTTTTTAGATGTTATTTTTGAAAAAAAATAAAAAAAATTAATTGTTGGTGTCGTCAATTTTTGTTTTTTTTTTCAATTTTTTGCAAAATATCTAAATCTTTTTAAGGATTACTACTTAAAATTTTATATTCTTCTCAATTTTTCAAACTCTGAGGTCTTTTGTAAATCCTCGAAAATTTCCAGTGATGTTTTGTGAAATAAGCCCAGCTGGGAAAAAATTTTTCTTTCAATCGATAAAAAAAAAGGTCATTCGGCAGCCGAAATGGAAGTAGATTTCTCATTGTTTGGTTATTTTAACCTTTCAAATGAAGATACCGACAAATCCTGATAAAGTACGGTGAAAAATACATTACAGAGAATAAAATTATGTAAATATGTCGAATAACTATATGATAAATACTATCGTACTATTATCATGATTAATATTATTCTTGTTATTAATCAATCATATTATTTATATACTTTCAGTACAATAAAGTTGAATATAGCCGCTTAAATTAAAATGTTTTTATTTAAAAGTGTTACACAGCAATAATATGAATTCGAACAGTTTCATGATTTAAATAAAAAGGAGAAGCACTAATGCAATAGCTAAATTTCAATAATTTTAATAAATAGATGGAAAAAATGATAAAATTTTTCAAAAGTTGCGTCATGGGGCCCAATACAATAGTTAGATTTCTATCAAATCTACTAATAAATTTCAATAAATAAATAGGTAACTTTTGTTGAATATAAAAGTGTAGTACTGAAAATCGAAGCTCATGTGATAAGCTACATAAAACTGTTAACGAGATTCAACAATTATGTATTACTTCATAGTTATTAAATGAGAAAGCGAAAAGAAATTTTTTTTTTACGTTTCTGAAAATTTTGCAATTCATCAAAGTATTAGAAAAAATTATCCAAAGAGTAAGCAACATAGCTTAAATTAAAGCTAATCGAATAAACTTAGAAAATCAATCACCAAAAATAGATTATCTCTCTAGGATCAAAAGTTATTTAAAAATGAATCAGGAAAAGTTTAATTTTTTAAAAAATTAAAAAATTTTTAAACGACTATAACTTCTAAACTTTCGGGCCGAGTTAGCTCATCTTCGAACTGAACCGAGCTCTTAAGCTAAAAAATATGTATAAAAAATTTCATCAAGATCGGTGTAGAATTGTAGACGCTATCGTGGGAGAACCGCGCGTTATATCGTATATATTAGGGTTGCGCAAAAAAACCAACTATTTTTTATTTTCGATCTCGCATGAAAATTTGTTGGCTTACGATGTTGTAAGAAGTCTCTCCAAAAATCAGCTCGATAAAAAATTCTTAAGAGGTCGCCTACGAATTTTGAAAATATCAAAAATGATTAAAATTCGGATTTTTGATTTCTAAATTTTTCCTTTTTCGTGCCAGCAATAGTTTATATTTGTAAAATCATGACTATGCTGAAAATTTAAGCCCAAAATTTAAATATTTAAACGGTGCTCAAGAATTTTGAATATTAACTGATAATATGTAACTAATAGTTTGAATTAGTTTTTGTATTTTTTTATAACTCAATTATTGTCATTTCAGTAAAATATAACTTTTGCAGAACCAAAAATATACAGGACAGTCTTTAACAATAAAATTTGGTAAGTTTTGAATAAGCGAAAAAATCTACAAATTGAATTAAAAAATAAATAAGTATGTAAAAAACTTATTATTTCTATTTCTCGGGTTTTATTTTCATTCATTGTCATGTAAATTGATGGTGAAAAAATCGAGAAGCTTTATTATTAATATTCAAGGGTCGCTCGAAAACGTCCAAAAGACAGCACTCGGAAACATTCAAAATTCTTGAGCGAGGTTTAAATATTTGAATTTTGGGTTTAAATTTTCAGCGTAGTCATGATTTTACAAATTTAAACTATTGCTGCCACGAGAAAAAAAAAATTTTGAAATCAAAAATCCGAATTTCAATAATTTTTGATATTTTCAAAATTCGTAAGCGACCTCTTAAAAATTTTTTATCGAGCTGATTTTTGGAGAGGCTTCTTAAAACATCGTAAACCAAAAAATTTTCATGCGAGATCGAAAAAAAAAAAGATAGTCGGTTTTTTTGCGCCACCCTAATATATATATTAATAATTATATCACATAATATATATATATGTATATATATATATATATATATATATATATATATATATATATATATATATATATATATATATATATCACTTCTTCAAAAGTTATTCAAGGTTGAAGTTGAGTCAAAACGACTTAAATAACCTGTATAACTTGCGAAGGAGTAAATTTAGCAAAAAATGTTACGAGACCTTTTTTGTAGAGCATTAAATTTCCTTCAAAAATATGTATCTTGACTAGAAAAAATTTTAACATTTCTACTAGTTACAAAAATCCAAAATAGAAACGAAGAATTTAAAAAACAAAACAATGTTTAAGGCACGGTTACAAGGAAACGGCTCGTTTTACGTCAATTTATTAAGAGAGATTTTTTGTAGGGAATTCAATTTCCTTTGAGAATATACATTGCTCAAATTTTTCAGATAGATGGTTTACGAGTTTTGGGTAAAAAATGAAATTTCTGTCAAAAAACGAATAGTCGTAACGATACACCTCTTAATATCGATATTAAGGGCTCAAACTTGCACAATATATTTTTTGTTCATCAGGAATAATATTTTCACAGTATCGAAAGAAAAAAAAATAGTCGATTTTTTTGGCCCAGTCTAATATATATATATATAAATACATATATAAACTTTTGAACCAAATGTATTTTTTGACTTAGCTCGTCGAGCTGAGTTGAGAGGTAGCAAAATTTTTCGGAAATTCCATTATAAGGACAAATACAACAGTTAGATTTCTATAAAATCTACTAAAAAATAGAAGGAAAAGTCGGCTTACTCTGCGCTGGGTGACATTCTTTTCTGAATTTAATAAAGCTTTTTTCAAGAAAAAAAAAAAAAAAAAAATCGAAAACGGCGGACTTTGAGTAAATTGCGATTTTTCTCGAAAAAGTGAAAAATTCCATAGATTTTAATATCTTAGAATTTTTTCGTATTTTTGATCGGAAAGTACATTCAAAGACCAAACTTTTGAAAACAAAAAAAAAGAAACGTCCCAAATAGTCAATTTTTAAAGAATTTATAGCCATTCGAAAAAATAAAAGCCTTTTTTTTTTTAAAAACTCATAACTTTTTTCGGGTTGGGTAAAAAAATTTGAAAATTTCCTGAAAAATCACTTTCATAGGGTAGAAAAGGAAAAACATTTTTCAGCCTAATCGAAAGAGGTCGAGTTCAAAAGTGGTCGATTTGACGTGGAATGCCCCATATTAATTATTTTGATAATAACAAATAACTTTGAAGGCATTACTTAATTTTCAGGACATCATTAATTTTACAAAAATATAATGTAATTTATTGTTATACCGGTAATTGCTGAAAAAGAATAATAGTTATTTGTAGTATCTACAGTACTACAAGAAAAAGTTACTAATTTGTTTAACATTTCGTATTTATTAAAGAACACATTATTAATTTAGCAAGGTGATAAATTTTTTTATTGAAACGATACGATAAAAAATTTAATTTAATCTCAATAATAAAAAAACTGAGGATTAAAAATGCAATAATCCATTTGTTATTTTTTTAATCGAATAAATAAAAAACTTTTAAAAACAACTCTCGATCGAATTTACTGACTCTATAAACTAAAGTGTGCATTTATTTGGCATAAAGTTGTTACAAGAATTGTACAGTATTTTTTTTTCGCCATACTATAATTTATGTACTTAGTAAATTTAATTATTTATTAAGATCATCAAATGTTTAACTGTTTTCAACTTTTAGGATAATGCAAATGGCACTGGTTCATGATCTCGCAGAATGTATCGTTGGTGACATTACTCCTTATTGCGGAGTATCAGCTGAAGAAAAACATAAAAGAGAAGACAACGCTATGATGGAAATTTGTCAATTATTAGGAAATAAAGGATCGGAAATATTAGAAATTTTCCGGGTAAATATTTAAGAATTTTTTATTCCCATTTTTCATTATTTTACTCAATGAATATTGATGATTAACCCCTCAGCACTCCTGTGTTTTTTAGTGTCTCGCCTGCATTACAGCGACATCCTATAATTTGAATATTATCCTGTGAGCAAAATACTCATAACGGGAGTGCTGACGGGTTAAACATACACTGAAAGAAAAAAATGTTTATTTTCGAGCAAAAATGCTTGATTGAAGTATTTTAGTTACTTGTTTATTACTAAGAAAATAATTTGATTTCGTCAAAAAAATATTATTAGATATGCCTTTTTTATCTAATGTTGTTTAGATTAGTTTGGTATCTTAACAAACATTTTTTTTATAAATAAATAATTTTACCCTACGTAATATTCGAGCCTAGACTGATCACGCGATACTTTTCGAAATTCCCTGACACTTCCATGATATTTCCTGGTCGCATTAAATTCCCTGATAATTCCCAATATTCCCGGTTTTCTCGGTTTGTGGCCACTCTGTTTATCCGGTTCTAGGTGTTTTGATCCCCAAAACAAAATATCCCCAGACAAAACATCCTCAAGATCCTTAAATCTTGTTTGGAGATAAAAATTCCAAACAAGACTGATGTTGTATGCATATGCGGAGACGATGACATGTTCGACGCTATTTTTTAATGTAAAAACTGACACGTGTGCACTTAAATATCTACCTAAAGACTGGTCGATAATTAGTAGATATCGCGTATTGAAATGTGTAATATTCCTGATTAAAAAAAAGTATTTCACAGTATTAAAAAAATTTATATCCTCATGAATGCTATCGAATCCTGAAAATATGATTCAGATGGATTCGTGATCAGTCTAGGCTCGAATATTACGCTCAGTCACGGTGGCTTATTTGGAAATCATTTTTTCAATAAACTCTTAAGTTATTCATCGATGTTTCTCATCTTAAATATTAATTTACGCAACTAAATAATAAAATTTAAATATTTAATAGTTTGTAAGAGTAGCTCTTGAAAAAATTAATATATTATATATTTTTATCAATACCAATGAGAAATTTAATTTTGTTATAAAAACAAGTTTTCTTTTTGAATGCAAGAATATTAATCTAATTTTTAATCATATTTTTCTTCAATTCCTTTTTTTTTTCTTTTAACCAAATAATTGTTGTACTAAAGTTTTCAATTGCAATAAATTTGAAAAGGTATCAACTAAATTAAAGAAATATTTGCTTGCTATAAGTTATTGATGCTTCTAGAAATTTAATGCTACAGTGAAGCAGTAGTTTTCTTGAAATAACAAGAATCAATTTCATTTTAGACAATAATTACTTATTTTGAGTATTTTCGGAAACAAGAAAAAGAATTACTTGAATTTAATTTTTTTTTCTCTTATTGTGCTTGCTTAAAATAGTACTGCTGACAATAAAACTAATTTTATATCATTTCTTAGGAGTATGAATCTCAGCAATCACCTGAAGCTAAATATGTAAAAGATTTAGATCGTTTGGATCTCATTTCTCAAGCTTATGAGTATGAAAAGCGTGATGGTACTCCGGGGAAGTTAGAAGAATTTTTCACAAGCACGGTGGATAAAATTAGTAATCCATTTCTGAAAAAGATGGCTTCTGAAATTACATCTCAAAGGGAGGAAAAATCCGAAAGTACAACAGCAGTGGATTGTGGGGCTAGTGATATAATATAAATAAATTTGCAATCGTTCACTTTTATATTTTCGAAAATAACAATATGTTAGTTTTAACATAATTATCTTCAGTATTTAATATTAATAATAAGCCACAGATAATTAGTGTTCAAATTAATTTATTATATTACTTTTAAGAGTAATTGACTGCGTATCAATTTTTATAAAAGTGTTCTTTTATAATTAGTAAAATTAAATAAAAATGTGTTCGTTTCTACGAAAATTATTTGATTCCTCTATTTTTTTTAATTTTTTTCTCAAAAACTTTGTCTAGAGTTCATTATTTAATTACACACTGGAAAAAAAGTATCCCCCCCCCCCCCGCGGTAAATTTTTTGTTCTAGTAGCAATGCTGGTATTCTTGTGGTAAGAATACCAAAGTTTATTTCACAGAGCAATACGTATACTGACTGTAGCAAAACTCGGTATTCCTGTAGGCTAATACCACAATTCAAATAAAATGAACTTAACCTTACTCATTGACATGTATGGATTTATGTAAACAGGTGCAATTTTTATTATTATCGACGTATTATCAACAATCGAGACAAAAAATAAATAACTATCAATCAATAATTCAATAATTATAATTAAGAATATTGCACGCCTTATTTTAATATTTGTTGTCACTTGCACTCTTATTTCTATCTCATAATAACATGAGATAAAAACACGGGAAAAAAAATTGCTATAAAATAAGTACTTAAGCGCTGGAGACACCACTGCATGGCTCCATACAGTTTTCAAAACTCCAAGTGCTCATATCACGAAGGCTAGATAGCTATCTAGCCGTCGTGGCTCATATTTTAGATATCCATAGATAAACTTTTTCCACATGTTTAGTTACACAGCGGATTATATTTTCTGTGTATAATTTTGTCGTTGACACAAAATACCTACTGGAGGCTTGCAACTCAATGGTCAAAAATTGATGAAAACAACATAAAATCTTGTAAATTTTCTAAAATAAATTTTTAAATAGGGTAAAAGACCCACTATCTGGTCATAAAGTATTGACCCTAAATTTAAAACATGAATAACTTGTGTTTAAAAAAATCGCAATAGAACGTGGAACATATAGATCAGTAGATTAAAGTATCTTCTACTTCTATCCGAAATTTCATAAACCTAAAAAATTTTTTACCCGAAATATAAAAAATTGAAGGTTGAAAAACGTGGTTTTTGAGGGGTATAAATTCAAGCACCAACTTTGATTGTTTATAACTTGATAAATAATTGTTCTGCTGCTACGCTGATTTTTTTTGGTGTATAGTGGATCCTTTCTGAATTGAATTTGAGAAAAAAAAATTTTTTTTTTTTATAAATTATTGCTATTATTTATAGTTTAAGATCACGGACTATCTTGGGATCTAATCAAGATACGAATTTGATTCAAATTTGAATCTACGCAGAAAGCGATATTGAGTATTTTATATGAACGATGACTGATGCCGATCGCGATTCTTCTGAGCTATAAGCTTTTTTAGTTTTCATGCAGGTGTTTATGACGGTCGTAGGCTTAAAAACCTTTTGTAAGTGATACATAGCCCATCGGCGTAGTCACTGAAATATACCTGGGAAACTATTTCGTTGTATTGCCCGAGAAAAAATCACCATGCATGATTATGTATGATCATACAGGATTCATGCCTGGCCGTGCATGATTCATGCATAATTTATGCTTGATCATGCATAACTCATTCATGGCCAGACATGACACATTCGTGATCAAGCATGATCATGCATGACTCATTCGAGATCAGGCATGCTCATGACTTACGTTAGAAATAATTGTATCCAGAGATGTAATCTCTCGAGAAAGGCCATGGTTGAGAATGCTCTGTTATCCATGATCATGCATGGCGCAGACATGATCGTACAAGGCTATGCATGGTCAACCTTAATCTTTCACGGTTATATGCAAATAGTGAAAAATATTTATGAATATTCAGGCTTGATCATCCACGACTAAGCGTACTCGTTCATATTCATAGATGAAAGTTAGTCGTTAATAGAAACTGTTAGATTAATTATAATTATTGTTTCCTTTTTATTTTATTATTTATTTAAAATAGATTAATTGTCTGGGAAAAAATCAGCATTCATGATCATGCGTTGATTCAGGCAAGGGTGAGCATGTTCAAGCATGGATCATGCATGAATCATGCACGGTCAATTATTACAAATAATTTGATCAAAATCTATGATTAAAATCTCCGATTGAACCGATTGAATTCGATTAAAATCCGGTCGAGCTTCAATCGGATTTGATTGAGGTTTTTAATTAAGGATAATCATATATTTTGTATGAAAAACTTCAAATAATTAAACATTTATTTTTATTTTGACGATAGTAGTTAAAATTATCATTTTTTAAATCGATAATCAAAATATATTTAATTTATAATTTTTGGTTCAATGAATAACGAAAACCAATCTTTTTTTTACGAAAAATAATTTAACTGAATTTAATTAAAAATGGTTTTTTTGAATTAATTAAAGAATTGAAATAATAAATTCTTGCCAAATTGATAATAACACTCAATGTAATTACTTTTTTTTAAAATTAATAATTAAGATTAATGTAATTGTTAAATTTGCTTGTAATTTATAACTACAATTCTTTTCATTCATTATTCAAAAAAGATTTAATAACCAAATCAAGATTGAGTTCAAATAATATTTTATTTTTTACATCCCTAAAGTTTCAAAAGATGTTAAAAATCGTCGTAAACTGAATAAGATAGTTCAGCCTAGTGGACAGCGGACGCGCTTCCTAACATAATGGTCGTGGGTTCGAGACCCGTCGCGGGTAAAATTTCAAAAGTACTTTTCAACCAGTAAACATCAACTACACAATAATACTCACAAAATAAGTTAATTTAAAATTGACTTATCATTATTTTTATTTTTTTTTTTTTTAATAATTTGAGGGATTGTGCTTGCTCAGGCATGATCATGCCTGATATTAGCCAGCCATGAGCATGCGTGATCATGCATGAAAAAGCACAATCATGCCTGACCAGCCATGATCACGCATGCTCATGGCTGGCCAATATTCAGGCATGAGATTAACGCATGATCATGCATGATTAGGCCTGATGATTTTTTTCCGGGTGTCCAGTAAAAGAACTATGGTCAGAAAACTTAGCAAATAATTTGAGAAGTTTTAGAAATAAAAAAATGTTGGAAAATCCAAAATTGCACACCTCAATCGCTCATTTTACTTTTAATCATTACTTTTATTTTTTTTTTTTTATCATGAATTTTTATTCAACTTTTGAATTATTAATTTAATTTTTTTATTTCTTAATTCCAGTTTAATTTTTTTGTTTTTTATTTGAATTTTTTCTAAATATCCCGCATTTTTGTTGTAGATGTCGCTCTTTCTTTTCAAACCTACTGTTTTAAGCTATTGCTGCTGCCAGTAGTTGATGGGAGAAAAAAAGAAAAAAAAATTTACTTTTGTAATAATAACAATAGTAAAAATAAAAATGGCCGCTAAACTTTTCGTGAATAATCAGTTTTACGTTTTTAATTAATTACAATTAAACTAAAAGGATTTAGACAGTAATTTCCAATAGGGTTCTTGTGATCAAAAATACAAAGATAATAAAAAAAGTTAGACCGATTAATTGTTTCTATCGAGAGATATTTGGTTTACTAAGTTTCATACACCACAATTGACAACTCGTGTCACTGGGAATAAAATAATTTATATTTAATTAATGAAATAATTAATCGACTTAATATTGGTTCGAAATTATTCTTTAATAAATTGTCTTTGTGATGGTATAAAATTTGACTCATTTTAGTATAATCGATAAAGTCTAGAGATAATTTAATGTGAGTGAATGAGTCAAAAAATTTAGAGCGATCATAAAGCACCTTCAGCGCTTTCGCGCTTGAGGTGTGCAATATTGTTATAATATTATTAAAAATTATTCTACATTTTTTATGCAACAGTGCAGTTTAAATATTTCAAAATATTCTATCCATTTATTAAATAATAGGTTTCGACATTTCAAAATGGTTCATTAAGTAGAAAGAAAAATTTTATAGAAAGAGAGAGAAAGAGTATAATATAGTTGAATGACTAACTTTACATGTATAAGTAGATTTTGGTATTTGATGACAAATATTTTTTTCTCCATGTAGGTTTTAGATTTCGAGAATTTAATTTTTTTTTCCGGTATATTAGTCATTAAAGTTTTATTATATTTAAATAGAATGAAACTTTAAATTTTCTTCAAATATATTTGTTTTATTAAAGTATGATAATATTTATCCTCTATACTTAAAATCTCATTACGATGAAATAAAGTCTTAAATCAATTTTACATTTGGCTAAGTTAACATTTTAGTTTGAAATATTTCATCCCTACTCAATTAACCTAATGGTTATAAGTAGTCCTATTTTCTTGTCTACATTCATTTCGAAAAGTTTTTCATCAACGTTGTAACTGTTATACTTTATACTAAAAAGTATTAGTTATATAATTGCTTTTGTTAGTTACCCGATGAAAAAAGATTTTATACAATTGTATAAAATTATATATGCATTATATATGAATTATATATAAATTGGATAGAAAAAATGGCCCGATCCAATTGTATACAATCTGTATAGAAATTGTATACAATTCTATATAATTATATACAATTCTATATAATTACAATTATATAGAATTGTATATAATTTGTATAGAATTGTATATAATTATATAGAATTGTATACAGATTGTATAAAATTGGATCGGGCCATTTTTTCTATCCAATTTATATATAATTTTATACAATTGTATAAAATCTTTTTTCATCGGGTAATTAAAATTTTTTTTTCAATCATGCCGCGAATGATAATTATTGATCAATGCGAGTTCGAAATAATAAGTGCTGGCGGTGGAGGTGATTGTTTCTTTAAATGTATAAGTCAATCCATTAATAAACGAGCTACTCAAGTGCGGTGAAAAGTTGTATCACATGTTGTTCAAAATTGGGATACTTTTTATGATACCCTGATAGCACGAATTGATCGTGAAAAAGTTGGTCATTCATTTGTTTCCGACCAACTTGACGATTATTTTCAATGTATGTGACCCGCGTTGTGACCGTCATTTGCACAACAGACTTATCAAAAACAAATTTGTGACGCCAGTGACCGTCACAAGACGGTATCTGTGACGGTCACGTCACATACATTGAAAATACCGGTAATTGCCCATCTCTAGTCACAACGCCGGTCACAATTGTTACCGTCAAATACAACTACATAGACGTTTTGTGACGGTTTTTTTTTTTTTTTTAATTCATTATCTAGTTAAATTAAAAAAAATTTTTTTAAGTTTTTATGGTTATTTTATAATTGTACGGATCGGCTGTCCAATTTCAAAACACAGTAAGTGACAAATTTTTCAAAATCGATCTTTTAGTATTTTTAGTTCCAGTGGAGTTTTGTGAACATGATTCTATACATATTTTAAAAATTTTATTTTTGTCATTTACTGTGTTTTGAAATTGGGCAGCCGGGATATGAAGTATGATTCCTGTCTGTTTATATAAGCTATTAAAATAAATCAACATTCAAGTGATTATATAAGTAGTATACTTACCGGATTTTTTTGAAAAATATATTTTGTATAAAAAATTTAGCCAATTATTATTGTAATATCTTAAATTTATGACTTACATTATGACATACACATTTCTAAAAAACAAAGATTTATTTATTTGTTTTTAGGGATTTTTAAGATCATTAAACATTTATTTATTCATTACATATATTTTAATAATTTACTTTAAATAGAAAAATAGATTCAAGCAGTGAAATTCTTCATAAAATAACTGACTAATTTAATTACCTATCAATAACCCTGGCGGTTTATAATCACGGTAGAAACACGATGGGTTTGTTCCATTTTACCACTGTGATTACGCGTTGTATCCACCGTGACTCCACGGTGGCTTTACCACCGTGTATACACGGTGTTTCCACTGTGATTACGCGGTGGATACACCGTAGAAGCACGGTGGTGAAATAGCACAAAGCCACCGTGCAACCACGGTGGATACACCTTGTAATCACAGTGGAAACACCGTGTATACACGGTGGTAAAGCCACCGTGGAATCACGGTGGATACACCGCGTAATCACAGTGGATACACTGTGTATACACGGTGGTAAGATGGAACAAACCCACCGTGTAACGACGGTGGATCCACGGTGTTTACACGGTGGTAAGATGGAACAAACCCACCGTGTAACGACGGTGGATCCACGGTGTTTACACATCCACGGTGTTTCCACCGTGATTCAAATCTGCGAGGGAACGCATTTGGCTATGATCGTAATTTAGAATAAACAATATATTCAATTATAATTATACGCATACCTATGTATTTAAATCAATAAAAAATAATAAATGTAAGAGTTTGCGATTTATTACAAAGCTAAGTGCATAGTACACAGTACCTGCGCATTTCCCTCCAAAACATATTATTAGTCTTAATTCAAATGTATTCAGCTAGATGGCAGTGGTTTGTGACGGTCACGTAACAACTACAATTGTCACAAAGCCGTTTTGTGACGGTCAAAATTGGGTAAAATTACTCGTCACGAGACCAGTGCCCATCTCTAGTTGTGACCGTCATTTGCACAACAGACTTATCAAAAAAAAATTTGTGACGCCAGTGACCGTCACAAGACGGTGTCTGTGACGGTCACGTCACATAAATTGAAAATACCGGTAATTGCCCATCTCTAGCCTGATAGCCAGACATTGCTCTACAAGTGTTGTAGAGCAACACATTCGGCTAACTTAACGAGAAAGTCTCTGGCAAACCTTGGCTGTATAATACTTTCCTTTAAGTTGGCTTCAGAATACGACAGTAGCTTAAATGTAACTTGCCAGAAAAACTTGCCGTCAATTTGAAGTGAAACTTTCAATCAACTTAACGTCATTGTCTGACGTTAATACTTGTAGTCAAATTAAATAGAAAGTTGCAGACAATTTACTGTCAACTTAAAGGTAACTGCTTGCTCTCCAACACTTACTTTTGTTACCTCTAAAATACGGCAGTAGCTTGTAGTTAACTTATGGTTAGGGCGGCTATCAGGGTGATAGCACGAGTTGATCGTGAAAAAGTAGGTCATTCATTAGTTTCCGACCAACTTGACGACAAGTTGTTGACAACTTTAGCTTTTGCAACTTTTGGCTACATCTTTCTCAGAAAATTTCTATCAACTTTGGAGGTACCAACTGTTGGTGGCCAATTTAGTGTCCAGTTGCGGCTGCAAGTTTCTCGCCAACTTAGCTATCAGGGGATGTCTTTGAATAAAGTTGTCAATGAGTAAACATAATATAGAGTAGAGCCGACTCAGAAAATTATGGAGTACAGTTGTAATTGAGTATAGATGTCGTTGAGTGAAGATGCAGCTTTCCAGCCTGAATAAAGAAATTTTGAGTATACTTGTATCTGTGCCAAGTTGGTCGGAAACTAATGAATACCAACTTTTTCACGATCAACTCGTGTTATCAGGGGATCCATTCAGCGACAACTTTACTCGATGACAACTGTACACCAGTTACAATCAGCGCCATGTATTCATACCGTACCTGGTTACAAGCGTACTTTTTTACTTTTAGTACTCTACCAACATACAACTCTCTTAAATAGATTTCTATGCGAAAATATCAATATTGAATATATTTATGTTGCAAAATAATTCTATGTAAAATTATCTCTATGTAAACTTATTCTATTAAATATAAATATATGCGAAAATAATTCATGTCTAAAATATCTCGATATTATATATCTATATGAAAATTCAGGCTAGACCGCACCTAACGAAATCCTGAATTTAAGAATTCTAATTACTTTTTGAATATTTATGGGACTCGAATGATGAAAATTTTCCGAAGAAGTTCGTCTTCGGCTTCTAGTCGGAAGCTAAGAAAATTGCTCTTATGACAATTATTTAATAAATAATTAGAATTCTTAAATTCAGGATTTCGTTAGGTGCTGCCCAGCCTTAACTCTCTACAAAATTTACTATAATATCCCTGTTGAAAAAATCCTATAGAAACTATTAGGTGCCGGTCATAATCCGATTCAAGTTCCCATAGCCTATCTGAACGGAAAAAAGTTCCATTCTATTGATTTATGGGAATGTATAGGAATAGATCAGGTTTCAGAACTTAACTGACTTTTCCTCAATGGAGTGTATGAGATTTAATGGGCACGAAAAGTTATATTCATTTCTATCCGAAATGACATAAAATATCTATCAGAATCAAAAAGAAATACCTTAGACTGCATTTTTATCAGCATATTCAGGTCTTGATTGATTTATTTTTCTGCTAGTTATTTAATTTGTTTCTATAGTATAAGGTTTCAATCAGAGTTGTCATTGCCGAACTCTATATGCTTTCAGAAGAAGTTTCTACTTCATGTTTTGAACAATTTTTAATAGGCATAGCGTTTGACAAATATACAACTTTATGGGAATACATAGATACTTATCCTACAAAATTACGGATTTTTTCATGAAATTTAATCTGCAATCACTGTGTCAAAAACACAATACATTCCTATTGGATTTTTGATTTGATATTGGAATGAATCTGAAATTTCTGAGTAGTTATTACAAAATAAAAGTATATGATTTTTTCTCGTTAATTTTTAATCAGTAAATACTATTAATAAATCTTCAGATTTTAATATAGTTATCGACACGTAATTAGGTTATATTTGATTGGCTAAAACCTCATTGCTTTTAGTCGTGTTTTATTTAAATTTCCTAAACTTTTACTCATGCCATTTAATCAGATTTTGTATAGATGCTTTTAATACATAATTTATTAGTATTGTCACTATCGAGAATTAAAGCATTAAAATGATTCTATCATCTCTATGCCAGTATTTTTACACGATATTTCAGCTTTGCGCTGCATAAGAATGTATCAGTTTCTACTTTTGACATATTATTACAATAATTTCTACTAGATTGTATGATGCAAGCCGGATAATAACACTCTTCAGATTTAACTACATGACTCCTGACATAGATTTTGAGCATAATAAATGCGAAATCAACAGTTCATTTTTATACTAAACGGTAACTATTATTTTAGAACGAATACATTATATTTTTAAGTTTTTCGTAATTAATGTCAAAGCTACACTGATAAAAAAACTATCTTAATTCAAGAAAAATTTTTTCTTCAAAATGTGGTTCTTGTTTCAAAATTTTTAATTGTTTTAATTCAAGAAATAAGTCTTTGAACCAAAAAATTGAAATTCTCGGATAAAGAAAAAAAATTCTTCGTTTGAGAATTTTATTCTTCGATGAAGCCTTTTTTGTTTTGAAACAAAATTCTGACATATTTCGCTTAAGAATTTCTGGCTCTTGGATTAAGATAGGCAAAATGTAGGTTTAAGACATTACCGATTTGTTTCGAGAATGGCGCGATTTTTAAATCAAGATATCAATTTACTCAGCTTGAAAAAAAAATTTTTTTTTTATTTTAAAAATAAAAAATTTTAAAGTGATTTTTTAGGACTACATTCATTTGCTTCAGATATGTTAAAGTAGAAATTTATTTAAAAAAAAATTTTTTTTTTCATTACCCCTGATAGCCAAGTTGGCGAGAAACTGACGAGAAACTTGCAGCCGCAACTGGACACCAAGTTGGCCGCCAACAGTTGGTACCTCCAAAGTTGATAGACATTTTCTGAGAAAGTTGGTGGCAAAAGTTGGCAATCATAAGTTGACGGTAAGTTTCCTTTCAATTTTCTCAGAAACTTGCATTCCAGTTGCAGCTCCATACTGGCGCTAACTTTCTGAGAAAGTTGGCGGTAACTTGTAGCAAAAAGTTGCAAAAGCTAAAGTTGTCGACAACTTGTCGTCAAGTTGGTCGGAAACTAATGAATGACCAACTTTTTGACGATCAACTCGTGCTATCAGGGACTTTAAAAACATCTTCCATCACCCTATCCAGAAATTCCCATAGAATCCACTCAACTGCGACAAAAACCGCATAGAAACCAATACAGTCTATAGGATTCTATGCGGTTTTTGTCGCAGTTGAGTGGATTCTATGGGAATTTTTGGATAGGACAAGGAATTATTACTTGAACCAAAAATTTGAAGTTCTTAAAATTATAATACGACATTTTTAGTTGAAGAGACAAGTGGTCTTGCTTGAAGAATTCAATAGTATCGATTGAAAATAATATAGTTTCGGGTCAAGACACGAGAGTTATCCATCAAAGATACAAAATCTTTAGAGCCAAGAAAATCTAAATCAAGACAAGAATTTCTTGAAGCACGACAATTGGTTTTCTTCAGAAATAATTTCTTGGCTCAAGAAAATATTTCTTGAGTCAATATAAAATTTCTATCAGTGTATTTGGATGATAATGTACGGAAATGTTATTGATTTATAAGTTTAAAATTAAAAACTCCGATTGAATCTGATTGAAAGTGTCTGGGAAGACACTCAATCAGAATTCTATCAGTTCCGATCGGAAACAAATTTTCAATCAGAAGTGTTCGGGAGCGTTCGGGGTCTCCGATTGAATTTCAATCGAATTTAATCGGAAAAAAATATTTTTTGATTGAATCTGATTGAAATATTTCAATCAGATTCAATCGGAAAATAATAATTTTAATTTTCGATTATTTTCCGATTGAAATATTTCAATCAGTTTTAATCAAATTCAATCGGAAAATAACAATTCAGAAAGTATTAATAATTATTAAAATTTGGGAAAATATGAATTTCATTTATCATGAATTCAGCAATTTTAAAAATATCCGAGTATAGAATTTTATCTGTCTTTCTAATTTAATCAATTTTATAAAAAGTTAAAACAAGCATTTTTCAGGATTATATAAAAAAATTTAAAAACTTTCTAAAAACCTGTATTGATTGAATTTAAAACTATCGCGAAAATAAAAGGAAACATCAATACAAAATTATATATATATATATATATATATATATATATATATATTACGGCGTTTCGAAAAAAACAAGAATTTTTTAACTTCCCGCTAAGAAAATTGCAAATTTTCAAAAATACGGGAAGTTATTGGTTTCACCCCGATTTGTGAAAATCGAAATTCCAATAGATGTCGACGTTTTGAGGTTCTAGGAAGCTATTCTGACTAAATTCAAGATGACGTCCGAGTGTATGTATGTATGTATCTACGTACGCATGTAAATATCTATAACTTTTGAACGGATGAACCGATTTTGATCGTCATGGTGTCATTCGACGCGGTTTGTCAATATCTCGAAGCTGAAAAAAATTGAGCTTGATCGGTAGGGCTCGTTCAGAGATATTCCAAAAATAAACTTTTTTCAAAAATGTTTTTTTTCGGATAACTTTTTACGGGCTCGATGGATTGATTCCAAAATTAACTGGGCTCTGAAGCTTCGTGAACCGCGTCGAATGCCACCTCAATCATCAAAATCGGTTGATTCTTTCAAGAGATACCGTTGTCGAAAGAATTAAAAAAAAAAATTTTTTTTAGTATTTTTGAAATTTTTCAAAAACGATTCGATAAATAAATTTCAAAGTCTGATCAGTTGTAGAACTCAATAAAACACGTCGATTGCCACCTTAACCATCTCAATCGCTTTATTAGTTCGAGAGATATCGTTTGAGAAAAAATGGTAAAAAACGTTTTTTTTTTAAAACAAAGGCATACAAAAGTATTTTCGAGCTCGAAAATGTATCCACAACAATTTTTTGAGCTCAAGGAGCTCGAAAACGGTGGGAAGTTTTGAGGCTGGCCCGCAGGGTCAACTGACAGACCGATTTTTTTTCTCGGAACTAGACTCAAAAGTTTTGTTTAGGTGCCAAAATAGGCCTCTGAAAATATGAGCCCTTAATATTAATATTAGGGTTGTCCGCATCGCACTTTTCGATTTCCCATAAGAATAACACAGGAAAAAATTTTTTTTTTCTTCTGATTTTTGAAACTAATGAACTGTAGATTACATTGTAGTGTCCATCAAATATTTTTGTAGAGAATTGAACGCTCTACGAAAAAAGTTTTTTATCATTTTTTAATAAATCCATCTGTTTGAAAGTTATTGGAGCTGGAAGTCAAATCTACAGTAAATTTCGAGATCTTTTTACTTTTTCAGCAAAACTATCAGACTTATCAATAAATGTCATAGGACCTTTTTTGTAGACAATTTTATTCCTTACAAATTATTTTTCACAAAGTTTATTCAAATTCCACATTGTTTTCTAGTTATTTTCATTCTAATGTCAAGTTCTCAAAATCGATTAGAAGACTATTATTCTTATGAGCTTGGCATTAAAATTAAATCAACAAGATAACAATGTGGAATTCGAATGAACTTTATTAAAAATAATTTGTAGGTAATAAAATTGTCTACAAAAAAAGTTTTTTGAAATTTTTTGATATGTCTGATAGTTTTGCTGGAAAAGTAAAAAGATCTCGAGATTTACTGAAGATTTGACTTCTAGTTCCAATAACTTTCGAACAAATGATTTTATCAAAAAATGATAAGAGACTTCTTTTGTAAATCGTTAAATTCTCTACAAAAATATTTGATGGGCATTACAATGTAATCTACAGTTCATGAGTTTCAAAAATCAGAAGAAAAAAAAAATTTTTTCCTGTGTTATTCTTATGGGAAATCGAAGTGTGATGCGGACAATCTTAATATTAATATTAAGGGCTCATATTTTCAGAGGCCTATTTTGGCATCTAAACAAAACTTTTGACTCTAGTTCCGAGAAAAAAAAAAAATTCTTGTTTTTTTTGAAACACCCTAATATATATATATATTAGGTTGGTTAAAAAAAAAAAAATTTTTTTTTTATGGTATCCAAAAATTGAAAGTATACCTAAAAATAAAAATTTCGGTACCAATCCAAGCTCTTAATAATAATACTACAGTTTGCGTCAATCCATTTTTCTATTTTATATTTAAATAACACGGGTAAAAAATTTTTTATTTTTTAGAATTTTCTAGCTTACAACCCTGATTCAGAAATCTAATTTGGAATGATTCAATCCATGCTAGAGTGTATACCTATATATAGTCAATTTCGCCAACTTTGAATTGTTTTGGATCGTGTTTGAATTATTCCAAATTAGATTTCTGAATCAGGGAAGCCAATCAACGGATTTTTATGCACGATAGATATTTTTGTAGGAAATTGAACGCTCTACAAAAAAAGTCTCATCATTTTTCGATGAATCCAACTGTTCAAAAGTTATTTGAGCTTAAAGTCAAATTTATAGTAAATTTTAAGATCTTTACTTTTCCGGCGAAATTATCAGTCTTATCAGAAAATCTCATAGAAACTTTTTTGTAGGTAATTTTTTTCTTAAAAGTTATTACAAATAAAGTTTTTCAAAAATCCGCATTTTTTCTAGTTATTTTCATTTCAATGTCAAGCTCTTAAAAAAATAGTTTTCTGATCGATTTTTTAAAAATTCTAAAATATATTTTCTTTATTTTAACTTATATTTTTTAAATAAATTTTTTTCATGGGGTTGTTTAACGCAAGGATTTTCGTATGCTCCAATTAATAAAAAAAAAAGTTGCTTGAACCAAGAGAAAAATTTCTTAGGAGAAAAGATATATGTGTAGGAGAGGAAATTCACCGGTGCTAGGCAATAGCAGTGAGGGTAGTTCGGTGCTCGCCACTAGATGGCACTCAACTTAATGTGCTGTTCCTGGTTAGATAGATATTTTAGAGTTTTTATATTCCAAACTTGGAAACAATTCTGACACGAACACTCCTCTGTCCTTCGACACAGTGACAAGTGCCATTTTAGGTGGTAATATAGTACATCCTATAATACTTCATGACATGCAAACTAATTGTTAATATAGATTCAATGTAGATTTTAAAATATTCGATCTATGAATTTTGAACCGTTTCGAATGATTTCTATTCACTTATCCCAAGTTCCAATTTTCGAATTGATTTGAATCGTTTTTGTTAACCAGGGATAATATATAAAATTATAAAAAAATTTTTTATCCCGGGAATCGGCAATTTCCGATTAATTTACAATCGAAACCTTCCAGAAGTATCCGATTAAATTCGATTGAGTCAATTGGAAATTTCTAATTAACTTTCAGTCGGAATCATTCGGAAGTTTTCGATTAAATCCGATTGAAATTAATTGAATGTCAATCAGAAATTTCCGATTAAATCTGATAGGACGTTTTCAATTGGAGTTTTTAATCAGGGATTGTCAAGTCTTATTCAAATATTACACTTTCCATCAGCAATATCTAATATATTCCTGTAGAGATTAAGATCAATAAAATGCTGGTATTTCTCATAAAAATTAGTATCGAAAATATTGCGAAAACCAAGATCACTTTGATTGTTATTAATAAAAAAAATTCTCATCTGAAAAGCGACCGGGAAGCTTACGATACAATCAATTTTATTTTGTACTTACTATTGTAATTACTATTTTATGAAAGCTATCAATCAAATCTGATTCTAAACATATACATTTTGCCGCGATTAATACATACTGAAACTCATGATTTTCCTATGAATTATTTTATTTTGAAATTACCTAATATAAACCAATAGATTATTTTTTTTATTGGCGGTGAAAATTAGTAACGGACATTTTCTGATTCAATTCTACATATTTTATTACGTGTATTGGATATTGTAAGTAATTTACAATAGGTTGATAGTAGTATAAATAGAGAGCTTTCATTGGTACATACCGATGACTGCTGATTCAAAACCACATTAGATTCTGATAGGAAATTTTTTTTATTGGAATTTATCGGATTTTTTTAACAGGGATGCTCAGGTATGAATCATGTAAGATCATATTTGGCCATATATGCCCATGTATGAACTATATACGGCCATGCATGGCCAAAAATGTTTCATTTTTCACGGGAATTATTATTTGAAATAATTCCAAATAATTTGAATCTTCAATATTGCAAATCTGCCCACACTGTTAAATCATGCTACCTTTAAGTATAATTTTCAAATAAACAATTTTTAATTATATAGAATCATGAAAACGGAGAATTTCATTTGAGGATTTATATAATTATTTGGAATGATTTGAATCATTTCAAATTAAATTGAATAAGAAACTAATATCGCAATTTTTGGTTCATCGGACAATTCAAAATTATTTAAAATGATTTGAACTCTCGAATCATTTCAAATTAAGTCAAATTAAAAAATAATATCGCAATTTCTGGTTCCCCGGATAATTCAGAATCATTTGAGATTATTTAAACTCTTGAATCATTTCAAATTAGATTGAATTAGAAAATAATGTCGCATATTACTGGCTCCTTGATTTAATTTGAAATGATTCGAGAGTTCAAATTATTTAAAATAATTCTGAATTGTCCGAAGAACCAGACATTTCAATATTATTTTCTAATTTGATTTAATTTAAAATTATTCGAGAGTTCAAATCATTTCAAATAATTTTGAATCGTCCGAGGAACCAGAAATTGAGATATTATTTTCTAATTTAATTTAATTTGAAATGATTTGAGAGTTCAAATCATTTTAAATAATTTCAAATCAGAAAATAATATTTCGTTATTTTTTAATTCAATATGATATAAAATGATTCATTCCAAAATTTATAATAATGTCTAATAATTTTTATATAATATAATAAATAATATTTCTTTAGCAGATTAAGCCTTTTGCGGTTGATCATAAAAATTGGTGTCTCATTCGACATTTACATTACTTAATTTCATCGGGTCCGATTCAGTTATTCGTCTTCAAAAATTTTATCCATTTGAACAATTAGTTTTTCTTGTCATTTAGACAATTCATTACCGTAAAATACCCGATAAATATATAAAAATTTTGATAAAATATATAATAATTTTTTGATTATGTTTTTGCGGCGAATAGTAGTTCCCGCTCAATACTAGCGTCGCAGATGATGATGGTGGGGATAAAACGGAAGTTTCTACCGTTGATCAGATATTTGGTCGTCTAAAGAGTCATCAAACTCTCTACTGCGGTAAAATTTTTTTCCTAGGTTAAGAAATTTTTTTTAGCTATTCAATAAAATTCATTAAAGAATTATCTCGGATCTAACAAATCAACATTATTAAGATCGTTTATTTTCGCTATTTACACAGAATATATTTTAATCTATGTAAGCGCAATGTCTTATAAAATCTTTGGTATTTTTCTACATTCAATAACATAATATGTAAATCGTACTTCAATATTATTGATATCTTTATACTAATGGAAAGTAATATTTATTCTGAAAGCATAGGACATGAAAACGTATGTGTCATCGGACACGTAGATTTTATTTGAAACTTATCGAACGGTCATTGACTTTTCAGATGAGTATTGATTACATAAAATATCATTTAAATATGATTAATACTTAATAATATGTAAAACAAAATAGACAAGAATAATTAAAAACTGGAAATCCTGATAGATTTTCACCAATAAAATATCGTCTTTTTAAGAGTGGGGGTTCCGAAAATAACGTCACTGCGTCGTTTTGCTCGATAGAGAGGGAATTCCCTGTGTAGAACTAGCGCAAGGGCTTTAAGAGCTTTACAGTCAGAGAGCCGGTAGCCCTCAATCCTGAATGTGAGCTATTGCCAAGGCTTTCTCTTAAAAAGACGTATTATAAAAGATAAAATATTGACGCGATTTACTTCTATTTTAATTAATTTTTTTAAAAAATTGTCTTGTAATATTAGTCAATATTATTTTTAAATTTTGTATTCATAAATGTAAAAATTATCTTACGGTAAAAGTGATTGTATTCTAAAAAAAAAAAAGAAAAAAAAAAAAAAAGTAGGTTCCATTAATAAATTAAAGAATTTATAATTTGTGGCTAAAAAGCTTCTTTTTGACTTTTTCATGAAAAGTTGTTGTGTATTTTTTTCTTTAATTTTTGTTGTCCAGAAAAATAAATTCTAGAGGGTAAGTTAAAACAGAATAATGAATTGTCATAGTCAATTTTTTGTTTATTTTTTCGTTTCTTTTGAGAAAATTATTGAAAATTTTTTCTCGAAATAAAAAATGCCGTTCTTTATCTAGTTATAAATTGTGTACATATAATTATTCACAAAGGTACTTTTTAAAATAATTTTAAGTATTGCGTGTGAAGTTTTACTGGGAAGATCAGTTTGTTTGACGTAGGAGGGGTTGTTACTAAGGGCGATATTTCTATAGGAGTCTATAGTTAAAAAATTGAGTGAGTCATAAAACAAAATGAGTATTATATTACTAAAAGATAGGGTATTCATAAATCATTATCCTTAAAAAAACTATTTTTAATCACAATTCGTAAAATGAAATATTTATTACGGTAAAAGTCGATATCTCTAAGCCTTAAAAAATCTCAAACTTGACATGATAATTATTTGATTACTTTTGGAATTATTTAAGGGATCCAGTTATTTTTGTTGTTTCAAATATTGTTGAAATAGTTTTTACATACTTATTCAAATCAACTAATAAATTTTTTCCTTTTATAAAACTTCTAATTACTATTTTTTCGGATAAAAGATGTCATTCCGTAATAGATCATCCATTAAGATGTCAATAAATATTTTTGACTTTATATATAAGATTATTATATATTCTTACATGTTAGGATGTTAAAAAAATGAATATAGAATTTTTTTACTCTTATTTTCTTAATCAATAGTTGTTTGCGTGAGGGGAAATTGTATTTTTTGTTCGAACTTGAAATACTTTTAAAACGTAATAAATTTTCAAAGATGATCTTGTGAATTTTTTGAAAAATTTTTCAACACTCGAAATATTTTAAATAGACCATCAGTTACCGCTTATTAGAAATAACCCATTTTTTAGTCTGAAAGAAAAATTTATAATAACCAAATTTTTTTTTTTTTTTTTACTTTATTTTTATTAATCTGTATAACTTTAACGCCCATGAAGAGAATTATTCATCATTCAACAAATGAAAAATTCAAGATCTACGTAAAACTGCCAGCTTTCTTGCTATTATATTTCAATAATAAATATAACATTAGGTTGATTGTGAAATAATAATTTATGATATTAACAGTAATTTACATCATGGATTCCTTCCGGAAAACGTCAGAATGTGAAGAAGAACTATCAATGATAAATCAAACTAGAAACGACATTGCGGCTACGACTGCCGATACGGCAAATATAGTTTCAATGACTCCAGGACCCCATCAACATCCACCACCTTCACCTCTTAGTGGATGTTATCTTCTTGTCGTGCTTCCAGAACCACATGCCGCCCAACATAAACATTTTATTCTCAATAGACTTACCGAAGGTAAAATGTTTATTCATTGATTTTGAAACCAAGTTTAAATAATTACTATTTTACAAACATTAAAGTGTTAATTTTAGTCATATTATTTAAATTGTAATTTTTTAATCAGGAAAAAAGTTTAGCTAGCTTCACAATAATCGCCAAAACAAGCTACTTTTCTGCCACAGTTTTAAGTAGTCAGATAAAGCTAAATTTATCGCGGTATTCGGTCGTTCCCCTTAAGCATCATCATGCGTGCAGTATTTTTCTTTTTATTTTCGTTTACTTAGCTCTTTCGGAATTTTCAGACATTGTTATTTTGAATTAAACTTGGCCGTGAAATATCTTTGATTAATTTTTAGTACAGAACCAAATTTCTTGTCATCAATCTATCATTATTTTATTTTTATTTTTTATCCTAAGTTACATATATATTTTTTCTATACACTTTACACACAGAAATTATATATATTACCAGTATTCAATCATAACTAATATAATATAAGCATAAAAAAAATAAATAAATGTGGAAACTAAACTATTTTACTCAGGGCGGTTCCTGTGACGTCATAGTTACCGCACCCCCGTCACGTGGTTCCTTGTGGCTTGAATCGATCGGTGCCGAGACTTTCAATTCAAAGCAAATAAATAAGACTACAAAATGTCTGTGCCAGTATATTTTAAACTTTCATCTACGAAAATCGAAAATTTTCAAAAAATTGGAAAGTTATCATTTCAAGCCGGATTATTGATAATAGAATTTTCGAGAATGTGTGGATGTGATGCGTGTGTGTGTAAAGATTACACGTCTCTTGAACGAATTAACTGATTTGTATGGCTCTTGCAGCAATTGAAATTTTCGGAACTTAGATTTTGTGAAAATTCAAAATAATTGATTGAATCGATCCTGAAATATTTAAAAAACACGAATGAAATTTTTTTTTTTTCGTTGTTTTCGAATATTTTGAAAACCACAAAATCAATCCATTTTTTTTTCGAGCTCATCAACATATAGTAATATTGATATTTCTAAACTCACAGAGCTTGAAAACAGCAGAAAGTTTTGGAGTTTGGCCCGCAGGGTCAGCTGTTATCCAGATTATTTAAAATTATTAATACGTTATTTTAGGATTTTTGTCTTGGGATAAAGAGAACTGCCACGTTGATTTAGAAAAAGAATTAGAGGCTTTAGTTACACAATCACCTGAAGGTGAAGAAGCCAAAAATGGTAATAAAATAATGATAAAATAATCATGTTATTAAACAATTAATTATTATTCATATATAAAACAAAATTATTTTTAAGGTGAACGATTAATTCAGTACGCGACAGAGAATCTTGTTACAGAAATTTTAATTCATCCACAAACTAATACATTACTTCAATGTATTAGAAATCTCTTAGCAAGTTTTACAAAACACCGTCATATAATTCATGCTGGTTATACATTTGGCGAAAATGGTTCCTGGATACTGCAGGTATGTCATAATTCTCTGTATTGTAGAGTCTAAAAAACTAATAATTTATTATTGTCTTCATACCTGATTATGATCATAGCTTACTTTGATTATATAATGGATTATATATTAAATTCACTAGGATGGAACTTTTAGTCTTGCTGATTTTTTGGATGCATTTAATGAGCATGATGTACAGCGAGTACTTCGAGCTTATGAAAATAATGTAACAATAGATATAAACTGTGCTGGAATCGGTGAATGGTCAACGGAACGTTTATCTCAAGAGCCTTGTACTAGGTAAAATTTTAGCAATGAAAAATTATTATTATGGAACAACTTTTTAATTTTTGACTATCCATTCTAAATTAGTATACCGATGACATTGAATAACTTTTCCAAGTTTTGTAATTATATTTTCAGGTTGTGTAGAATCCGCTTAAATCCTGATAACGTATTAACAACTGGAATACCAGCAATTGTCAGCTTTATTAACTACATTGAACAATATTTGGTGGCACAAACGTTAGATCAGTTAATGCAACCGTCTGATGTAGTAGGTAATATTCGATTTAGTCATCCGACTCTTTATGTCTTCCCTGGCGGTCAAGGTGATGCAGCTCTTTTTGGTATAAATGGCTTCAATATGTTAGTCGACGGTGGTTTTGCTAGAAAGTCATGCTTTTGGGACTTCACTCGACATTTGGATCGACTAGACGCTGTTCTCTTTACAAGATTAAATAATAGTAATATTGGTGGCATGTCTAGCGTCCTTCGTAAAAAGAAGGAAACTCAAGTTTATCCTCAAATAGGACATTTTTTTGGTAATTTAATAGAACGTAAGCACTCAAATTTCCCTAACGATAACAAAGACCGTGATCCCCTTATTATCAGTCTCATTGATCTTGGACAAGAAATGGTGAATAATTTAAAACACATTAATCTACGTCCTCACCTTTGTTATAGAAATCAAGAGCCTATCAATCTTTATCATAAAGTAGGACATGGTACTTTGGATATGTATATTTTAAGTCCATTAAAGGATAGCACTGAAGTGAAAGAATTTTTATCTAAATGGAATGCTGCTGATCAAAAGCTTTTTGCAGATTCTCATAAAAAAGATTCAAATAATTTTATATTCCCGATTCAAAATATGGTATCAATATGTGCTCTGTTAATTTGGCAACCTGCAAACCCTGATGACTCTATTACAAGGATTCTTTTTCCTGGAAGCACACCACAGCATAAAATTTTTGAAGGTATCGACCGTTTGAAACATCTTGAATTTTTGAAGTATCCAACGTGTTCCGCCAAAAATTTATCACCTGCTGTGTCATTAGCTACATTAAAAGAAAAATCTACGAAACTTAAAATTAATCAAATAGATAAAGAAACAAAGCGAACAAATGAAATTAAAAACCCTAAACGTGAGTTGTCTGAAGTTAAAGCTTTAAAATTAGACAATCAAGCCCAAAAATACGACACAAAGGCTAAGAAAACAAGTGATTTGGAAAATAAGAAGATTGATGATACAAAAGAATATTCTAAAACAGTAATTGACATAAAGGAGTCGAAAAAAAATGAAAAAAATATCAAAGACTTAAAGAAAGATTCAAAAAAAGATGTTAATAAAGAAGTTGAAATTATTAAAATAAATGTAGAAGATAAAAATACAATGAATAAGGAGTTGAAAGGAAAGATTGAACGAAAAAAACATGATTCTAAGGATTCCAAAGAATCGAAAATAGCACCACAAGTATTAAAAGTTGAAAATAAATCCGATTCTACTAATAAGAAATTAAAAATATCAACTTTAAAGAAGCCATTAAGTGGATTAACAACTAAATCTGAAATTTCAAAATCTCCAGCTCCTAAAACGTCGAACAAACTGACCACAAAGCAAGTATTTCCTCCTGCGAAAAGTGCTAAAGATGCTAATAATCGAAAAGTCTTAGAGCAGAAAAATATAGAAAAGATTAGCTCAAAACAAAAAGCGTCATCAACAATTGCTCCAGTTGAAAAAAAATCCGTTGTTCGACGCACGAAACTTATTGCTAGCCCAAGTAAATCTCGATTGTCGGGAAGCCCAGTAAAACAATCCAAAATTAGTTCAACGGTCTCGACTAAATCAGATAAAGATGGAATAGTAAAAAAAATTAAAAATGAAAAGGAAACAACTGACTCATCAACAGTATCAACATCATCAGTTGTTGAAATTGATCCAACGAAATTTGTTGATAAATGCTTAACTGAAAAATCTGAAGATATGTCACTCGACTCAATTGAGAACAAAGTTCTTGCTGATCTTAAAGAAGAACGGCAAGTTATTGAAGAAATTGAAGCAGTGCTTCAAAAAGCTGAAAGAATAGAAAATACTCGGGAAAATTTAGTGAAAGAAGGGCATGAAAGTTTAGAGATAAAAGAAAAAAAAGAAGATATAACTGAAGATGATGTGACTGCAGAAATAGATGAAATAGCCAGAAAATCAGTTTCTAGGAAAACCAGCCCGGAACTTACTGAAGAAGATGAATATTTAATTATTGAAAAAGAAGAAATGTATACTGAAGATTCTGTTCATAGTGGAGAAACTGAACATAAGCACTTTTTGGATGTTGTTCAATCAGAAAAAAATTTTGTACATGAATCACTAATTAAAGAAGAAGAGGCCGAAAACATAATTTTAAATAAAGAAAATGACAAAGAAGAAAAAGAAGAAGATGATGATGATGATAACGATGATGATGATGATGTCGATGACGATGATGGTGATGATGATGATGATGTCGATAATCAGGACTATGGTGATGATGATGAAAATGAACAGGAAAAAGAAGAAGAGGATGGAGAGAAACATGGAATAAAAGAAATCGCAGAAGATTATGAAAGCGTAGAAAAAGAAGTTGCCGTTGAAAAAGGAATTGTTGAAGAGCAAGAAAAAAGTGACATTTCTGAAAAAAAATTGCATGATGATTTCCAAGATAGAGAAAAAGAAGACCAAGAAAGCAAAAGTATTTCTATTTCTAAGCATAAAGAAGAATCAGAAGAAAAAAATAAAGAGATTATCACATCATCTACAAAAATGATTCCGAAAAAAGATAGTAAAGATGCCTTAGATAAAAAAGACAGTGAAAACATAACCGAAGCTATCAGGGCAAGTCCAGAAAAATTAGATTCTTCTGAAAGAAAAGTAATTAACGATACTGATGTCAAGCAAGAAATAGGAAAAGATTCTCAAATCAGAGAAAAATTTGAAGAATCTCAAGAAAGAGTATCAACTATGGAATCTGGAGCCACAACAACAGCTCCCACCTTACCTGAGGATGAACGAATTTCTGTTGAAGGTGTGAAACAAGTCCCTACAGATATCATTAAACAAGGAATCGCAGAAGTAAAAAAAATTGAAATTCCTGCCAAATCAAGGATTATTTCTTTAGCTACGATTGAAGTTTCTGAATTGAAGCCTGGTACTAAAGTATTCACCTCTCAGCAAACTATTTCAGCTCTGCCAAGAGATATTGTGAAGACTCCAGATGAAGTCGCTGATCTACCTGTACATGAGGAAGTAGATCCAAAACTTTACGAAATAGACAATTATGATACCACTAAGGAAGGAAAAGTTCAGTATATTAAAGAATCTGTTATTTCATCGAAAGAACCGAAAAACGTTTTAGGTTTCTTTAGTAAAGTTGCAGATAAATTTGAAAAAGGTATTGATAAATTAACTGGAAAGTCTCGAAGAGATTCTGAAAAAGATATTGATGAAAAATCGTTATCGAAATCAGGATCTCCAAGAGAAAGTGTCAATATAGATGAAATTTCCACAGGAATGAAAATTGAAGAAGAACTTCAATCGATGCAAGATGGAAATAATGTTGTGAAGAAAACAATTGAGACTAGCATGGAAACCAAAGAAATCCATAAAACTGAAGGAATCCCATCAAAAAAAGATGAAAAATCAGATACCCCTGATCATCAACAAGCAAATAAACTCGATGAAAATGTAGAAGGCGTCGAAGATGTTGAGGCGTTATTAGAAGAAGCATCAAAAAAATTCAAAACTGTAAAAGATAGTCTCCGAGATTCTTTAGAGTCATTAGAAGAACAGATAGTTCAAGAAGAATTAATAAAGACCCAGCTGGAATATGATAGTAATGATGAAATTGAAGGAAAATTAAATAAAGTAGTTGAAAAATTGGAAGAAATAAAACCGAATGAAGAAAATATTACAACTGACAAAGAGGTCGAAAAAGTAAAGTTTGGATTATCGAAAAGTGATGATTTTGAAGATAATGAACGAAGCGATGACATGAGTTCTGTTAAAAACATTAAAGAAGCAGTAAAAGATGTCGGTGAAGTACTTGCTGGAACTGCTGGAATAATTATTGAAGATAAACCTAAAGATGTTATCGAAATAGTCAAAAAAGTCGCTGAAGTACTCAAAGAAAATGATTTCCTTCCAGATCAAACTTTATCTGCAGAAAAATTCACAGCAGAAATAAAGAAAGATTCAGAAACTAAAGAATTATGGCAAGATCATCATGATCAAACACCTGTCGCTTCATCATCAGTAAAAAATAAAAACGATGATAAATTAGAAGCAAAATTAATGTGTGCCGATTTGTTAAGAGATGATATAGCATTAAGCTTGCAAACAAACATAAGTGCTCTTAGTGATACTCAGGATACGGAATTAGATGTTTTAAAAGTTGGAATTGAAAGTGTATGTAAAAAAGTGGATGTAACGCACCAAAAAGATGGTAAGGAATTAGTCAGTGATATAGTAACGTCAGAAATCGCATTTGAGCATAAAATAATACCTACAACTGCTGAAGTTGTCTTAGTTACACCAGATTCATTACCAACGTCACCTAAATTTTCTGCTAAACTTCCAGATCAATATATCGATAAAAGTCAGATTGAAATGAGTTCAATTGAATCTTTTATAACTGAGGACATTAAAAATATTGTTAATAAGAAAGTTGATATTTATAAAATAATTGAAGAATTATTGTTAATTCATAAAATAAAAATTACTATTCAAATATTAGAATTTATTTCCATAGAAAAACAAATTGTCAAACAAAAACTTATTCAAATCATTAACCAAATTGTTTCTCAGCATAATCTTTTACCAAGCAGTGCTATTGAAAATATTACAAGTTTTGATACCGAAAAAGAAATATTAAGAGACGTTAAAGAGCAAGAAGTCGAAGATTACATTACTGAAAAATATCTTAAAAATAGTATTCCAATTACTGTAATGATTTTGAAAGAAATTTCTATAAAACATTCTTATCCAATTTACTCAGTAATTAAAGTAATCAAAAATATAACTATTATTAATAAAGTTCCACCATCTGACATTATGGACATTTCTGAACAAGTATTAGAAGACTTAGTTCGAGAAAATACTCAAATTGAACACGTGAAAGTGAATGAAAAGAATCAAATCGACGACAAAGAAAAACATGATATTCAATTTAATGAATTTACTTTGATAACAGACGAAGTTAAATATCAGATCCAGGATCATTTCACTAACGAATACATTGCAAAGAACAAAAATATTGACATTAATGCTATCGAAAGAATTCATCATCAATACCTCATTTCCAAACGAGCTATCATGGAAATTCTAGATGAATTAATTATAAATAAAAAGTTACAAAAACAGTCAGTAGTCGATATTGCAGAAGTGGCGTGGAATACCTTCGAGTCAAGCGATGAAATCGAAGACATCTCGAAAAATAATAAAAAAGATAAGATGATTATAAAAATTGAAAGTGATCCTTTGATAGACTCATCAGATAAAAGTAAATATGCTATATCTATTGGAGATCTAGACAAATCTGAATCCGATGATTTCGAGGCTGTAGAACAAGAATACAAATTAAATACTAGTATTGATAAGAATGAAATTCAACATCACGAAAAAGAATGTACCAAAAGCAGTATTGATGATGTCATGGAAGCAGACGAAAAAATTAATATGAGTGGCCAAAAACCTGAAAACATAACAGATAAAAAAAGTGATTTAACATCAGCTGCATTGTCCATGATTCGTTCAACAGATGATCAAAAAATCATAGTGGAAAGCGAAAACGATAACGAACAGAAACTCAAATCATCAGCATGTTTAGAGTCAATAGCAATGAGTGATAAAATAACTTTACCAGATTTCGGAAAATATTTAATAGAAGATGGAAAATCAGTTTCTCCATTAGCCCATACTTCCATTAAAAAACAAGATGAAATACAAACTAATAAAGGCGAAGTACAAGATAGTAGTGACTCAGTACTTTCACTATCTGTTAAATCAAGTCAAAAAACTAGTTTGACAGAACCTGAAGAAAAAGAAAGAGATAATACTAATTCACTCATTACTTCAATAAATATTTCACCGAAACAAGCGGAAAAATCCATAGACCTTGAAAAAGGCCAAATTCAAAGTAGCGAACAACCTTTATCTCCAGCACATTCTGTATCAAGTGATTCAAAAGATTTATTGAAAGATATAAAAAATGAAAATGAAGATTTTGCATTGACATCTTCTTCAACTGCTATTTCACCAACTCAAAAAAAGAATTTAGAATTTAGTGAAATCTCTGAAGTACAGAATATTGAGATTCCCATAACTCCAATACTATCAAATATAGATAAAAAAATGAATGATCAAATAGATACCGAGGAAGATGATAAAAAACCGGAATCATCAGAAATATTTGAATTTTCAAAAGGATTCGAAAAAAAAGAAAATTTGAGTCAATCTTCAAATGAGTTTAAATTACCTACGTCTTTAATATCAAGTGGACAACAAAGACCAAGCAATCAAGCAGATGATCACGACAACAATGTAAAATCAGAAACTCTCTTAATATCAAAGTCACTGAGTTCTGCAACTGATATGATTGATGATAATAAAGATACAAAAGCATCATTGACAGTACAACTATCAGTAATATTAGGAGAAATAGAAAGCGTGGATCAGAATATAGAAGATAAAAAAAATATTCATGAAACTATAGCAACATCACAAGATAGTATCTTAATTCGAAGGGAAAGTTTAACGGATGACCGGGGTGAGAAGAAACAATCTGATAAAGAACTTACGCCTCCAACATCTTCAGTAAATACCAAGGAAGACATTTTAAGTGACGAAACTAAAGATCAGACCATAAAAGAGGAATCAAGAAAACGATCAATATCTACGTTGCCACTCGATCATGTAGATACAGCCGATAATGATCAAGATGGACTACAGGACAAAAATATATCATCAACGTTTCAATTAACAGAATTGTCTGATGAAAAATTAAGCCTGAGTCAGCAAATAATAACTGAAAAAGAAGATATTAAAACTTCAGAACTACTACCATCTTCAACTATAAGTCAGGTACGAATCTCTTCAAATAACGAAGTCATGGAACAAGGCGACAACGGAATTACGATACCTGCAAAAGTAGAAAGCATAAATGACGCAGCAAAAGATAGGATTTATGAAGTTAAATTAGGAACTCGTTCATCATCAACGTTACCAAGTAGTCGTGCAGATAAAACTGATGATACTCACGAAGAATTAAAAGATGTTAAACTACTCCCAAAGTTAAAATCTCCGATAATGTCGCAAGAAACTACGAGTGTGAGTAAACATACAGAAGATGGTAAAGATTCTACTAAAACTGCAGTGTTATCACCAGATACCGTAATTCAGACAGAGAGCGTAACAACTAATAAAGATGAGAAGCAACGATCTGATAATGAGCTTATATCTCCAACATTTTCAGTATGTGGGGAAAAAGACATTTCACCAGAGGATATTGGTGCAATTGAAACATCCGAAAAACCTTCATTATCACCAACACAGCAGTCTGATACTGATATAGCTGACAGTAATAAAGGAGGGTCAAAAATAATAGAACCATCCCCGGAATCAAAATCTTCGGTTCCGTCAGATGAGATAGTAAAAGCAAGTATGCATGCTGAAGATCACAAAGATGTTACTGAAAGTACAGTGTCACCGCAAGACACCACGAGTCAACACGAAACTTTGAAAGATATGGAAAGTCGACACAGTATGGAGCGTCGATCGTTATTATCATTAGTATCTGATGAAAAAGATAGATTAATGAGTCAACCTGACGAAATTGATGATACAGAGAAATCAAAAACACTTTCATTATCTCCTTCATCACAGTCCCCTACAAATATAGCTGACAGTCATGGAGATAAATCAAAAGATTTAAAATCATCCCCGACATTACCATCCTCAGTAGTGTCAGGTGAGACTGGGAAAGCAAGTATGCAGGCAAAAGATCGCAGAAATACCATTGAAAGTACGGTATCAAAACCAGATACTACAACTGAACAAGAAACTACAACAGACGACAAAAAAGAGAAAGAACAATACGACGAAAGGCGTTTATCTTCATCAACATCGGTACCTAGTCGAAAAGGCAGCACGACTGACCAAACGGATGATTTTGGGGATATAGAAAAATCAGAAATAGCTTTATTGTCTCCGTCATCACGGTCCCATACGAGTATAACTGACAGTCATGAAGATAAATCAAAAGATATAAAATTATCCCCAACATTACCATCTTCAGCAGTGTTAGGTGAGACTGTGAAAGCAAGTATGCAGGCAGAAGATCGCAGAAATACCATTGAAAGTACGGTATCAATACCAGATACTACAACTGAACAAGAAACTACAACAGACGACAAAAAAGAGAAAGAACAATACGACGAAAGGCGTTTATCTTTAGCAACATCAGTACCTAGTCGAAAAGGCAGCTCGACTTACCAAACGGATGTTTTTAGGGATATAGAAAAATCAGAAACACCTTTATTGTCTCCGTCATCACGGTCCCATATGAGTATAGCTGACAGTCATGAAGATAAATCAATAGATGTAAAATTATCCCCAACATTACCATCTTCAGCAGTGTCAGGTGAGACTGTGAAAGCAAGTATGCAGGCAGAAGATCGCAGAGATACCATTGAAAGTACGGTATCAATACCAGATACTACAACTGAACACGAAACTACAACAGATGACAAAAAAGAGAAAGAACAATACGACGAAAGGCGTTTATCTTCATTAACATCGGTACCTAGTCGAAAAGGCAGCACGACTTACCAAACGGATGATTTTGAGGATATAGAAAAATCAGAAACACCTTTACTGTCTCCGTCATCACAGCCCAATACGAGTATAGCTGACAGTCATGAAGATAAATCAAAAGATATAAAATTATCCCCAACATTACCATCTTCAGCAGTGTCAGGTGAGACAGGGAAAGCAAGTATGCAGGCAAAAGATCGCAGAAATACCATTGAAAGTACGGTATCAAAACCAGATACTACAACTGAACAAGAAACTACAACAGACGACAAAAAAGAGAAAGAACAATACGACGAAAGGCGTTTATCTTCATTAACATCGGTACCTAGTCGAAAAGGCAGCACGACTGACCAAACGGATGATTTTGGGGATATAGAAAAATCAGAAATAGCTTTATTGTCTCCGTCATCACGGTCCCATACGAGTATAACTGACAGTCATGAAGATAAATCAAAAGATATAAAATTATCCCCAACATTACCATCTTCAGCAGTGTTAGGTGAGACTGTGAAAGCAAGTATGCCGGCAGAAGATCGCACAGATATCATTGAAAGTACGGTGTCAATACCAGATACTACAACTGAACACGAAACTACAACAGACGACAAAAAAGAGAAAGAACAATATGACGAAAGGCGTTCATCTTTAGCAACATCAGTACCTAGTCGAAAAGGCAGCTCGACTTACCAAACGGATGTTTTTAGGGATATAGAAAAATCAGAAACACCTTTATTGTCTCCGTCATCACAGTCCAATACGAGTATAGCTGACAGTCATGAAGATAAATCAAAAGATATAAAATTATCCCCAACATTACCATCTTCAGCAGTGTCAGGTGAGACTGGGAAAGCAAGTATGCAGGCAAAAGATCGCAGAAATACCATTGAAAGTACGGTATCAATACCAGATACTACAACTGAACAAGAAACTACAACAGACGACAAAAAAGAGAAAGAACAATATGACGAAAGGCGTTCATCTTTAGCAACATCAGTACCTAGTCGAAAAGGCAGCTCGACTTACCAAACGGATGTTTTTAGGGATATAGAAAAATCAGAAACACCTTTATTGTCTCCGTCATCACAGTCCAATACGAGTATAGCTGACAGTCATGAAGATAAATCAAAAGATATAAAATTATCCCCAACATTACCATCTTCAGCAGTGTTAGGTGAGACTATGAAAGCAAGTATGCAGGCAGAAGATCGCAGAAATACCATTGAAAGTACGGTGACAATACCAGATACTACAACTGAACACGAAACTACAACAGACGACAAAAAAGAGAAAGAAAAATATGACGAAAGGCGTTCATCTTTAGCAACATCAGTACCTAGTCGAAAAGGCAGCTCGACTTACCAAACGGATGTTTTTAGGGATATAGAAAAATCAGAAACACCTTTATTGTCTCCGTCATCACGGTCCCATATGAGTATAGCTGACAGTCATGAAGATAAATCAATAGATGTAAAATTATCCCCAACATTACCATCTTCAGCAGTGTCAGGTGAGACTGTGAAAGCAAGTATGCAGGCAGAAGATCGCAGAGATACTATTGAAAGTACGGTATCAATACCAGATACTACAACTGAACACGAAACTATAACAGACGACAAAAAAGAGAATGAAAAATACGATGAAAGGCGTTCATCTTTATCAACATCAGTACTTAGTCGAAAAGGCAGCTCAATTTACCAAACGGATGATCTTGGAAGTATAGAAAAATCAGAAATGCCTTTATTATCTCCGTCACCACGGTCCTCTACGAGTACAGCTGACAGTTATGAAGAATCAAAAGACATTAAATTATCCCCGACATTACCATCTTCATTAGTGTCAGATGAAGTTGTAAAGTTAAGTAAGCATATAGAAGATCATCAAAGTGCTACGGAAACTTCAGCGCTACTCCAAGATATAACAACGCAGCACAAAACTCGAAAAGATGATATACAAGAGACCGAACAATACGATAAGAGGCGTTTATCCTTATCAACGTTAGTAGCTAGTCGAAAAAACAGTTTAACAGACCAAACTGACGATCTTGGAGAAGTAGAAAAATCAGAAACACTCCCATCATCTCCGTCAACACGGTATCATACGAGTATAGGTGATAGTAATGACGAAAAATCAACAAGTTTTGAATCAATCGAGACATTACGATGTACAGTACCATCAGATGAGATAGTCACGCCTAATAAGCATGCCGAAGATCTCAAGGATACTTTTAAAACTATGGTGTCACCACAAGATACTACAACTCAGCACATAACTTTAAAATATGATGAAGAGGAAAAAGAACAGAGTGATAAGAGGCTTTCGTCATTACCATCATCAGTACCTACTGAAAAAGATATTTTAATTAATCAACCTGACGAAATTGGTGATATAGAAAAATCAGAAACACTTACATTATCTCCATCATCAAGGCATCATGCAAATATAGCTGATAGTAATGAAGATCAATCAAAAGATGTAAAATTATCCCTACCATTACAATCGGCAGTACCTTTAGATGTAGTCGTAAAGCTGATTAGGCATGAAGAAGATAGTAAAAATGCTACGGAAACTTCAGCGTCACCACACGAAACTACAACGCAACACGAAACTCAAAAAGATAATAAACAAGAGACAGAACTATACAAGAGACATTTATCATTAACATCGTTAGTATCTAGCCAAAAAGACAGTTTAACTGACCAAACTGACGATTTCATGGATGTAGAACAATCAGAAACACTACCATCCTTTCCGTCAACACGGTACCTTACGAGTATAGCTGATAGTAGTGACGGTAAATCAAAAAGTGTTGAATCAATTGAGACATTACAAATCACAGTGCCATCAGATGAGATAGTCATGCCGAGTAAGCATGTCGAAGATCGCAATGAGGCAATTAAAATGGTACCGGCCCAAAATACTATTACCCAGCACGAAACTTCAGAAAATGATAAAAAAGAGGGAGAACAATACAAGGAGCGTAAATCGTCGCAATCTTCGATATCTAGTGACAAAGAAAGTCTCATTGACCAAATAAACAACTGTGTCAATGACGCTGAACCAGCGATTCTTTCAACATCAATTTTATCAATTTCTGATACAGAACCAGCTGACAAACGTAAAGATGAACAGAAAAATATAAAATTATACTCAGCACCAGAATCACCAGCAGTGTCATCTGGGATAGAAATTCCAATTCAAAGAATAGAAGATTCAAATGATGATGGCAAAACTGCAATAGCTCAACAAGATACTACATTAGCACAGAAAGAAAGTTCATCAATTAATGAAGACGAAAAAGATCAATGCATTAAAAGAGTAACATCTCCAGCACTTTCAGTATCAAGTGAAACAAAATCTCCAATATTGTCACAATACACTACAAGTGTTAGTAAACATGCAGAAGATGGTAAAGATTCTACTAAAACTGCAGTGTTATCACCAGATACCGTAATTCAGACAGAGAGCGTAACAACTAATAAAGATGAGAAGCAACGATCTGATAATGAGCTTATATCTCCAACATTTTCAGTATGTGGGGAAAAAGACATTTCACCAGAGGATATTGGTGCAATTGAAACATCCGAAAAACCTTCATTATCACCAACACAGCAGTCTGATACTGATATAGCTGACAGTAATAAAGGAGGGTCAAAAATAATAGAACCATCCCCGGAATCAAAATCTTCGGTTCCGTCAGATGAGATAGTAAAAGCAAGTATGCATGCTGAAGATCACAAAGATGTTACTGAAAGTACAGTGTCACCGCAAGACACCACGAGTCAACACGAAACTTTGAAAGATATGGAAAGTCGACACAGTATGGAGCGTCGATCGTTATTATCATTAGTATCTGATGAAAAAGATAGATTAATGAGTCAACCTGACGAAATTGATGATACAGAGAAATCAAAAACACTTTCATTATCTCCTTCATCACAGTCCCCTACAAATATAGCTGACAGTCATGGAGATAAATCAAAAGATTTAAAATCATCCCCGACATTACTATCCTCAGTAGTGTCAGATGGGACAGTAAAAGTAAGTATGCATGCAGACGATCACAGAGATACCATTGAAAGTACGGTGTCAATACCAGATACTCCAACTCAAGACAAAACTTCAACAGACGATAAAAAAGAGAAAGAACAATACGACGAAAGGCGTTCATCTCTATCAACATCAGTACCTAGTCGAAAAGACAGCTCAACATACCAAACGGATGATCTTGAAGATATAGAAAAGTCAGAAACTTTTCCAGTATTGACGTTGCACTCTGGAGAGTTGTCAGATGGGACAAAAAGCATCGGTCAAGATATAGAAAGTAAAAAAGATGCTACTGACATTATCGAGTCACAAAATAGTCTTACAAATGAAGAAAAAAGCTTAGCAGATGATAAAAACGAGAAAGAAAAATACGAGACGGGACTGACATCTCGATCACCTATATTATTCAGTGATAAAAAAAGTTTAATCGATCAAATAGATGATTCCGGATCAGAAGCTCTTCTAAGATCTACGTTACTAAGTAGTAGTACCACTGAAGCTGGTGATCATAGTGATGAATCGAAAGATGTAAAATTATTTCCAAGCTTAGCATCGTCAGTATTTCCGGATAGAACTCAAAACTTAAGTCGGCAAATTGAAGATAAAAAAGATAATTTAACAAATATATCGTTGTCACAAACTACTACTTTAACTGAAAAAGAATTTGCAAAAAGTAATATAGATACTGAGGAACATGATATTCAGAATCTGACAACTCCAACATTTAGTAAAAAAGATATTTCTGACAATAGTGAATCTGGAATTCCTCAAGTCGAGATTATGCCAATTAAAAAGCTAAGTTTGGTTGATGACGAAGTAAATATACTGCAAAAAAATAAGCCGTTGTCATCTCCAATGTTTTTGGATCCAACTTTAGAAAATAAAATGAAAAATCAAACCAGTGATATCGCTGAAGATATTCATTTCACTTCCTTGCAAAGTATCAAAACAGGCATTAAAGATGGTACTGATAACTTATCAGAGCAAAATATGTCTAGACCCTTAGAATTAACTCTATCAAACATAAAAGATACTGTAGTTGATCGAGTGGATAAGAAAGACATTATAAAATTAAGTTCTTTTTCAATAGGGACTCCACCAAGTATGAAAATAGAGATCAGTGGTAGTGATAGTAATAAAATTCATGAAACTGAATCGTCGATGACTCAAGAATCTATAAAACTTGATAAAGAAGAAAGTTTAGTTGATGATTTAGAAAATGTCCAGGACAATGTCGGAAGTTTGACTTCAATTTCACCGTCATTAATTCAAAAAGAAAGTTTAATAAATGACGGTATAAATATAATTTCATCTTTTTCAATAGAAGTAGATAGTAAGATGTCTAGTCCTCAAGAAATCGAAACTCTTTCAAAAGTAGGTTTATCAAAAACGACAATTGCAGATGATAATCAGTCTTCAGAACAGCACAAAAAAAGAGATGAAAAATCTCTATTAAATCAAGATAAACTTAGAAGTTTACATGATGATGAATATGGAATTACTATACCTAGTGAAACAAATAATTTGAAAGATATTCATGAAAAATCGACAAAAAGTCATCAAAATATCGAGCTTGACAGATCTGATGATGAAGCTATGTTGGTAAAGATAAAAGATATTGAAAAGTATATAATGAGTGAATATGTAGAAAGACGTAAAATAATAGTGAGTGAGGTCCTTGAAGAAATAATAAATCTTTATGATGTGTCAAAGGACATTATGATTGAAATAATTGAAGCAATTTGTTATAAAAAAAATATCAACAAGGAATCTATTTTCGATGATGGTGAGAACATAAAGTTTGACATTAATTATCGAGTAACAAAGAGAGACATCCAATCAAGTACGTTACCTATGGATAAAAAATTGGATATAGAAAATTATATCATAAGAGAATATGTTAAACCACAGAAAAAGATAACCTTGAAAATAATTCAAGAAATATCTACAACAAAAGGAGTATCAAATAATGATATTCTTGCAATAGTTGAGAATCTTATTGCAGAACAAAAATTACAAAGAGAATTTTTCATTGAGGAGATAGAGAAAGACAAAAGTAGTTATGAGGAAAAAATTTCAGAGCACTTATCTGGTAAGTCAACACCTGAATGTAAGTCTTTTGAATGCTTAACGTCACAAGCCTTAGTCGATGATGATAAATATGAAAGTCAATTCCAAAAATCTTTTCCTCGTGACTTAACAGAAATGCGCACAACTCATATAACTACTCTTATTCATAAATCATCTTCTGGTCCAAGCACTCAAATAGATCCCCCTGATTCTTTCTCAAGATCACTAGTAACAAACTTGGACATAAAAAATACTGAAAACTGCTTTATTCATGGAGGTAAAATAACAGTAGAAACAACGACTACCGAACATAAATCTGAGCCGGTAGAAATGATCTATGACAATAGTTTGAAAGAACAAAATGTAATAGTTAAAGATGAAATTCCAATTATTAAACCGATGCCAGAAAATCAAGCTACTATTGATACAACAGACGTAAAAAGTGATTCCGTTGAACAAGAAAAAAAAGATGAAAAAGAAAAAAAAACTTTTGATTCCAATAAAGAATTTGAGTTAAGAAAAGAAGAAATACGTGAAGTTGATGAAATAAAACAAAAAGAATCGAAAGATATAGCGCAAAGTTATAAGCACCATTTAGGTATGCTGATATCTGGAGAGAAATCGGGAAGATCAACTCCTGAAAAAAAAGATGGCCTGGAAAATCGTTCTAGAACGTCAACACCGGAAGGTTTTCGTTCTGAGGAAGTTATAAAAACCACTATCACAACTACTCGGACAATTTCTGATGAAGGAGAAATTATAACAACTACCAAAGAAGTAACAGAAACAACAAATGAACACGGTGAAGTTATTGTTTTAGCAGAAAAAGTAGATGTTACTGTAGCAGATCAAGGGCCGTCAGTGAATGAATCAGCTTCAGTTGAATTCGCACAATCACTAGATCTTCAAAAATCTAGTGCTTCTTGCTCAGATGTAACAAGTCATGATCAAACTGTAACTGATATTTCGCATAAAACTGAAGAAAAACAACTTGACTCTGAAAATAAAACACCTGGTTCTCCAGCGTCAATGACATCTCAAGTTTCTTACTGTGAAATACAGAGTAAACCTGTTGAATTTTCTACTGCTGACATGAGTAGTAGTTTTTATGGGCATTTACCATCCATACCACCATCTAGTCAAGGAGATTCGTCAATTAAACTGGTTAGTTCTAATGAAACAGGTGATTTTACATTCAAAAAACTAACTGAATCTGACACTCGAAATGAAAAACCGAATTTAAACCAAGATACATATGTTGAAAAGTCTGATGATGAGTTAGTTAGAACAGGCGAAATTGATGAAGAGAAAAAGGATCCTTTGAAGGATTGGGGCACACCGATGAAATTGCCACCACCTGAAAGACCAGATAGATTCAATTTCCGAAATAGCGCACTACTACGTGCTGCTAATATTTCATTGAATTCTCCCGAGTTTGACTTATTCCACGATTGGGGTAAACCCATGGAATTACCTTCACCTGCGCCAGTTTGTAACGAATCATCTGATAAAACATTATCATCGACACCTAAAAAAGATGTTAAACAGCCAAAAAAAATAATTTCAGAAAGCTTGAAAAATAAAAAACGTCCAGAGAGTCCCAGTAAAAGTAACAAAAAATCTAAAGAAGTAAAGAATAAAATTCAACCGGTTTATTTAGATTTGACTTTTGTTCCTCACCATGGAAATTCTTACTACACATCATTGGAATTTTTCAAACGCATAAGGGCAAGATACTACGTTTTCAGTGGAACGGAACCTAGCCGTGAGGTATACGATGCATTGCTAAACGCTAAGAAAACTTGGGAAAACAAAGATCTCGGTAAATATATTTTTTCATTTACACTGAAAAAAAAAATAAAATAAAATTCAAGTAATTATTTTTCTTGTTTCTATAAATACTCAAAATGAGTAATTTTTTTATAAAATTAAATTGATTGTTCTTATTTTAAGAAAACTATTGCATCACTTAAGTATTAAATTTCTAGAAGCATGAATTACTTGGCAAGCAAATATTTCGACAATTTAGTTGATACGTTTTCAAATTTATTATAATTAAAAACTTCAATGAAGCAATTATTTGGTTTAATAAAAAACAAAAAAATTAAAGAAAGATATCATTAAAAATTAGAAATAAATTCTTGCATTAAGAAAAAATTTTGTCTTTATAACAAAATGAAATTTTTCATTGGTATTAAAAAAAATATGAAATATATTAATTTTTTCCAAAGCTACTCCTATGAACTATTAAATATTTAAATTTTATTATTTAGTTTTGTAAATTAATATTCAAGATTGCAAACATCGATGAATAACTTAAGAGATAAAAAAAAACATGACTTCCAATAAGCCACCGTGCCCTTATTAATAGAATCGATTTAAAATGATTAGAAAAAAAAATTTTTAAATACTTTTATTAATGCTTTTGAATACTTTGAATGCTTTTGAATCATGCTTCTTATGGGCATTTAACATTGCAAATCGTTTCGAATCGTTTCATTTAATCAAATTTCTTTCTCTCAGTGTACAATAAAATTTAAATTATTAATTACTTTCTTTTCTCATACAGAAGTGACGATAATTCCAACTTACGACACTGATACACTAGGATATTGGGTAGCTGATAATGAAGAAGCACTAGCAGAAAATCATATTGATCTTTCTCCATCTGCTTCACGTTGTACAATTAATCTTCAGGATCACGAAACGAGCTGTAGCGCTTATCGGCTTGAATTTTAGAATTCGACAATATAAAAGGTCATACTAGTCAAAAGTTAAGTTATCATAACTAATATTTTATAAATTTATTCGATATTTTCTATCATAATCGTCATTTATAATTATTTAACGATTCTTAAATAACTTTTTTTAATAAAAATTATTTTAGCCACTTACATAACTATTCTACATTATGTCAGGTTTATGTCATGTAAATATCAATATATGTTGTAATAGCATTGAGTGCATAGATCTGTGATCTAGATTTGTGATAAATTCCGAGCAAAATGAAAAAGATGAAATTTAAGAAAAATTATATGAATCGGCATTTATAATCGCAGCTTTACGTGTTATCCAATTTCAATAATAATTATTAACTTATTTATGACTTATCGAAATATTTTAATTTTTAAAAAATTATTTGCTTCTTTCAAGAATAAAAATTATATTAGATTTTCAAATAAAAATCGAGCTTTAATTATTTTACAATATTCACAACTAATCTTATGATTATAAGGTAACCAGAAGAAATAAGACCGACAAGAGAAAGCGATGAGACAAAGCTAAATTTTATAATTTACAGTGTTAGTATTCAAGTATATGGAGCATTCCATATTTAATAAACCAATGTTTTTAATTTATCATTTTGGAATTACACTCAGTTTTTTGTCATATTTTTGTATGTGATGAAAATAGCTTTTAAGTATTTTATTAGAATTTTATTTTAAGTTGTACGTAAAATATAAATTTGAAAATGAATTTTTCAATGCCTAAAAATAAAAATGTGTTACTGAAGAACTCCTCTAGTCTCGAATTAATTAATTTTGAAAAGTACTGCTAATTACATCCCTTAGTTAATTAATTTTTTTACATCTGCGCTCCTGTGGCACCAGACGAGACTAGATGAGCTCTACTACAAGTCAGAAAAAAAATAATCATTTTAAATCTACAGTGAAAAAAAAATTTGTGCATTCAAGTAAATATATTTACTTGATGGTCATTTTTTCAGATCAAGAAATAATTTTTTCAAACCAAGTGTATATTTACTTCATTGAAGTAAATATCATCATTGATGCGGTCCAAAGATCTAACAACATAAATTAACTTGAAGTAAGTTCTCCTCACTTAGTTTAGGTACACAATTATGTATTTCTTGAAACTTAAAATCAAAAATTTTCTTAGGATTAGAAAAAATTTCTTGGCGCAAGAAATTATTTATTGCCCAAAAAAAATTTTGGTAATAGTCCAGAATCAGGGTTGCTAACCTTTTTGATCACCAAAAATCCAATTTTAGACCAATCGCTTCAAATGAGGTGTCATTATTCAGCGTTTCTTGGCGGGTTTAAGATACATTTGGTTAATTTGTTGTTATATAAGACTAAGTAAGCCAAAAGTTTGTACCAAAGGTACGAATTTTGCTTATTTTTCAGGTTAACATTAAGATTTTCAAGTTCCGTGCTACACTGCACTATTTGACATATTTTTCATTTAATTCTATGTATTGACTCTTAAGTCAACCACTAAAGCTTAAGGTATATGCCTGTTTGTCATAATGTTTGTAGTTTCGTCCTAAGTACGTTAACGGGCTCATCAGTAAGGCTATGTTAACGCACTCTTGCCTTAGACTACATCTCTTAATATAGTACGCGCCGGCGTGAAACAGTGTTGTGGGCTTCAGCCAGACACTATACTAGCAAAAAAAGACGGATACCGTCTAAACTACTTGCTACAAAATGTTAGGTGAGCTGTTGTATACCGTGAAAGTATTGAAATAAAACAAAATATGCTGATTTTCCACTATTACAAGAGTTTAAAAATTTTAAACTCTTAGTTAGACGTTTTCTGTCGCCACCGCCCTTCTTACGGTATTATATAAAATTACTTATAAGGTACCGGCGGGTAATAAGGCCTAGCTAAAGGAAATTTTGAATAGAATCGAAAATATTGCATTTAATTATCGAAATGTATCATTAATCTTCATTTCAATACATTAGCTATAAAATGTAATGAAGTAATGGTAATTTTTACCATAAACAAACAAAAAATTATACTTCTACAAAAACCATACGAATAGGCCTTATTTTACTACGGTAGGGTAATAAGGCCTACGGGTTAAACAAACTGGAATAGTTTAACTATACTTAATAAAATTGGTATTAGAGATGAATCATCACTTAAATTTAGCAACAATACTTTTCAAGAGTCAGAAGACTAGATTGCTTTGCTCAACAGCACTTAAAACTATCAGTATCATTTTTAAGAGTCAGAAGACTAGATTGTTTTTTATAATTTCTTCTGCGCTACGACAGTATATGACGGATGATGAAATATAGAAGACAGGGAACATGGTATCGGGACTCTATAAATTTTTCGTGTTATCTTTATGCAAGATCCTTCTACTAGAGTAGCCTTTAGCGGAGGCGATTATTTTAAATATCATTTCTGTCACTTAGGCCTTATTACCCAACAGGCATTATTACCCGCGGGTACCTTATGTATTAGAAAATATTTATTTTTAAAAATTAGCAGATTTTATGTTATTTTTATCAATTTTGCACATTTTAGTTACAAGGTTCAGATAGATGTCTCATGTTAAAGACAAAAATACATATAGAAAATTTAATTCGCCGTGTAGCTGAACACGTGGAAAAAATTTATTCATAGGTAGTTAAGGTGTGAGCACTTGGAACTTTAGAAAATTTGTGCAGCCCCACTTTTATATATTTACAAAAATTTTTTCTTGTTGCAAGTGAAAATTTTTTGCACCAAGAAATTCTTCTTTTCTGGGCAGTAACTGATTTTCTTGATGTTAAGATTTTAGTTACTTGATATAAAAATATCGTAATACTACATATATATTTACCAAATTCAATAACTTCAAACACCTGGAAAAATGTATAAATGTACTTGATCCAAACATTTTTTTTGCTACGACTATAATTACTTGAACAAAGTAAATATTTATGCACTGATAAAAAAGTTGACTTGATTCAATAGAAAAAAAGGTCATTCAGCGGCCGAAATGGAAGGTAGATTTCTTACTCAATGGATCGAATAAGTTAATTTCGTACATGAATATCTTGTGATACATGTTAGTGTTTAGTCATGGTATGAAATTAGGCTCGTTTTCTAAGAGTGTGGGTGAAAAAGGGCAACGACTTTCTCGGAGAGCTTCAGATAGTTAATTTGATAAAACATTGTATAGATAATATACAAATATAACCTTTACGCAAATAAAGTATTGCTATATTCATAGTCTACAACGCTTATTTAATTTTTAGATGATGACTATAACCTAACAGTATTACTATTAAGAAAATATTATCTTTCAGGGCAAACAAATTAAAAGATTATTTTATTATCAACAAGAAAAATTTAACAGAAATAGATTTTAAGGTTTAACGCATAAGTTACTAAGACTTAAAACCATTAAAGATGCGCGTTTCTATATTGAAAAAGAATTTTCAATGCTTTAAAAGTATCATAAAACAGTAACATGGCAAGTTTAAGGTACAAAGTTGAAGCCTATCAAGTCATCTTTAAGATACGTTAAATAAAAGTTATCTAAAATATTTAGTTTTAGAGTTATACGAACGTCAATAACTGAAAAATCACAATAAAATATAACTGATAGAATTGGATTATACTGAGAAATGCATAAGTTATCAGGAATAAAAACCATATTTTTAAGTTTTCTTGATTCTGTCCAAACATTCAGGGCTCTCAAATTGGAAAAGAGAGTCAAAACATAACGTTTCAGGTAAAAAATTTCAACTTATTAAACAAACCTTAAGATACTTTCTACTGAAATCGTCTACGAGTTTTGAATTCGAAGTTATACAACGTTAATAGAGAATAAAAACTGGTTTTTTCGAAAAATCGTTAAAATTTCAAACAGCTATAACTTCTGTACTAATCGACCGATTTAGCCAATCTTCGAACTTGATCAAAATAATTACCCATGGAATATGTGTAGAAAATTTCATAAGGATTTATTAAGATTTCTAACGGCTATCACGATGACAAGGCGGTTATAATTATAAGGCGTACAGGTAAGTTTGAAACATCAAAAGTAATAAAAGAAATACTTTTAAAATATAAAATAGCTGTGAAATTTACAGACTATTTTGTTCATTATAAAAAACACCTGACGAAATTGGATTATAATGGGAAATTCATAAGTTATATGGAATGGAAACCATATTATCAAGATTTTTTTATTCCAATAAAATTTTCAAGGTTATCAAATTATTGGAAGAAATTGTCAAACCATAAAGTTTAAGGTCATAAATTAAAGATTATTAGGGAATCTTTCAGATACTTTTTACGGAAATTGTCTATAATTATTAGTTTAAAAGTTATATAAGCTTTAGCAGTCATTAAAAAATGATTTTTACAAAAAGGCATGAAAATTTCAAACAGCCATAACTTCAAAACTATTCGAACGATCTAGCCCATTTTCGAACTCGATCAAGGCAATCGCCTATAGAATAAGCGTAGAAAATTTCATTAAGATCTGGTAAGAATTGTAGACGCGATTGTGTCCTCAAATCTGCGTTATATCCCATATAGATAAATATATATATATATATATATTCTCAGACAGCATTCAAGTCGGAATGACTGCTTTACGACGTCTTTTTGAAGGCGTCCTCAAGAAGTCTTATAATAACTTCTCAAAGGTGTCATTTTTAAGTACTCTTAATTAAGAGTTCTTGAAGACTCCATATATAAGACGTCAGTTTTGTGACGTCTAAATGTATCCATTTTTAAACTTCTTTATGAAGTCAAAATTAGGAGCTCCTTAAAAACGTCATGGTAAATTCAAACTGAAGTCTTATTTGCGAAGTCAGAAAAAGGAATTCTTTGAGAACTCTTTTTAAAGACGTCTTACAGAGCTCGCTAGGTGGCTCATTCGACATCTTGAGAACTTCTTGAAGACTTCTTTAAGATGTTGATGAGACGTCCAAATCATAAATAAGAATTCATTCAGGACTCATCAAGACGTCATTTTGCTATCTGGGTTGACACATAAATTTTTCAATTCTTGATAAATTTATTGAACAACCCACCAAAACCTCACGGATGAGTATTTTAGTTGGCTGAGCCTCTAAACTTATTTATTGGACCACCAGCTTTCGGAAATCCGCTTCCTCACGGATGACGTACTTAGTTTTTAGAATTTTTAGTTGAATTGAGAGTTTAATAAATATAAATATTTGGATATGAGTTCTCACGTGTGCCAGCAAATATATTTTATTTACTTACAATACGCAGCAATGATAGTTTCCTTTTTCTCTGGTCGTCACAGTAACCCGTATAATAGCGGTTGACCCGCTAAGAAGTATCGTCCTTCAAGGGGGTTGCAGACTGAGTAATTACAGTATGTGGATAGGCTTTCAGTAATGATAATACACAATTTATTACAAAAGAACTACTTTATTACACCCTGATTAAAAATACTCATTGAAAAGAATTGAAAAAGATGAGAATTGAATACTTTTGAATACTTTCTATACCACAAGATTTTCATCTAGACATAAAATAAATACTTTTCAATTATATTGAATCCAAAATTAATATAAGAATTTCTAAACTTCCGAGGAATTGAAAAAGATTCAAATGAATTAATATTTTTAATCTTTCTGAATACTTTTCAATACCAAAAAAGTTTCGAATTTTAAAGTCACGTATGGGATTGAAAAAAATTCAAAGGAATTGACAGTTTTCAATCTTTCTCAATACCAAAATAGTTCCATATTTCGGGTTAAAAGTTGGATTAAAAAAGATTCAAATGAATTGACATTTTCAATCTTTCTGAATACTTTTCAATAACAAAATAATTTCACATTTCGGATCGAGTGTAGGATTGAAAACAATTGAAATAAATTGAAAATTTTCAATTTTTCTAAATTTCTTTCAAAAAAATAATATTAAACTCAGGATCGGGCGAAAAATTAAAAAATATTTAAATCGGTTTTGCATTCAATGTTTTACAGTTTTTTTGTTATAAAAAAAAATTATAATTATCTTGCACGAATTAAAATCTGAGTACCCTGATTAAAATACTTATTGAAAAGTACACTGAGAAAAAAATTTTCTTCTGATAACTTAATTTTAGTTATAACAAAGAAATTATTTAATTGCCCATTGCCAATCATATATTTGGTTGTTTTAACGAAATATTTTATAATCCACCAACAAAACGAATCATTAGAGACTGCAAAATATTTAGTAAAGATAATGACGCGTCAAGTAGCAAACATAAAATCAAATTGATTCCCTGTAGAGCTTATAAAGTAGTCATAATGAAATATATTAGTGAGCCTTAGAGAATGATTTATTAATAATAATTAAATATTTTTTAAATTGAAAGAATATTTATTTAACAATTAAATAAATGGATATGTAGAAAAATAATTTATTTCCTTGAGACGTACTTTTTTTTTGTACTATGACAAAAATTGTTCAGGGAAACATTGATATCGAGGGTTTTCTGACGCAACCTCGTAACTCGATTTTTGACGATTTTGAGTTTTTGCCAGAAAAGTAATCATTAAATGCCGTTGCATAATTCTGTAAAGTTATAAATAAAAATATTGAATAGTTTTTTTTTTATTTAACAAAATGCAATCACGTATCTCAACTAGTAAAAACATGTTATACGCAACCTCGTATCTCAAAAATATCAGATAGCGCATAACTAAGTTTGCTCGTAGCAATATGATTTAGTTTGTTGTTGTAATTAAAAATTTTAATATTCAGTTAATTAAATTATCACTCAAAGTGAATAAACAATTGTTAAACAATATAATTAAACGGTATAAGTTGACAAACATAATGAATTATGAATTCTAACCTATCACTGTCATTATTGTGTTCAATCCACATATAATTATATATACTCCAGAGTATGACATCAGACAATGTTGTTATCCCTATCAAAAAAATCCATATGTGAATTCAGCGTAGATCCCTATACGAATTCGACGAAATCCATAACATGCCAAATCCATATGGGAAATTTAGTATTAGGAGTACAAATAAGTTTCCGCCGTTTTATTGTAGATGGCGCGGCACGGAGTTTCGGTTAGCTTTCGCAGATGATAACCGGCTTAAAAAATAGTTTGGACATTCAAGAACAACATAACCTATTAATATCATTGATTTTATATTGGTAAAATATAATTTTTATAAGTTGAAAATGTCAAAATTTGAGCCAAGTAAGCGTCATTTGCGGGAAATATTAGTTTACTTCTTTAGTTTAAAGAAATCTGCTGCTGAGGCGCATCAATTGCTCGTAGAAGCATATGGTGAGGGTGCTTTGAGTGAGAGAACGTGTCGAGAGTGGTTTCAAAAGTTTAAAAACGGTGATTTCGACGTAGAAGACAAAGATCGCAGTGGAAGGCCAAAAATTTACGAGGATGCAGAATTGGAGGAATATGGAATATGGATTCGCATGTGAATCTTTACGTCGCTTTCTCATTGAAATCTGCACCATACCAAAGTCCATATCGAAATCTTGTATGGATTAGAAATCTAATTAATAGACTAATATTAAAAAATTTACATAAAACGTCACGTTATTGATACAAATATCATAAGCAGCGTATGTGTTTTCATAAACTTTCCTGGAGTACATTGCCTTTGTACGATTCCTAATTTAGTGTTTTATGAAAATTATTTGTAATTTCTATAAAGATGTAATACTTCTTGAGCTAATTAATAAATCAATAACTTAATACAAATACTGATATAAAGAGCATCAATTACTCAATTTTTTGTTGAAAGATTTCCTGCCAACAGAATACTAATTTGTTCATTTCTTCACATATGCGTATCAATAGAATAGACGTAAAAATCCAGATAGCCCGGGTTCTATAGAATTTACTTAGATAGAAACCCAAATTCCTATATCAATTTTCCACAAAGAAATCTATTTATACAAGTTCCTAGGCCAATTTCCTACATTAGTATCCAGGTACTTACAATTTCTCATATCGAGAATCCAGATACCTATGATTTCCTACGTGGATTCTTATATAAGTCTCAACACTCCTATATTAATTCCTATGGATTCCCATGTGATCCCTCAACGATTTTTTTTGATAGGATAGTCAAAAGTACAAGGACCTTTTGTCTTTAAAATCTTTGATACCCAAAGATTATAATGCTTTTTGTGATAATTTGAAATACATCCGTGAAAAATGAACATGTTTTTCTATAACAGGTAATATTATTTACAAGCAGTGTTGAAATATAATATTTTATATTTATTTAATTTCTCAATTTTAATTAAAAGTTTTCATTTGAAATGATTCGAAGTATTATTGAAACTACGTGATACTAATATTAGCTATAATTAAAAAATCACATATCTCACGAAAAATTTGAAAATAATACTGTGTTGTCATAATCAATAAACAATTAATAATAGCTCTAATAAGTTTAACAATAATATTGTTACCTGGTTAAGAATAATTGAAAAGTTGATAATATATTCCTGAATCAAATGATCCAAAAAGCCCATTTATTTCTGTGCTTTTATTTTAATTAAAAATACCGCAAACACGTATGTTACATTTTTCAACAATTTTTCGGTGCAGCAAACACGTATCTCATAAAATGAGCAAAAAAATAATAATTAAATACATTTAATATTACAGTTATCTTGAAAATTTATAGGAAGTTTGATTACTTTTTAGATTTGTAAAAAGAATTAATAAAAAAAAGCCAGAAGTTCATTATAAAACGTTTTTTGTCTCTCCTGAAAAGTAGTAGTTTTTAAGATACGAGGTTGCGTCAGAAAACCCTAGATATGAAACATTAATGTCATAGTGTATACAAGATACCCCTATATTACTATCAAATAAGCAGCGGGTAACGCGTCCCATAAATGCTTTAAGTTGTGAATATAATAACTCTGAAATAAGTTTCTTACCAGGGACACTACAACCGGTGGGCGCGATCTAGTGGCAAGCATCGCACTACTCCCGCTGCTGTTGCCTAGCACCATAACTTTTTAAATCAATAATCATTAGGTTCAAATATCTATGTATTAACCTCGAACCAATATATATATTTGTTCTAAATGAATGTATTTTTTTGTGTCTAAGTAATATTTATTAGAGTTAATATACTAATATTTTGCTTTCATATTTGGGTTTGTTGGCACTATAAAATAATTTAGTTGTCTATTAAATAAATATTTTCTCAACTTTACCAAATAATTTTATTATCTTAGAGAGAGAAATGTTAATGTCAACCAAATAGAGTCTATTAAATCATTTGTTAAAAATGAGAAAATAGATTATGTTGACGTAATAAATTTTAGTTTAACAGAATTTAACAAAACGAATTTAATTGTCCGAAGAAAAATTTTTTCTCAGTATATATATAACTATATATATTTTGATAATCCTTGAGTTCATTATTTAGTGTGTCTGACCCCCTAAAGACCACATATTTAACCTTTCGTTACTCGCGCTATGAGCGTGACGCCGCCTTTTTGACAAAAAATGCAATAAAAGTTACTGTATGGATATTTGTGACTTTACACTTAACCGATTCTCTCTTTGAAATCTATATTTTTGTTAAATATGTGTATAATTAAAAAATATACATTTTAAATACAAAAAAAGTATATTTATGTATAACAAGAATGTGAAAAAGCGGCACAGTGCTCATTGTGCGAGTTAAATCGTCGATTCAATTTTTGTATCCATGTTGCCAAACGTACTGTTGTTACTGTAAGAAACAATTCATTATAGCATTATGATTTGGCAACGTCGCATTTCATTTAGCATAGGCGGCACAGTGCTCGCCACGCGATGAAAACGTCGGTCGAGTGGACGCGAGTAACGAAAGGTTAAAAAGCTTCTATTCTACTAAAATCTGAAGCTATTGAAAAAAAAATTGGACTGATTAATTGAGTTTTTCAAGAGATATTTTGCTCACACACGGACATCTCAATTCACGTCCAACTAGTTTTATTTTAAATAATTTTTTCTTTATTATAGTGTAGCTAAATAAAATTTTTAATTAAATCCAAATTATGTTTTAGAATTTTCTCTAGACATTGGTGTACTTTTTTTCCACAGAGGTGATTTATGAAATTAGTAGAAATGATTAAAGGTAGGAAAATCCGGTTTTCACGACGAGTCGATTATAGCGCACAACCTCTCCCGCTATCGCGTCCGAGGCGTGCAATACTTACAAACGTTTTTCAATCACTAAATAATACTGAAATTTCGATTCATGTAGAGATTTAGAGAAATTAAAAAATAATGAATTTTTTTGAATGCTTCCCAATAGCTTTCGATCGCTAAAATATTCTTTTAATCGCTTAAAATACTTTTGAATTTTTATTGAGAATGTAGAAAGATAAAAAAATACTAAATTTTTTTTTTATCTTTTCTAATAACTTTTTTAAATCAGGAAATGTACAATCTTCCTATACTCTGTTGTCTTTTTATAAAATTCGAATTTTTTATTATCACAAAATGAAAGATGGTTTTATTGTAAAATAATTTTATTTTAAATTCATAAAAAGGTACTATTACATGATTTTATTTTGATAAATGAAGCTAATGATGGAATTTCTGGTACATATTATTTATCAATGTGACAGAATTCACAAAAATATTGATATAATTTACGCAAATGTAAATAGATATTGGAAAAAAAAATGTTTACAATAAGATTGGGCCTTATTACAATTAATCTATTGATAAATATAACGTATTTAAAACAAAATAAACGATTAATATAATCAGAAATGAGTCTCTGTAATAAATAGACTGTATTTACATCACTAAATATCAGTTGAAGCATTTAAATTATTAAATATTTTTTTTATAAAAAAAAGTTTCCATCAGTGCTTTCATTAATTTAAATTAATTGAAAACTTGCATTTTTAATACTTTTTTTACAACCCATATTTATTTAATTATTATACAAAATAGATATTTTATTTCATTTGGAGTGAAACAGTAATTTACTAAATTTTTCCGTAAAATAAATAAAATGATAGAAATGAAATTTTTTACAATTACTTTAATAAAAAAAAAATATATATATATTTATTATAAACAGCGAAAATAACTATAAATTTAAATTTCTTACAATTTTGTGAATATCAAAAACAGTTTTTTATCAAGATGTCATTTTTTTTTATTTTTCAAAATTACCATCGTAAGTTGTATAATTTGGCATGTTACTAATTTTCGTATTTAAAATTTTTTGAATAGCTTTAGGTGTTGATTCAGACTTTTTTTTTAAATAATGCAATACTTTATAAAAATTAATAGATAATTGATCATACAAATTGCAGAACGCAATTTCTTAAATAACTAAAAAGTTTTAAAATTACTATTAATATTTTGACGATTCACTATAAGTCCAAGGTATCTTTTAATGGTATTTTAGCAACTTCGAAGAATATCCTGCAAAAAAATTTTCCATTTATTAGAATAATACAGTTAAGTAACATGAAAACTTAATGAAATTAAGATTTTAGTTTGTTTCAAAATTTGAACGATTTTACTCATGTTTTGAAAATGGACAAGAACATAATTGAAATATTTGTTCAAAGGGTCAAGCCTGATAAGCATGGTGAAATGGCCCCCATAACCAATGGTCAAAACAGTATGAGTTTTCATATCAGCACACTCTGAAAACTACACACAACAAACCGTTTTTTGTATAGATTCTTAAACGACTTTTCAGATAACGTGCAAAGCTTATTCATGGTGACCACAGATTTTAGAAACTGAAATTCCCTGACCATATGTAGTGACATTAAATCATTAGAAATATTCATTTATTTTAAAATAAAATGGTATAAGTCAGTTCAATAAATAATCAATCATTGTCGTTAAATGAAACTTTATTTTATTATTTGTCAATGTTCACAGGTTTTTTTAGAAGATTTCATAGAAATCTAACTATTGTACTTTTCTTCATGATGAAATTTTCGAAAAATTTTCCCACCTTTAAACTCAGCTCGACGAGCTGAGTCAGGAAATACATATGGTTCAAAAGTTTATATATGTATGTATGTATATGTATATATATATATATATATATATATATATATATATATATATATATATATATTGTAACGGGTTTTTCGCCACCGGGGATCTACCGGAGTGAAGTCCGAGTACACGTACTATTTGGCAACCTTGTTCAAAATATTTAAAGTTGGGCGCCAAGTGATTCATTAATCACTAATAAACAATTATCAAAAAAAATCGGCTCAGGGTGGCGGATCGGGGAAAGGTCAGGCACGTAAGATTACGATAAATGATAGATCAGAATTAAACACAAAATAATAATTTGTAAATTAAACAACAAAATAATTGATCGGTATCACAAAAGTAATCGGTTTACAAAACAAAATATAATTTGCCGGTTTCGGCTTGACTCGATATAAACTTAATTGTTCGCAAAAGTCGTACTTGATCGAAACACACAGTCAGTTCGTTAATAAAAAAAAAAAAAAGTCGGTTGACGGAATAAAATAAACTTATTTTATTTTCACACACAAACAACGTATTTACTACGGAATACTTGACTAGTGACGTCAGAGTATGCTTACACGGCGGGGCGACAAGACTGCCGTTGCGAATGAGACACAGATAATCCGTAATTCTCAGAATTGCTCGAATGAAATAAAATAAAATATAAAATAATATTTTATTTCGGTAACTTTTAATGTTTTTGGTTTTTTAACTTGTCAATATGCCTGTTAATCGCTTGAAGATCTTGACGATTGGTTTCGACCAAGATTTATTTTTTCTAACAGCCTTTTTAATTCTAACTGCTTCATTTTTTCACTATTGGAATCAATTTCTACTGATTTTTCTTCAAAATAGTGTTACAATCGCATTTGCGCCGTGCCACTTTTTGAACAGTGTTACGTTCCCGTAATATTTTATTGATTAAATTAAATTAATTATTTTTAATTAAATAATTTTATACAATGTAACGGAAATCGGTTATGATAAGAGAGTCGCCGTGGCTCGTGGGTAGTCAAAACAGATGACGATGCATGAGACCCGGGCCACGACGACTCTCTCACAGGGAACCTGAGATGCAGCGTCAACATTTTGTCAACTCTGTTGACTCTATTATATTTTTTATAATGTCTAAATAGTCAGTCTGACGAGAGAGCTCGTGGAGCTCAAACCTCTGCTCTCCAGCCATAATTAATAAATTATAATTAATCCTAATTTAATTTAACCTTATTTTGGGCTGCCATTAGGCAGCTCAATACCCTACGACTCCATGGTTATATTGGGCGCTGCTACCGGCAGCCCAATAATCCAAAAATCATCAATTAAATATTGGGCGCTGATACCGGCTGCCTAATAATTTATCCAGTTCTGGGCGCTGCCACCGGCTGTCCAGGATTATCCAAATCCCGCATCCTCATAAATAATATGGAGACCGGGTCGCGCGATACTGCATTTTAAATCGCGAAAATTAAATAAAATAATAATTTATAAATTAATCGACGACCACGGCCAACCAGGGGTCTATAGACACTCTAACGAGGCCAAACCTGGATATTAATGGACAATGAAATATTCAAAAATATTTTAATTAATATTGGAAATTTTCCAGTATGTAACAGTGGTGCTGTGACCAGGATCAGTGACCATTGTTTATAAACACTAAAAATGATTATTAAATAATTAAATTAATCTGGAGAATTTCCAAAACGTAACAACAGTTTTGACAGAAAAAAAATTTATCAGATTTTTCAGTCAAAAAAAAAATAAATAAAAATTTTTCCAGCTTTGGGACGAAGTTCAATGAATTTTCCCTGACATTTCCAAATTTTCCAGAAATGTCGCCACCATGTTATTTTCCAAATTATGTTTTCTTAAAAATTATCATTGATGAAAACATGGCCTCAACACCAATCTTTCAAGAATTTTTCGGAGAATATTATAGAATTTTTTTACTTCTTTGCATGATTTTGGACGGTGTAAAAAAAAAAACGAAAATAATTTTGATCCTTTTTAACTTCCCGCTAAGAAAATCAACGATTTTCAAAAAATTCGGCAAGTTATTGGTTTAACGCCGATTTTCAAAAATCGGGTTTTCATCATATGTCGACATTTGAAGTTTTTGCGGCACTCGAAAGATTCCTTCTGAACTTAGATTTTCAGAAAATTTTAAATCATTTAGTCAAATAGACTCTGAGATATTTGAGAAATACGAAAAAAAAAAAAAAAATTTTTTTCGTTTTTTTTTGGATATTCTGAAAACTGTCTGATCAATCAATTCCAAAATCTTTCAATTGCCGCCAAGAACGTCACAATCGGATAATCCGTTCGAAAGATATCGTCGACGAAAAAAATAGTAGAAAACGGTTTTTTGCGAATATCGTCGTAATGACTGAACCAATCATACACATAATATTATCAGCTCGAGGACTCAATAAAACGCGCCAATTGCTACCTCAAACTTTAAAATCGGTTAATTAGTTCAAAAGATATCGGCGTTGAAAAGTGGAAAAAATAACATTTTATGTTATTTTTTTCGGATGAATCACAATATAATGTACTAAAATGTGTCTGAAATCATACTAACTCTTCCTCTTTATGATTTCTTTCGATCATCATATAATGTCATTCAACTTGTTCTTTAGCTTAAATCATATTATCAACAAAAAAATTGGAAAATTACAGTTTTTAATATTTCTCTCGGATATTTTATATATTATTTCTCTGACATGAGTCAAAACTTATTTAAATCTTGATTTTGATCACTGACATTGATTTCTGCCTCAATACACTTATTTCATAGAACATAATCGGGAATAAAAATTTGAAAGCCGCTTCTTCATTAATGATTTTCGATTCATAAATTTACAAACTTTAGCATAAAACGTAACTTTTTAGAGCTTGAAAAGATCATAAAAAAACAACTGTATGTAGTAGCATTTTCGAGCTCGAAAATTCACACTAATGATTTCGAGCTCCTTGAGCTCGAAAACAACGGGAAGTTTTGGGGCTGGTCCGCAGGGCCAACCGACGCCCAGATTTTTTTTTTTTTTTTTTTTTTTTTTTTTTTTTTTTTTCAATTACTAATATATTTACACGTGTTAGTACCAACCTAAAAAATTATGAATATTGCCCAGATTATGTACTTTTACCACAAACAAGCAGATTAAAATCAAAAAAGCGCTTTTTGAGTAATAAAAAACATACATAGAACGGTTGATTCTGTCGGCCATCTGTGGAACTGTTCGCTATTTTCAAGCTCAATGTGCCCAAAAATATACTCATTGGTAAGCTCCCCGAGCTAAAAAATATGAGATTTCTTCATTTTTAAGCTCTTCAGACTAAAAAAATAACTTTCTGAACTTTTGAAAATTTGCTCAGTGAGAAGTCAATGAGAAATCTCATTTTTACTTGTAGCTTAATCTTATTTTTATAAAAATAACTTTTAACCCTTTGCCACGTACGCTATGAGCGTGGCGCCGCACTTTTTACTTTTTCACGGTTTTTAATTGATTAAACCAAAAAAAAAAAAAACATTCCAAAATTTTTAATGCTCTTTTCGAATCTTCTAGAAGGGATTAATATTAATAATAATTTTACAGTTATCTTAGAAATTTAATGATTATATATTTTTTTGAAGCATCTTCGTGAATGCGGCGCCGCGCCGCCCGGTGCGTGTAAGCGCTAGATCGCAATTCAAATCGCGCTGTTGCCAAGTCATGTTCCCGCTCCTAATATATAGCTGTAAACAAGGCAACCTAACCTGTAATTGTTACTCACTGGTTATTATTAAAAAAAATTCATTTCAATTTTTAAATTATAATAATATTTTTCTAGTCATATGATTATACTAGTTAAATAAATAATATTTTTCAATTTGTACCGTTAACAAAATACGTAATTATCTGTATGAACCTAAAATTAGCCGATACTTGTAACAATTTTGGATTTTTTTTTTCAGCACAAAAATTTAGTTTGAAAAAAAATTTGGACTCACAGAAATTAAAAAAATTTTAGATAAATTTTTTCTAAATTTCCTTTTTTATTATTAATTACGTAAAGAAAATTAAATAATTGTCAAGAATCTGTTAATCTTGAGATTATTAATTTGTCATTACTAATTAGTATTGATGCTCTCATTATAATTCATAATATTTCTTTCTTGCTTTCAATTGTTATTACTCTCTTATTTCATGAAAAAATTTTTGAAATTTGTTAAATGTTTAATTTGATGTAAAATTAAATAAAAATTATAATTATTTTCTAGTAGTAATATGCATGAAATATTTTGGGTACATGGCAACACCGCATGAAATTCAACACAGCGGCGCGGCGCTCATCGTGCGTGTGACGAAGTCGGGTAAAAACACGCGTGTGACGAAGGGTTAATAACATCAAAGATAAAATGGTGACGATGACGATTTAATAATAAAATTTTATTCTAAATGTCTTGCTTACTATCTAAAATAATTCATTTTATTATTTAGGTAACTAGTAAATAGTATATTACACACCTAGGGAAGTAAATAAGAAATCCTCAAATTACATGTAGTCTGAGACATTTCTTACTTTACTTCCCTAGGTGTGTAATATACTATTTTATCAACTTCTCACTGAGAAAATTAAAAATTTTCAAAAGTTCAGGAAGTTATTGTTTTAGTCTGAACTACTCAAAAATGAAGAGAACTATTTTTGAGTTCGGGGCCCTAGTAGAAATAATCAAGTTTTTACTCGATTTCAAACCAGTAACTAGCCAGCATCTCGCGCCAAATCGCGTCAGATGCTTGATAGGCCGAAATTTTTCTAAGTTTTTTACACTAAAAATGAGAAAAAAAAAAAATCGATAAAATGTCGATACCACCAATCGACTGCATTTTTCCTGAAACGAATTTCTTTTTATCAATTTTTTGAATCCAATCTGGACTTAAAAAAATTTCATTTGTTAACAAAAAAAAAAAAACGTCTCCGGACGATACGACAGAAATTCGTTTCAGGAAAAATGCAGTCGATTGGTGGTATCGACATTTTATCGATTTTTTTTTTTTCTCTCATTTTTAGTGTAAAAAACTTAGAAAACTTTCGGCCTATCAAGCATCTGACGCGATTTGGCGCGAGAGAGAGCTCGCGCAGAAGCAACCGCTTGTGCAAGAGTGAGAGGTCCGAGCGCGACGCTCGTTTTTTGGTCATATCTCGCAAAATATCTGAGATACGAAAAACCACTATAATACCTTTTTTGTGTATTTTTTCATTCTGAACATTTTGTTTCCTCTACACTGCCCCAACAAACCAGCCGTTCGGGAGTTATTCCGATTTAAACAATTAAATTGTTATTAACAATTGTTTGCACCACTTTTGAACAAAACGGACCTGATTTTCGTGATCCTCGGCTCAAAATACGTAAGAAACCGTTGAGTGTATCCGGTGCCAACAAAATGTATACGGGCTCTCCTCTTCAGCCGAAGGACTATAGTGTGTGTATTTATTTCTATCTGTATAACCTATATCAAAAATTATTGCAATAAATACTAAAAATCTGAGTAAATAAATCAAGATTTGTGTACGTTAATTCGTCAATAATTTTATCATACATAATAATTATTATACATATTAAAAAATGGATGCAATAAAAAAAAATTTATAGAATAACCGAATTGCCACTGTGTACAATAAAAACAACTATTACAGATTGATATTTAGACGAGTTATTGGAAATTTTACAATCTGGAGTATTTTCAGTTACCTAAATAATTAAAAAGAAAAAATAATAAATATTATTCTAATTATGCTTGATTATGGATTGTTGGAATCATTTGAGAAAGTTAAATTAATTTGAACTAATCTCTAATTTGACTGAGTATTGTTTCAATTAAAAAATCTTTTCATTTTTTCAAGCAACTGACAATTTTGATGACCTCAAAACCTAAAGTTTAAGTGACAGTTTTTTCAAAGCCGCCATGTTTCATTGGATCTCTAGTCAAACTGGCCAGTTACTTGACAGAAACTCGATATTACACTGGCCAATTTCTGGTTTAAGTCTAGTCAAACTGGCCAGTTACTGGACAAAAACTCGATTTCATTTCTACTAGCTTACTAATGGGTATTTTTTCGACAACTCTGAGCTTGAAAATAGCGGACAGGTCCAGGTATGGCCGACAGAGTCAACCGTTATTCGTATTTTCTTATATTACTCAAAAAGCGCCTTTTTGACTTTAATCCGCTTTGTTTTCGGTAACAGTACAAACTCTGAGAAATATTCATCTTTTTTTTGGTTGGTGTAAATATATAAGAAATTGAAAAAAAAAAACAAACAAAAAAAAAAATCATTAAAATTATTTTCGATTTTTTTAGACCGACAAAAATCATGCAAAAAAGTAAGAAAATTCTATAATATTCTCCAAAAAATGCTAGAAAGATTGGTGTTGAGGCCATGTTTTTATCTATAATAGTTTTTGAGGAAAATTAATTTGAAAAATAATAAGCTTTTGCACGTTAACTCTAAAGTCGTTTGAGAATCCATACAAAAAACGGTATCTGTTATTTTCAGTGTGCTGATATTAAAACTCATACTATTTTAACCATTGGCCATTGGGGCCATTTCACCATGCTTGTCCAGCTAGACCCTTTAGATCAATATTTTTACGGGTTATGCCTCAATTTATAATTTGTTTTGCATTAACTAGCCGTAAATAAGTGTTCCAGAGAAGTTAAAGAGTTCAAATATAATTTAAAACAGTTATATTTTATCATTTACTTATGAAAAAATATCGTGGAAATTTTTCAAATTATTCAAATCTCAATTAAAAAAGGACTCAAGGTCATTCTCAGACAGTACCCCGCACTTTTTAATTATTTTTCAATGACTTTAAATTGTCATAAGCGTATTAAAATTTTATCAATCAATTAAAAAAAAATTAAAACCTAAATTGAAAAAAAGACAACGTCGTAGTAATTTCGCTGAGGTATAAGTTACCGGCGGGTAATAAGGCCTAGCTAAAGGAAATTTTGAATAGAATCGAAAATATTGCATTTAATTATCGAAATGTATCATTAATCTTCATTTCAATACATTAGCTATAAAATGTAATGAAGTAATGGTAATTTTTACCATAAACAAACAAAAAATTATACTTCTACAAAAACCATACGAATAGGCCTTATTTTACTACGGTAGGGTAATAAGGCCTACGGGTTAAACAAACTGGAATAGTTTAACTATACTTAATAAAATTGGTATTAGAGATGAATCATCACTTAAATTTAGCAACAATACTTTTCAAGAGTCAGAAGACTAGATTGTTTATAATAATTTCTTCTGCGCTACGACAGCATATGACGGATGATGAAATATAGAAGACAAGGAACATGGTATCGGGACTCTATAAATTTTTCGTGTTATCTCTATGCAAGATCCTTCTACTAGAGTAGCCTTTAGCGGAGGCGATTATTTTAAATATCATTTCTGTCACTTAGGCCTTATTACCCAACAGGCATTATTACCCGCGGGTACCTTAGATCTAAAAAAAAATTACTTACAATTCATATTAATTGGGAGTTAAACGGAATTCGTTAAATGAATTTAGTAAAATCTCATCATTTCAATTTTATAATTCGAAATTTCAAATTTTTTAGCCTAAAATTTATTCAAAAAATTTTGTTTGACTCCTAATTAATAACTGTAAGTAATTTTTTTTAAATTCTATATCTCTGAAAAATTACTACTACGTTGTCCTTTTTTCAATTAAAGTTGCAATTTTTTTTTAGTTAATTAATCAAATTCAAATACGGTTATGACAGTTGAAAGTCATTGCATATTTTTAAAAAGTGGTGGGGCACTGTCGTAGAATGCCCTCGACAAATAAGTTCAAGAGTTATTTTTCCTGATAGCCATTTTGATGGCGTTGACAAAATCTACAACCGTAATGAGATGTCAAGTTGATTGGAAAAACTTGATGGTGCAAATAGTGGACGGTAAGTTGTAGTCAATTTGAAAGTAAAGTTTTGCTCGTTAAAGTTTTTTCTCCCAACTTTCTGTCAGATTTATATTAACTTTTGCTTTTCAAGTTTTTTTTCTCAACTTTAAGGCAACTTTCTGATTCAACTTGCATTCATATTACAGCTGTAGATATCTGTCAACTTGTAATTTATATTGTACTCATGTTACAGTAAAAAAACATGAAACAGCAGAACTTGACGTTAATCTGGCCGAAAATACTGAACAGCAAGTTTTTGAAAAGAAAGTGTGACTATCAGGGAAAGTTTTTTTGTTAAATATCAGTGAAAAGAAAAATTGTTTTAAATAAGAATTTCAATTGAACATGCATACACTTACTTATGACTGTATTTATTGCGAACAGTAGCTAAGGCATCCTTGTATTTTCGATGAAGGCCTTGATTTAGTACAATAGCTATATTTTTAATATCATCAATTTTATACCCAGTATAATATTCTAAAGTTGGAGTCCATCCACCAAGATCTTTCATTTGAAGAGCAAGGAAAAGAGCAGCAGCGGCTATCTTACTATCACTAAACGTTATCGTTGCATAATCCATTAATGAATACTCCAAAATGTAACGAGCGAGTGTTAAAGTTGGCATTGATACTTTTATGCACTAAAACAAGACAATTAATTAAATAGTAATAAATGTTTATATTTTAGATACGTTAAAAATGTAACGTTTCAAAACTCCCTTTAAAAAACAGTTACAGCTGTCCACGAGTTTTTAAATTTTACTTTAAATTAATTTATTCCTTACAAGGGTAATAAGAAACATTCGTTTCAAAAAATAAATCAAGAGGACTGATTTTTGAAAGCTTCCAATTAAAAATAATAATAAATACCCTTGCATAACGTCGTAGAAATCGGTAAGACAATGGGATTCCTAAGTCAAAATCAACTATCTTTAGTACATTCATTTCCATTCTAATGAGCTCACGTTGGCTGTAAGCACCGTCACATATGTATAGAAAATCCTCAACCATCGGAGGAATTCTTTCCTGCAGTCAGAGTTATAAAAATATATTCAATCATTAAATTAATAATATTAATGGAGGAATTTGTAATGTTGAAGAAAATAGATGTAGGGTAGAAGTACCATTTGTGGCCACTGCTTTATTTTTGGACATATGATACTTTATTTTAATTAATAAAAAAGTATAAAATAATATTTTCATTTTATTATTGGAATAAAAGAATTTTTGAACCTATTTAAAAAATTAATTGTGTCATTACATCTTTTAGAAATTATTTTATTAAAATTTTTTAAGTGTCCCAAACTGGCCCTAGAGTAGCCAAAAACGGTACCTCTACCTTAATATGATGGCATTGGTTTGTGATAAAATGATCAATAAAATGCTTTACTTACGTCAAATTTACTAGCTATAAATAAACTAGCAGCTCCTAAGAGCTGTAGAGTCTCTTTTCCCACAGTAACTTTAGTTAAGTATAAATCGACCAATTTAACAGCTAAATACAAAGTTTCATGATTTAATTCAAATGATTCTTGAACTTCAACCATCCAATCAACTAATAAAGATCTCATCCACCGTGAAAGACATACTTGTTTTTCCATGTAATCATCAATAGAGAACTTATTTTCTCGGCTTTTGAGATACTCAAATATTTCCATTGCATAATGGGATACTTGGTAAGGATCGCGCCAATTTTCAACATCAAAATCCCATAAAACACCAGCAGGTAATTTTCGGATTGGTGTCTTATCTAAATGTTCAGCAAGTGGTAAAGCTTGAGCAATAATTGAATTTTTTTTAGACTTATCATCTTTTTGAGCTGCTGTGGCTTCTTCTTCTTCAATCTGTAATTACTTTGACTTTAAAAAAAATTTATATTTTATATCTTTGCAGTTAAAACTACCACTTACTTTTTCGTTAATTATTCTAATTTTTTTTCCACTTTCGTGGGATAAGTCCTCCAGTGCGCTAACATAAAGAGAACTTTCGTCAGATCTATCTACATCACTTGGTTTTTGACTTGAACTTTTTTGCGATACATTTTTCTTTTCTTCAATTTTTCGTGTTATTTTGGTAGCTTTGCCGGCAGGTTTTAATTTTGAACTCGTTACATTACTGGGTTTTACTGTCGCTTTTTCATTATTTCTAAGTGTGTACACGGAAGTAATAGGTTTTACTTGTGATTTCTTGACTACTCTTTTGGTTTCTGGTAATTGAACACCTAATGATTTGCCAATAGCCTAAAAATAATACTTAAATTAAAAAAAGTAACTTGATTTAAAATAAATAATATATTTACATTAGTAATATTGCCTAGAGCTGATCTTTTAGTTATTTTGTCTTTGAGAGGTGATGCATCTGCTTTTCGTTTAACCCTCAAATCTTTAACGGGCATGTGTGGTTTGATGTTGAGCTGATCTGCTGCTTTTTGGTTTCTTGTAGTAATACCTTTTTTTACTGCAATACCCACAGTAACAGGTTTACTTTGATTATTTATCACTTTCGATGGTGCCATTTTTTATCTTCTCTACAATAGAATCAGCACTGAAAATTAATTAATTTAATTTAATAAATAAAAGTTAAAATAAATTCTTACATTATTAATAAGAAAAAAATTTATTCGTAAAATGATAGCAGGTGACAACTGAATAAATTTCAATATAAAAATAAAGAAATAATAAATAAACACTACCCTGTTTTAGAAAAGTGATTAGAAAAGATTTTTAAAAAATTTGAATATTTTTTAACATTTCTCAATTCTTAATAAAAAGTATTTAAAGCGATTAAAAATGATTTTGGTGATTGAAAACTATTTGGAAGTATTCAAAAATTTTGCTGAATCTCTCTATGAATCGAAACTTCAGTATTATTTAACGATTGAAAAAAGTTTTAAAGTACCCTAATAACCACTTTAGCTTTAAATTGACAGTAATTTGACATTGAAATTGCCTGAAATTTGCTGCCCGAATTTGCAGACAATTTAACAGAAAAAGTTGTAAAGAAAAATTTGCGGTAAATTTTTTCTCAATTTAGAGGTAACTTTTTACTAAAAAAAAAAGTCGGTAATGTTCATTCTTATCATTTCAGAAGGTAAGCAATTCATACATAAAAATGTCTAAAATTTGACGGTAAAAAAATACTTAACGATTTTTCAAGTCAAATTAACAATATACGATAACAATAGCAATAAATTGATGGAAAAATTTGCCTGAAAATTGACGAAAAATTTTTTCTAGTTAACTTTCAAAGTGAATTCGCATTATAATTCGGGTAGTAAATTTGCATAAAATTGTATAGCAAGTTGTATATAAATTATTGTCAAAAACAGAAAAATCCGAAGTTGAAGGACATTTGACGAAAAATTCAAGGAAACTTTTGTAAGTAAACTTTTGCTAATGCAAACTGTGTTATTAGAGTATTTGAAAATTGTATTATTTTTGGATTCTTCTGAATCTCTGTATAAAATGGAATTTAATAATTAAGTGATTAAAAAGTATTTTGAAAAATTTTATATTTCCGAATCGTCTCGTCTTTCAACAACCAGAAAATTCGAATGTAATTTAGTGATTAAAACATAAAGTGAAGTATTTAGAAAATTGAATAACTTAAAATTTTCCCGAATTATTAAATAACGGATGATTTGAAATTTTTCAAAAGGATTTAATGTTAAAAAAAATTGAAAGGATTTAAAGTTTATGGAACAATTCAAAAGTATTATTTTTTTTTTTTTTTTTTAATCTTCTCAAATCGGTTTTTTCAACCAGGGTATTCAAGTTAACGTTAAAATTTTTTATAAATACAAAGTATGTTTGTGTGAAACACCCAATCAAGAAATTGAAAACAACTGATAAATAATATAATAAAATCTCAACAGCAATGAATTTATCCTTAATACCAAATTTATATTATAATACTCTCAGTGTTAAAATAACCAGAATTTTTTATTCAATATATGAGGGTCAGTCTAAAACACTAAGAACTATAGCTAACGCGCCATGGTTTGTGTCAAACAAGATAATTCACAGAGATCTCGGAATTCCAACTATAAAATCTGAAATAAAACAATTCAGCATCAACTATGAAACTAGACTTATGTATCACCCCAACACTCTAGCAACAAACCTACGGAACGATAAACAAATTAGCAGAAGATTAAAAAGATATAAACCGTCAGATCTGAAAAACCGATTCAACTAATTAAATACCTCGCAAGCCATAGAGTTTACCGCTAACACCTGTACTATATGTATCATAAAAATTACTTAATGTTGATTAGCAAATTGTAGTTTAAATTAATAAATTAAAAAAAAAAAAAAATATATGAGGGTAAAGGGCAGCGGCTATGGAAAGGCATAACTGCAAAGATTGAATTTATGATTATCCATGAGCACAAGTCAATTATGACTTTATCCGTAAACAGAAGAAAAATATTTCGTGGCAGAAGAAATATCTTGTATTATGGAATGAAGACAAAATCTTTCTCAGGACTAGAAAAAATATCTTGGCTTAACAAAATTTTTCTTGCCACGAAAAATTTTTTTTTGCCTTAAGGAAATTTTTTTTCAATTCATAATACAAAAAAAATTTTTGGTGCAAATAAAAAATTTCTCGAGGATAGTAAAATTTTTTTGCGACCAGAAATCCTTTTATTCTGTGTAATCAATCAAGTATTTATATCCACAGCCAGAAAAAATAATTGGAAAAACTAAATTTCAAGTAAATCGACTCAAAAAAGAGGTTAGATGCAAGTTACAAAACTGTGCCATCAATAAACTGAAACAAAATTATTTATCAATTAGGTATGTCAATTTTAAAACTTGAATAACGAAATATTATTTAAAATCGTAGCATTGCTCTAAATTTTATTGTAGAAAAGGCATGAATTAACTACAATATTATGGAAAAAAATGTTTAGAAAAAAAACGCGGGAAAAATAATGTTAAGTTTTTACGTTACAAATTACCAAATTTATCAACTACAACAATATAAAGAGAAGTAATTTATTTTTTTCTGCAAGACTGGAAAAAAATTTCGTATATTGTAAAATTTTCAAGTTATTAGTAATAATTTTTGTACAACTTTAAGAAAACTTTCGTAACGTAATGAAGTATGACTGTCCTTACCTTTATATTTTGAGTATAAAATGAGTGGATATCAAAATTTAATAATTAAAAGTTTTTAAGTATTAAATAATTTATGTTATTGAATTGGAAAATTCATTGGTTAATAATGTTGTTGTGGTGTTCTTAAAATTTTGTTGTTTTCCGAATACAAATAAGCACAAACCCAACCGTCGCCGATTTGGGCACCACAAGAATGCCCTGACGGAGATTTTAGTAAACGTACAACTGGTAGCGACCCACTTCAACACCACTGCAAATGTACTTTAAGGTGTACTCACATTTTGTCGTCAAAAGTCAAGTTAGTCACATGACAAGTAATTTTACTCATTGTTGACCGTCACAGAACGGTTTCATGGCTGATATTACAATAATCCCTAATGGCCACTTTAGCTTGAAATTGACAGTAATTTGATGTTGAAATTACCTGAAATCTACTGCCCGAATTTACTGACAATTTGACAGCAAAAGTTGGAAAGAAAAAAATTTGCGGTTAATTTTTCTTCAATTTAGAGATAACCCTGATAGACATACTCTCAATATATTTGCTTAGCAAATTCTGCAGTAAAACATTTTCGGCTAACTTAACGAGAAGTTTCTGGTAAGCCTCGGCTAGATAATACCTGCGTGCAAGTTGATGCAAATTTACTGCCGTCATTTAAATGTAATTTGACAGCGAAACTTACCGTCAATTTGAAGTAAAACTTTCAAACAACTTAGCGTCATTGTCTGACAGTAACACTTATAGTCAAATTGAATTCAAGTTACAGATAATTTACTGTCAACTTAAAGGTAACTGCTTGCTCTCCAACATTTTCTTTTTAGTTGGCTTTAGAATACGGCAGTAGCTTGAAATTAACTTGTGGTTAAGGTGGCTATCAGGGTATATTTAAAGTGTGGCTATTAGGGTTTACCTGCAAATTGTCATCAACTTGGAAATACAACTTCATCAAAGTCTGCGGTCAAAATTACCCTAATAGCACAGTTTCCGAAATAGCCACTTTAGCTTGAAATTGACGGTAATTTGATGTTGAAAATACCTGAAATTTGCTGCCCAAATTTGCCGACAATTTCGCAGCAAAAGTTGAAAAGAAAAATTTGCGGTTAATTTTTCTTCAATTTAGAGGTAACTTTTTACGATAAAAAAAAGTCGGCAATGTTCTTTCTTACCATTTCAGAAGGTAAGCAAATTTATACATAAAAATGTCTACAATTTGACGGTAAAAAAATATTTCACAATTTTTCAAGTCCCCTGATAGCCAAGTTGGCGAGAAACTGACGAGAAACTTGCAGCCGCAACTGGACACCAAGTTGGCCGCCAACAGTTGATCCCTCCAAAGTTGATAGACATTTTCTGAGAAAGTTGGTGGCATAAGTTGGAAATCCAATAAATTGACGGTCACTTTCTGAGAAAGTTGGTGGCAAAAGTTGCTTGCAAAAGTTGGCAATCATAAGTTGACGGTAAGTTTCCTTTCAATTTTCTCAGAAACTTGCATTCCAGTTGCAGCTCCATACTGGCGCCAACTTTCTGAGAAAGTTGGCGGTAACTTGTAGCCAAAAGTTGCAAAAGCTAAAGTTGTCGACAACTTGTCGTCAAGTTGGTCGGAAACTAATGAATGATCAACTTTTTTACGATCAACTCGTGCTATCAGGGTCAGATGAACAATAAATGGACATAAAATTTGTCTGAAAATTGATAACACCTTTTTTCTCGTCAACTTTCGACGTGAATTTGCATTCTCATTCGGGTAGTAAAGTTACGTCAAATTGAATAGCAAGTTGCATACAAATTGTCATAGAAAATGGAAAAGTCCGAAGTTGACGGAAATTTTACCAAAATTTCAAGGAAACTTTTGTAAACTTCTGCAAAAGCAAACTGTGCCATTCGGGAAGAGAGTCCGTCATAATCTAAAGCCATCTTACAGAGAAAATTTAAATTTAAGGGAAAACGCTATCGGACCTTTTTCTCAGACCTTACACTCAGAAAACAAACGGGACTATATTTTTTGTACTCGTAGAGTAAATGAGAATCTTTAAAGTTTTTCTTGGAGATGAATTGGAATTTTTGAAAATACAATATGTTTAGTCCTCTGCTAAGGTTTCAAAAAAAATCTAGACTCTCGATTTTAGGTTTCCATAGTCCAAGTCTCTCTGAAGGCTTGTGAAACACTTTTTCGAAAACAAACCCACATGAATAATTAAACAAAAAGAGATTCATTGTTCTTTCCGTGATTTTCCATATTGTTAGTCCAGACCTCCACCCGATCGACCATATTTCATCGCTACTAAAGACACATAAAAATATGATTGGACTGAATTTAAAAGCTTCTTTTCACAAACAAAATTTATTTTGACATCTACCATACATCACGTATTTATTTTTGAGATACCAATTTTCAACGTATTTAAATTGAGGAATAAGACTATTAATAACCTTATAATTCACCCTTCTCAGAATTTAAATTTCTCAGACTTGTAATTATTAGATCTATCTAAATTTACATCAATATGCATAGATAATAAATTGAAAATTTTCTACTATTATCGACTATTATCACTTACATATTTTTGATATCTATACATTAGTTAAGTTGAAACAATAACATATACTTTGATGTTTATCATGCTCCAAATTAACGATCTATTGATATAGATACAATACTAAAAAAAAAAGAATAAGACTTCACTACACAGAAAAACTTTCTCCACAGCCACAAGTTCCTTTAATATTTGGATTATTAAATATAAACTCAGAACTTAATTTTCCTTCAATGTAATCCATTTCTGTTCCTAATAAAGAAAGTTGGGCTTTCCTATCAATAATAACTCTGACTCCATCTTGAACAACTTCTTCATCTAATTTACTCTTTTCAGTTGCATAATCTAGGACATAGCTTAGCCCGTTACAGCCTCTCTGACGAACGCTTATTTTCAAACCAATCTGAAAAGTCAAAATATTAACTTTAATATTTGAACAAAATAATATAATTTTTAATAAAAAAAATAAAATACTGCCCTGATTAAAAACAGCGATTTGGAGAGATTAAACAATAATATTTTTACTACTTTGTGATTTTTCCATAAACTTTGGATTCCAATTTTTAAGCATTGAATCTTTTTGAAAAGTTCCAAATTACCCGTTATTCAATAATTTGGGAAGATTTCAAGTTGTTCAATTTTCTGAATACTTCACAATAATTTCTAATCACTAAAAATAGTCAAATTTTCCAGTTGTTAAAAGACTTGGGACGATTTTAAAATATAAATTTTTTAACTTCCCGCTAAGAAAATCGATGATTTTCTAAAATTTCGGGAAGTTATTGTTTTCACCCCGATTTTCGAAAATCGAAATTTCATCAGATGTCGACGTTTTGAGGTCCTAGGAAGCTATTTTGACTATTTTCGGAATGATGTCCGAGTATCTGTATGGGTGTGTGTGTAAACTCTCTGTAACTTGTTAACTAATGAACCGATTTAGATGGTTAAGGTGGCAATCGAAAGAGCTTGTTGAACATCAACTTTCCTGAAAATTTCAGATTATTTGATCGAGTAGACTCAAAAATATTTGCCAACTATGAAAAAAAAAATTTTTTTTTTTTTAGTTTTCTATTGATTTCTCGGAAATGACTTATACGATCGACTTCAAAATCTAATCAGCTCTAGAACTCAATAAAACGCGTCGATTGCCGCTTTAGCTGTCTTAATTGGATAATTCGTTCGAGAGATATCGTTGGAGAAAGAATTGGTGAAAAACGGTTTTTTCCAAATATCTTCGAAACGACTGACCCGATAGATTTAAAATTTTAATCAGCTTTAGACTTCAATGAAACGCGCCGATTGCCACCTCAAACGTCAGAATCGGTTAATTAGTTCTAAAGATATCGGCATTGAAAAGTTAAAAAAATAACATTTTATGTAATTTTTCCGGATAAATCAAAATTTAAAGTACTAAAATGTGCCTAAAATTATACTAACTCTTCCTCTTTATGGTCTCTTTCGATCGTCGTATAATGCCATCTAACTTGTTCATTAGTTTAAATCGTATTACCAGCAAAAAAATTGAAAAAACACAGTTTTTAACATTTTTCTCGGATGTTTCATATATTATTGCTCTGACTTAAGTCAAGATTCATGCAAATCTTGATTTTGATCACTGACATTGATTTCTGCCTCAATACATTTATTTCCTTGAACATAATCAGGGATAGATAGATAGATAGATAGATAATGTGATTTATTTGGCCATGAAGTCATGGCTTCTTGCGGCCATCGAAAACAAGAATACATAAAAAAAATGGGTGCGTGTACTTATGTACGCGCGTGAGAAGTTATACTTCTTTGGCATTATTATTATATATATATATATATATATATATATATATATATATATATAATTATTAAAAATAAAATTTAGAGAATTATAAATATATATGATATAATTTGTACTAAATATTATAAGATTCTTCATTTTAAATATTTATTATTGATTATTCAATATTTTTAAAATAAATTTAATAATAAATTAGATAATTGAATTTAAATTTTTTCACTTTTAACATATTTATTATTTTCTCAATGTAATATTCACTTTTTATTTCAGTCAGAGAATTTTTATTAAATTTGTTTATTTATTATAGAAATGTTTATAATTTTCTAAATTTAATATTTAATAATTCATAATAAATTTAAAAAATTGAAAATTAATAATTTAATAATATATATATATTAGGGTGCGTCATTTCGAAGCAATATTTTTTTTTTTCAAGTACATGTGGAAAAAATCATAGTTCAATTAAAAAAAAAAATTTTCGCGCAAGAAAAAAAATTCTATGTTGAATACAGACCTAGCTCATTGAAAAATTCGCTTATCCTATTTAAATAACACGGGAAAAAATTTTTTTTAGCTTTAAGTATTTTTAACTCTTTAACAAATCAATGATATATATTTTTGTTGGAAATTGAACACTCTACAAAAAAGGTCTCTTATCATTTTTTGATAAATCCATCTGTTCAAAAGTTATTGGAGCTCGAAGTAAAGTTGGAGATCTTTTTGCTTTTCCGACGAAACTATCAGACTTATCACAAAATGTTGTAGGGTCTTTTTAGTTGACAATTTTATTCTCTACAAATTATTGTCAGTAGTTTTTTCAAATTCCGCGTTGTTTTTTAGTTATTTTCATTTTAATTTCAAGCTCTTAAAAAAGTGGTTCTGATCGATTTCAAAAACTCGACATTAAAATGGAAATAACTAGAAAACAATGCGGATTTTGAAAAAACTTTAATGATAATAATTTGTAGAGAATAAAATTATCAACCTAAAAGACCCTACAACATTTTGTGATAAGTCTGATAGTTTCGCCGGAAAAGTAAAAAGATCTTTAACTTTACTTCGAGCTCCAATAACTTTTGAACAGATGGATTTATCAAAAAACGATAAGAGACCTTTTTTGTAGTGTTCAATTTCCAACAAAAATATATGTTAGTTTATTTGAATGATTGATTTGTTAGAGTTAAAAATACTTAAAGCAAAAAAAAAAATTTTTCCCGTGTTATTTAAATGGGAAAAGCGAATTTTTCAATGAGCTAGGTCTGTATTCGACATAAAATTTTTTTTCTTGCGCGAAAATTTTTTTTTTTAGTTGAACTATGATTTTTTCCACATGTACTTAAAAAAAAATATTGCTCCGAAATGACGCACCCTAATATATATATATTTAATTATTAAAAATAAAATTTAGAGAATAATAAATATATATGAGTGTGAATGTAGCGGACATCAGGCAAATTTAAAATCATAAATAAATAGAGTAAACAATTAAAAAAATAATATTTATAAAAAATGCGCTTATTAATTTCAAAATTTTTTAAATGCGCATTTTTTTAAAATTTTATTTCATCAATTATTTACTCCATTTATAAATAATTTTAAATTTATCTGGTGCTACATTGATCTGTCTGCTACATTTACACTCATTAAATATATATGTGATGATTTGTACTAAATTTTATAAGATTCTTTATTTTAAATATTCATTATTGATTATTTAATAGTTCAAAGAGCTCGAAAACAGTGAGAAGTTTTGAGGCTGGCCCGCAGGGCCAACCAACGCCCAGATTTTTTAAATAAATTTCAATCACTTAGCAATAATTGAATTCGAAAAGTTTTTGAATACTTTTGAATAACTTTTTATCACTACCCGATGAAAAATGATTTTATCTGATTATTATATGAGTATATATGATTATATTTGAGATTGTATAGAATTATATATAAACATATGTGGAATTATAAATGATTAGACATGGAATTATATATAATTATATATATACAATTAGATCTGATCAGACCTGGCTGATGATTAGGTATAATCATATATAAGCCGATATATGATCAGATCTAGTTATATATAAGTCTGTATATAATTAGATCTGATCAGACCTTTATAAATTTCGGTCTGTGGAGCGATTTAGAATGATTTGAAAGTAAGGTAAAGGGCTCAGTTATTGACACTGTCTCAATTTCTAACCCTTTTAACTTTATTTTAAATTAAAAAAAAAAAATTGACTCGAATAGATAAAGAAATTATTTTTGATTTTAAAAAACTCATCGTGTACCAAATTAATAGTATAATAACAAAAATAAAAAATATCTTCACAAAAAAAAATTTTGAAGCGGTAAAATTGAATATATTATCTTATCACCATGTAACTATAAAACTATAATAAAAAATACATGGATAGGTTAATAATTAACTGTAATTTAGTTTAAAAGATTAATGTATCATATTAAATAACATTTCATTGTTAAAATGTAAGTCCCCACTTGAATGAAGATAGTGTGGTGCAGAGCAAGATGTGGGAATATAGGCAGGGCAGTAAAGAAAGGCTATAATGATTGGTCATCAGGCTATGTAAAAATGAAGATGAAACTCTGTAGCACATATTTGAATGCAGAGAACTAGCACAAGTAGAGTAACTAGTCCAGTCTGTGACCACTCACCAGTGAATGACCCGTATGCAGAAAAATGATCACAATAATTTTTAAATGTTATTAAAAGTTATGATTTACTTGTAAATGTAATCTTACATGTCTTTATTATTATTAAATCACAATATATTGAAGTGATTTATAAAATTATCATCGAAAATAATTAAAATTATAAAGAGAATTGAAGAGTTTTTAGAGAAATATTGAATTTGAACATAAAGCAGGAGGGTTGTATTTGTGATTATTGGAAGTGATGAAAATAACATATGATATTTGATAAATCAAGGTATGAAAGCAGAACATTCAAAATAAAATTCGTTATATATAAAAAGTCGTTTTTATATAATATAATATAATACAAATAATTTAATTACCCTCGCAGATTTAAATCACGGTGGAAACACCCTGGAAGTGTAAACACCGTGGATCCACCGTGGTTACACAATGGGTTTGTTCCATTTTACCACCGTGTATACACAGTGTAACCACTGTGATTACGCGGTGTATCCACCATGGAACCACGGTGGTGAAATGGCACAAAGCCATCGTGGAATCACGGCGGATACACCGCGTAATCACAGTGGTAAAATGGAACAAACCCACCGTGTTTCCACCGTGATTCTAAACCGCCAGGGTAACCTAGATTTTAAGCAAAGAAAAAATTTTTAAGTTACAAATGTAATCTATACATTGGAAATGAACAAATAATAATAATAATATTAAAATGTAAGTGTCAATAACTAGACTCAATTGTATAAGTTTGTCGCAGTTATTGACTCTCAAATTCAATCATAATTTTCAATATTGCTGATTATTCATCTGTTTACGTGAATATTTATATAAATATTTTAAAATATAATTTAAATTGTTTTTCTAAAAAAAAGGTTGTGTTGTATTTATGATAAATATTTAATTTCTTTTTCAATTACTAATTTTAGTTTATTCAAACTCAATATCACATAACCTAACAAAAAATAAATCATTTTTAAATATCAATGTCAGAGACTAGGCTAATGTAAGTGTCAGAAACTAGGCCTTCAAACATCACTTCTTAAGACATTAATTTAAATTGTTAATTATCTCCAAATACTTATTTTGTGCTTGTGACCTTATCTAAAAATGCTCAACTTGTTTATTATGTAAAGTACTATTTATTTAAATTTAATTTTACATTAGCTATCATAGAATAACCTCAGCTGTCACTCTTAAAGTGTCACAAACAGGGCCTTTTATGTTACTCGATTTTTTGGAATACTTCCTAATACTTTTCAATATCAATAATATTTTTTAATTTTAAAGAGAATTCAGAAACATTAAAAAACTTTAAAACTTTTTTTTTAATCTTTGCTAATCACGTTTGTTAATCAGGGCTGATACAGGCGCAAAAATTATTTGAAAATTAATATTCATATAACTATTGATGATCATAGCCATCATAAGACATGAAAGTATGTTAGGTTATTAATAAAAATACTTACACAATCTGCTTTATTATATAAAATTTTTTTAATTTTTTCAACAGCTTTTTGGGTCTAAAGAAAAACAAAAATTTCGAATTGATTTTTATAAAATTATTTGAATAATTCAGTTGTTATCTTCAAAAACTGAAAATTTTGACATCACTATCATTATTGTAAATCAACAAAAAAAAAGTCTTACAAGCACGAGAGCTGCACGAGCTGGCAAACTTTTATTTTCTTTAACAGCTCGAACTGTCGCAGAAGCTGTGATGCGTGCCGCCATCATTAGAAACTTTGATTAGACCCAACAGTATAACAAAATCATTATTATCTTTATATAAAAATGAAGCGAATTTTCAGAAAATACTTTTCGGAATTAATACTAAAGTCCTTCCAGATAATAAGTCGCCGTCGGGATCCGTCGGTAATTTTCGGTTTGTATTGATAATGCGTAGAAACGGCGTGGTTCACTAATTAAGTAAGAGATATAAGCTCGCACATCTACAGTCTTTATATATCCATTCTACGACTTTACTTATTACTTATATATTATTTTCCTGTACTTCGGTACAATATCTTTATAGTTATTCTATATTTAATCATTAAATACGATTGACTTTTTTATTTATCATGAAACACCAGTATAATTATTTTAATGCTGTATTTCTATTGTTGTAGATTTTGTTATTCGCTATCATTATTTTAATTATTTATACGAGTCATACTTTATTTGTAGTTGAACATTTTACATTAAAAAAAATTTGTACTATATTAAGCTTACAAAGTTTTTTCACCAAAAAATGTTCAACTGCTCGTATCTTATGAACAATACGCTTTAGCAATATAAGTGCAATGAACAATTTTGCAGCAATTATATTTAGAGTGTGGCTATTAGGGTAATTGCTTGCTCAGCAAGTTCTGCAGTGAAACATTTTCAGCTAACTTAACGACAAGTTTCTGACAAGCCTCGGTGGATAATATTTGCGTGCAAGTTGATGCAAATCAACTGCCGTCATCTAAATGTAATTTGACAGAAAAACTTGCCGTCAATTCGAAGTGAAACTTTCAATCAACTTAACGTCATTGTCTGACAGTAACACTTGTAGTCAAATTGAATAAAAAGTTACAGACAATTTACTGTCAACTTCAAGTTAACTGCTTGCTCTCCAACACTTTTAAGTTGCCTTCAGAATACGGCTGTAGCTTAAAGTTAACTTACGGTTAAGGTTGCTATCAGGGCAGTTTCTTGCCAACGTGGCTATCAGGGTTTTTATTAGAAAAAAAAAAAATTCGGTAACGTTAATTCTTACCATTTCAAAAGGTAAGCAAATTTATACATAAAAATGTCTACAATTCGAGACTAAAAAAATACTCTATAATTTTTCAAGTCAAATTAACAATAAATTGACATAAAATTTGCCTGAAAATTGACAACTTTTTTCTAGTCAACTTTTGAAGTGAATTTGCATTATAATTCGGGTAGTAAATTTTCGTCAAATTGTATTGCAAGTTGTACATAAATTATCGTCAAAAACGGAAAAGTCCGAAGTTGACGGAAATTTGACGAAAAATTCAAGCAAAATTTTTTAAGTAAACTCTTGCTAAAGCAAACTGTGCTATTAGGGTATATTTAAAGTGTGGCTATCAGGGCAATGGCAGTCAAATTTTTTTTTTTTTAAGTATATATATATATATATATATATATATATATATATTGTAAGGCTTTTGAGCGATCCCAATCTCGCCAATCGAGTCGAATTCAAATTTTTACGAATCAAATTCACACTTTAACCACATCAAATTCATTTTGAAACCAGATCGAATTCAAGGATCGGCGACGGGACGAATCTCAGGGCCGAAAACCTCACACTCTTTGTGTGAAAAATTATTTCGGCACCCGCTGGGATTCGAACCCACGCCTGGCCAGTGATCAAGTCCGAGAGGCCTAGGTCTTACGCCTTAGACCGCTCGGTCATGATCACCGGTGGCAGGTATACGACTCAGCCATAAGCGACCCTACCAAAAATACAACTCTACCCAATTGGAGTCAGCAGGATCATACCTACCTAGTAAATTCCCGCTCCAATAAAAAAATCTACCATCACAAAATCTCTACCAATGAAAATGTCTACCATGATATAATTGCTACAAGAAAAAAAACACTACCAAATTGCATTTATGAATAAACTCTAACCGTTTGATATCCCTACCATCAACTTTAGAATGTATATTTTACAGACAATACATTTATTTTTAATTAATTGGGAATCATTTGGGAAGATTTAGAAATATAATTTTATTATTCAGCACTAATTAATTAATGGGTAATTATTTAATATTGTTTGAGCGTTTGGTGCGCATGTTAAAAAATATAATTAACACGACTTTTTCGTTAGCTAATAGTAAACTATTTGGGAAGAAAGTTATGAATTGTTTTAGTTTAAAAATCCCAAATGCTAATTGCTCATTAATTAATTAGTTCTAAATAATAGGGTCATATTCCTAAATCTTCCCAAATAATTCCCAATTGATTAGAAATAAATTTATTGTCTGTAAAATATACATTCTAAAGTTAAAGTTAGAGATTTCCAACGGTAGAGTTTTATTCATAAATGCAACTTGGTGATGTTTTTTTCTGGTAGTGATTATATCATAGTAGATATTTTCATTGGTAGAGATTTTGAGATGGTAGATTTTTTTATTGGAGCGGGAATTTTCTAGGTAGGTATGATGCGGCTGACTTCAATTGGGTAGAGTTTTATTTTTGGTAGGGTCGCTTATGGCTGAGTCGTATACCTGCCATCACCGGTTAATAGTGGCAGTCAAAGTGGCTATTGATGTAGGTGCTGACATCTGGAGATAGCACTCCGTCTATAAACTACATTATTTTATCTCTGTACAAAAAAATACCCTGGTTAACCTAATGGTTGCAGATCGCGGGACTAAATTGTTTACGACCAAATTTAACTTTGACAGAAAAAATCGAATTGTTCATATAAATTGTAAAAATGGGCCGGCGATCTATAAATACAACAAAAAGTGGAAAATATATGAATCCTACTGATCAAGCTCGTAAGTTTTTAGTTGATATAGTTCATAAAAATTTTTTTTCATTTACATTGTTTAATCATTTTTTAAAATAAAAAATGAAAATTGTTAAATAGGTAAAGAAGCACGAAAAAAAGAGTTGAAGAAGAATAAAAAACAAAGGCAATTAGTCAGAGCTGCTGTGTTGAAAGGAAAAGATCCGACACAAATTATCGAAGAAATGGAAAAAATAGACCAAATGGGTAATGAAAAAATTTATTAGTATAGAAAGTAGCAGACATCCAATAATTTTATTTTTTACTTTTGATTAAACAAATTCAATAAGGTAATGGGTCCAGTTTCTGACCTTTTTAAAGTGCCGGTTGGGGTGGTCCTATAAAAATTAATGTAAGATTTTATTTAATGAGAAAAATGATAATTCTAGCGACTAGTTTATGACTTGTCAAGTAAAGTCATGCGCGTAAAATAATTATTTGAATTGAATTAATAATTTAAATTGACGTTTTAAAAATTGACACTCCAAGACTTAGTTTCTGACCCTCAGAATTTTTCAGGTCGCAGTTTCTGACCCTCACAGTGGCCTAGTTTCTGACCCTCAAATTACACAAACCATGATTAGGTTATGAAGTAATTACCAAGTTTCAATAAACTTAAACTATTATTTAGATAAATAAATTAAATATTTATTATAATAAAAATATAATTTTTCTCAATTTAAAATATAAATAATTAAAGTCACTTTAGTTAGCGCCTATTCTCATTATTTTTCATCGTAGCTCGTCTTTTTTTTAAACTCTTGAATAAAAAAACAATAAAAAAATTAATTTTGTCATAATAAAGATATTATTCAACCAAAAGAGTCATAACAATTTAAATACTATCGAAATTGACATTATTTTTACAGAAATTTTACATGTAATTAAACAGATAACCTCGCTCGCAGTAAGTTATAATTTTAGGACCAACAACTCCACCATACCTTTAAAACTGAGCCTAGTTATTGATTCTCAAATTTCAACAACAAAACTCATATTAATATGTTTTATATATGTATTAGAATAAATTTCAATCAAATATTCATCTATCCATATATTTTTAGTTAAACTTTTTTACTTACATGATAATTAGTGCACAGATTCAATCGTCGTACTTCCTAACGTAAACTGTTTACTCTACTTAAAAAATGGCTTCTTCAGTCGCTAATGGCTAAAATATTTGTTTTTATTCAGTTAATATTTTCTATGTTTTTTAAATTGCCACTAATTAGGCTCAGAATAAATTACAATAAATTAAGAACAAAATTGATTTTTTTTTAAAGTTGTAGTTTTTTAAGTAAGAAAAAAGTTGAAAAGGTCAGAAACTGGGCCAGGGTCAATAACTGGGTCTTTTACCTTATTGATGGAAAAAAAATGAAGTCGACAACATTAAAATATTTGAACTGTTCCATACTTTTTTTTATTTCAACAGCAATTAAGTATTTTGAGAGTTATAATATCTAAATTATGCTCGAAGTGTTCGAAAAAACCAATATGTGGACGACTAATTTCGAGCTTGAAAATCTACTCATGATATTGTTTTCGAGCTCCGTGTGTGTCTGTGTGCGGGTGGGTGTGCGTTGATTGACTGCTTTGTAACAAATATGGCATAAGAGCCTGAGAGCAACCCCGGGTGAAAATATTTGGCCGAAAATAGGCCGACAAAAGACCGAAACAGCTTAATTTGGCCGAAAAAAGGCCGAAACTATAAAATTTTATTGAAAGAGGCCGAAATTTGGCCGAAAAATTTTTCATGTTATTAAATAGGGCGAAAAATTTTTATTCTTCTTAAAGAGACCGATATTTGGCCGACAAATGAATCGGCCTTTTTTCGGCCAGAATATATTTTTTTTTCAATAAAATTATCGCAAGTAATGATCTTTGGCCGAAATTTGGCCGACAGTTGAATCGGCCTGTTTTTGGCTATAGTATTTTTTATTAAATAAAATTATGGTACTTGAAAAAATTTTATGTAACTCAAAATAGAACATGAAAAATTTTCAAGTTGTGGTACTTAAAAATGTATTTCAAAATTTTGTGAAAAATTATGTTTTCAATTTATAAAATGTTTTAGTAACTCACTAAGTTATAATTTTATACAAGACATAGTGAAAACATTTAATTATTTAATAGTTAGTCACATAATTTTTATCGGAATAGTTTACATTTTGGTAAAATATAAAATTTTCTTCCGTTGTATCATCGATGTAAGTTATATGACAGCTCGTGGCTGAGTGAAAATATATTAATGAGCAAAAATGAAAAATCGATTTCTTTAACTTTATACAAGCAGAATTTTTCATTATTAACTGATTATAATTTTAAACAGTTATTTCTTATGAATATATAAAGGGAGCTTGTAATTATTCCGTAGTCAATATAAATGTCTAAATATCCTCCATGAAAAAAATTTATAAAAAAAATATATTAAAAATACATAAAAAATATATAAATATATAAAAAATATATTTCAAATAAAAAAAATATATTTTTGAGTTAATCAAAAACATAGAAAAAGAAATATAAAAAGTTTATATAAAAATTATATTTTTAATCCAACCAACAACTTACGTAAAAAAAATTAAGGTAATTGTTTGGAATCAGGGTCAACCACATTTTTCAGAATTCCAAGTGCTTACACCTTAAAGATCCATAATTAAACTTTTTCCACGTGTTCAGCTACACGGCGGATTAAATTTTCTGTATGAGTTTATGTCTCTAACACCAGATATCTATCTGAACCTTGCAATTGAAATGGGAAAAAATGTCAAAAATAACAAAAAATCATGTGAATTTTCAAAAATAAATTTTTCTAATAAATATGTCATTTTATATAATACCGTAAGATGGACGGTGGTGATAGAAAGGTCGATCTAAGAGTTACAAATAATTTTTGAACTCTTGCAATAGTGAAAATCAGCATATTTTTGTTATTTCAGTATTTTAATGTGTACAACAGCTCACATAACATTTTGTTGCAAGTAGTTTGGATGGTATCTGCCTTCCCTCGCTAGTATAGTGTCTGGCAGAAACCCACAACACTGTTTTACGCCGGCCCGTACTAGTAAGAGATGTAGTCTAAGGCAAGAGTGCGTTAACATAGCCTTACTGACGAGTCCGTTAACGTACTTAGGACGAAGCTACAAACTTTATGGCAAAATAGGCATATACCTTAAGTTTTAGTGGTTGACTTAAAAGTCAATACATAGAATGAAAAGAAAAATATGTCAAATAGTGCAGTGTCGCACGGAACTGAAAAATCTCAAAGATAAATTCGAAATTAAGCATAATTTATACCTTAATTATATACCAAGTGTGTATCAAAGCTTATATAACATCAAATTAAGCTGAAACAACTTCAATCCGCCGACAAATGCTTGGGATTAAACGCGGTCCCTAAGCCATTTGCCAGGTTTTGGATTTTTGCTTGTTGAAATACCGGTTGACCCCACTTCCAAATAATTACCAAAATTAAAAAATTATATAAAAAATATATTTTTTATATTTCTTTTTTTATGTTGTTGATTAACTTATAAATTGATTTTTCATATAATTTTTTTATATTTTTGCAATTACATTTTTTATAGATTTAAAATATATGACTAATATATTTTTTTTCTATTTTTATACATGTTTTTTTTATATATTCTAAGATATATTTTTAATACATTTGAAATATATAAAATATATACGAAAATCAGCCAAAAGTTAGCTATTTAAAATATATTTTTTATATATTTTCAATATATTTTTTTTATATGAAAAATATATAATTTTTTTTATATTTTTTATATAATATAATTTTTTTATAAACTCTTTTTATGGGGGTAGAGCCTATATACTTTTTAAACAATTTTATACATAAGTATATAACCAAAATTACACATATCACAATTACTGACATGGCCAATTCAATAAGTGGAAACCTAAACATACAAACCTCAATAAGACAATTTATAGATAAATTGAGAAAAATATAGATAGCCCGAACTGGGAAACGAACCCAGACCATATCGGTATCGCGCCGAGTGCTCTACCAGTTGAGCTATCCGGCACTATACTATATTCCGTTCAATTAAATCTATAACTTATTGAGCCACACCGTCCATCGTAGGGTAATACACCAATTTAATAAGTGAAAACCTAAACATGCAAACCTTCTCAATAAGACAATTTATAGATAAATTGAGAAAAATAAAGATAGCCCGAACTGGGAATTTTTAACTCCACGTTAAAAACATTCGGTATCACGATCTCGGCAGCTCAATGGGTAATAACAGAGAGTTGTAATTACCCAATATTCAGTTAGAGCCCGAAAGGTAGTTACGTTTATTTTTATTACGTCACAATGGCCGGGATTGTAGACATCTTTATTGCGTTTTGACAAATAATTTTTCACCAGTCGGTAAACGGCCATTTAGGGTTCGGATTTTAGGCGTGATAAAACGTGAATAGCGCGCATGAGTTGAATAAATATGTTTTCAATGTTTTATTATTAGATATAATTTAATTTTTATATTTTATCATAAATTTAATTGAGTAATAAAATATTTTTTTCTTTTATTTTTATTTTTATCACATAATTAAATTCCATCTTTGATTAAAATTTATCTCATATAATAATTAATTCTAATTAATTAAAATTAGTAAACTTGTTCAAATTATAAAATTATAATTAAATTTCTAATTGAATTTAACATGTGTAATACTGTCAATTCTTAATATTTATGACTAGCAAAATTCTTACAAGCATAAAAATAAAACTAAATTCAATATCCGATCAAACTATCACATGTAAAATTATTTTTTTACATCAGCAAGACTTACAACTATAAAATTTAATTAAATTTAATCGGAGATTGAATTATTACGATTATCATTACACAGCAGAAGCAGTGCCCTGATTAACAATATTGATTGAAAAGAATTAAAAATGATGAAATTCGAATTCTTTTCAATAATTTCAATTCTTTTCAATCAGTATTTTTAACCAGGGTGTAGCTTTACGGACTAAAATGATTTAGTCTTATTTTTCGGTTGAATCATTGCACATGTAACATTTCTCGCACATTGTATGAGTATGTTCTTTGCATATATAATTTTCACAGCAGTAACAAGTGATAGTAGTCTTACGATTTTTCTTTCTAGGGCAATATGCACATAGTTGCCTAGATTTATCTTATTCGCTATGTGTGTGACTGCATTGCCAGACAAAATGTGAATTACGGGAGGCTGGCAGAGTATGTTTTTATACGTATGTCAATAGCAAGAAACATAAAAATAAATAAATATTATAAATAATAGTAAAAAAAAAAGTTATAAAAAATATGTGACAGTTTTATAGTAATTGCAGTTTTGTTTTTTAGTTAAACGAATCAACAACAAGAAAGTATAATGATAAAAAATAAAAAAGAATGCAGTAAACATTTAGGTTAAGTTGTTTGAAATTAATATCTAAGTCAAAAAATGATACTAATAAAAAAATCAAAATGAAAAATAAATAATTAAATAATAACAAACTAAATACTTTCACGTGTGCTTGCTTACAATTTTAGTAATAATAGCCTCCCGTAACTCCGAAAGTAACCACTTTGAACGCTTCAGTCGATTTAATTTCCCCTACCATGGCTTCACTCAGAGCGAATACAATAACAGATACTTCTTTATCAGAAATATTGAGGATTTGCTTCATCGTCGTGCGTAAAGATATTGAAATTTGAGGTATAGTTACACGTTTAATCATGAAAGGCTTAGTTAAGTCTTTGGCAATCTCAGTTAAAAAATTTTTTCGAGATAATTCTGTTTCTGTATTCTCAGAATAAATAATTTGACAATTAATCCCGACTAGATCCATTAATGAGAAAAAAACTGTCAGTGGCCATCGACAAGAATACCGAGCAACTGTGTAATTCCCGCGTAGTTGATCTACAGTATCTACGCCTCCTTTTATTTCGTTGTAATACATAATAATTTCTGGCTTCTGTTTTGAACCAAAGCTTTGGTCAATTTTACATACTTCATGCATGGATGAAATCACGAGAACACATTTATTTTTTTTAGGAATATATGAACTTAATACTTTTCCATTATTGTATCCAATTAGTGATGAGCAAATCGGACGAGTTTTGGTGGCTACAAATTCTGGAGGAATCTCTTTTTTATTTTTTTGTGGTTTTGTGCGATGTTTGTAGTTCAGCAATAAGGGGGATTGAGCTAAACCAGTTATCCATGGTTATGTTTTGACCAGTTCTCAAAATTGATGTTGCAATGCGTTGTACTACAACTTTGAGTGTATTATCGACAAAAAATGACCCTAGAGGTTGTTTTCCCGTATAAATTTCTATGAAAGATGTATAATAATTTGACGAATCAACAAGAGCAAATGTTTTTATACCATATGAATGAGGTTTCATCGGGATATATTGACGAAAACTGCATCTTCCTTTGAATGAAAACATCATCAATTGTTACGTTTTCATGTACAGAGTACAAACTTAAAAATTTTTCGTTCATATGATCAACAATCTCTCTTATTGGTGCTAGTTTATCGTTTTGCGATCTTTCTTTTCTCGTATCAAGATCGTCGAATCTTAGCGCCCGTAAGAGTTGACGAAATCTCGTTTCAGACATAACAGCCTTAAAATATGGAGGAGAAGTGCCATCACGTGCCCATAAATCAGTTGTTTTTGTATGTGACAACTTCAGAGTTCCAGCCAAGTACAACAATCCCAAAAGAGCCTGTTTTTCTTCGATATTGGTCATAGGACAATCTCTCGAGCGCCGGTACTTTCCTTGAATTTTATCTAACTTTTTATTTGTATACAGAACTATTTTCTCTAAAATTTTGTCATCAAAAAACAGTTTCCATGCTGATAAAGGTGTATTCGCTTCTTTACCGACCCCTTTTAATACAGATTTTTCAGTGATGATATTTTTTGATTTACTTTTCCCTACCTGGGGAGGTTCAGTAATCCATTTGGTTTCTTGATCTTTACCTAAGTAGCAAGATTTTTTAGGGGAAATTATTGAACATTTTTTTCTCTTATTGTTATTGTCGTCAGTACGTTCCTCATCAACATCCTCGTCATCATGATCATCAACACTATCTTTGTCCTCATCTTTGTCACTATTGTCATCATTGACACTTATTTCTGGTTCTTGGTCTGAGTAACTACTGTCATCAGAATCGCCAAGTGATTCACGATTTTCAGGTTCACTTGCAGCTAACCACTTTGCTCAACTTCGTGTCAACATATTTACTTAAATAAATAATATTTATCATTAGAACTGAATAATATTTTTTATCATACAGTTACATTCTATTATTGCAAGCGGAATTGATTGTCATAATTCTAAAATAAACAGATATCTGATTATTTTTTAGATTTTGTTGTCAGTCGAAAGATTAAAAAAAAATAATTTAAAAAATTGGCATTCATTGTTTTTTTTTTAAATTTGTTTATCTGAAAATTTTGTTGTTTTTTATTTAAATAATTAGTAATCCATAAAGCCAGACATCTGTTAACTTTAGTATGATTCATTATAACATAATTTACTTACCAATTGTATTTTTATTATTATTATGTTTATATAAATAATATTTAATATAAGTGTAATTATCACATTATTTTAAACAAATCACATATTATAATATAAACAGTAAAAACTAACCTTAACCATAACTTTATTTTTGTACCTCACATGCGGTAAAACAGACTGAAATAGTGGCGGTATCGAGATTTGGAAACAGCGCAGTTTCAAAATCTCCCGGAGTCTCACTCGCACCGGGCGGCATAGCGCCGCCCGGTTCCGAAAATTGTTTTTTTTAAATTACTTTGTATATATTTTTATGCTTATTAATAACGTCACAATTTTCAAAAAGATTAAAAGAATGCACTTAATTTTTTTCAAAATTATCAATGAACTCGAGAAAAAAAAAGAACTCGAGAATAATGCGACCTAAAAAGGGTTAACGGTTCCTTATAATCACAGTAGGATGTGTGAAGGAAAAAAATATTTAGTAGTTTTTAACACAAAATCAGTCATTAACATTTTTCAACTGACACTTTCAATTTTTCAAAAAGTTTGACTACCGACTTTGAATTGTTAATTTTTTTTTTATTAATCATTATTTATTATCAGCTTCAAAGTAAAAGATTTAAGTTAGTATTAATTCCAAAGAAGATATTTAAAAAAAATCAATTGTATATTGTTTAAAGTAAGAGATAAAAAAATTATTAAAAGTGAATTAAATTTCAAAATTATAAAAATTGTAAATAACTTCAAGTTGATTATTGAAATACATCTGAAGTAATTAGACACTGGGAGTTCTTTTATTGTAAGTTGATAGGAAAAAAACAAATTAATTTCATACTATTTTTTAACAAAAATAAAATTTTTCGGAAACAGTAAAAAAAAATTCAAAATAATGCTCAATCGTATTTACAAATATGAGTTTGAAATGTTTAAAAAAACAATCTAAAAAACAAACCTTTCTATAAAATTTTGAGGGTACTCCATTTCCCCTCCCCCCTGCCCGTTCCGTCCCTTCCTCCCCTATATATATTATTCTATAAGCAATTATTCTACTTTATTCGTTATTTCATATATTGATTATAGAATACAACGTTCTACAGCCACCGCCGTTAAATGAGAAAGTTTTAAAAGATAAACGTAAAAAATTGAAAGAAACTCTAGATCGCGTACTTAAAATGTATGTAAGTATTATATTTGTAATATTCTACGTATTTATAAATTTAGTTTATAATAAAATATCGACGGTTATTAGAATTACACAGTAAATATCTTTCATTACAGGCTAAAGATGACCAAGAAAAGTGGATAGAACTCAAAGAACAATTAATTCAATATGAAAGGCGTCGTGTAGATTTAGTTACTTATTTTGAAGCAGTAAAACATGCACAGCAAGTACAAATTGATGAAATTCCGCTTCCTTCAACAAACAGCGACATCCCTCGAAATTTTCCAGGTAGTTGGATTTAATAAATTAATACAGCTCATAAAGTCTTTGTTTTAATATATAAATATTTCAGGATCATTGACGTCACAAATTCCATTGCCAGATATGCCTCAACCTCCTACTCACATTTATTCTTTGCATCCTCATTATTTGCCTCAACACCATCCGTTGATTAACATACCCATACCTCCAAGTATTCTGAAGAAAAGTAGCATTTATTCGAACATATCAAATGTTCCATCACTAATTGCTAATAAAGATCCACCAGGGGTTCCGCCTTTTCCATCACCAGATCTTTCCATTGAAGATGAAGATTTGTGCGACAAGGTGATAAAAAATCATACAATACCATACTTCTACAAAGTTGCTAAGCGCACAAATTTATTTACTTATATTTTTTTTAGTCTAAAGATGGTGGACAAAAATCCCGCACTATACGATTTGCAGATGATAAGGAGATTGAGAAACAGGAAAAAGATCATAAGGATAAAAATTATGATAAAGAAAAATATAAAGAAATCCAAAAAGTAAAACCTACGAGTCTTCAACAGAAAATGTTAGCTATGGCAGGACAAGATATCGATCAGTTTATGCGGGAAATGGAGGTCGTACATAAAAAAAGAGAAACAGAACGAGCTCAAGATTTGAACGCCAGATTAAGTTTACTTGAATCACAATCTGATGTTCAGTTGAAAAATAAAATCATGCAATCTGATGCTAAAAATGTTGAATTTTCCGAATCTACGGATATGCCAGCTACTGCGAATCAACAACATCCTCCTGTTCATTTACAACAACAGCACAGTATACCGTCAATGGGAATGCCACCTCCACCTCTTCTCTACAGACCACCGCCACCACCAATGCATCTCCGAATGCCACCACCTCCTCCCCCTCGAATTGGTCTCAGATTGCCTCCAGGTATGCTAGTATTCGCTCGCTTTGATGGACATTTTGTAATTTTGAATAATTATATATTTTGTCTTCGTTATCGACATCGGAGTCCTAGCATTAACCTTTCTAACGTATTCATAAATATTCTTATTCTGCTGCTCCTTCTTATGGGAAAAGAAATTTTTTATTAGTAATAACGCAGTGTAAAAATTCATTTTTATCATCTTTGATAGTCCCGTAAGAGTCGATTTTATAAAAAAAAAAAAAAAAAAAAATTCGCCATAATCCCTCGTGGTTTTGACACAACGGTATTATTACATCAGTATATCTACAATAGGGTGTCCGTTATTTCCCAATTTCAATTTTTTTAATTGGCCATAATATAAATCATTTATTTGTGATCCAAAAATAATAAAAAAGTTTATTCTAATGCCGTTGAACCCTGCCTAAGTAATGATGCTTTCCCATTTTAGTACAATGAGAAAAATTTTATTACTTGCTTAAAAATAAGTGTACAGCAATGGCTAATACATATTTTTGCAGGAAATTTACCGCTCTTCAAAAAAGGTCTCTTATGTTTTTTTCGTGAATCCAACGATTTGAGAGATATTGAAGGTCGAAGTTTGATTTGTTTAAAAAAATTGGCATTTTTGTTTGAAATTTTATTATTCTCTAACACATAAACATCAATTTAAGCGGTAAGAACTTTCTTGTAGGAAATTTATCGCTCTTCAAAAAAGGTTTCTTACACTTTTTTCGTAAATCCAACCATTAAAGTAGTATCGAAGCTCAAAGTTGATAGATTTAAAAAATAATGTTTTTCGATTAAAATTCTATAACTCTTCATTGCTCTAAATTGAAAGAAAACTTTCACAAACCAACTCAAAATTTCGCTCTGATGATATGAAAAATTCATCTTATTTCGAGCTTAAATATCTATTAAACGGTTGAATTTATTAAAAAATCTAAGATATATTTTTTAGAGGGCGGTAAATTTCCGACAAAAAATTTATACCGTCTTTGTATAGTATAACTATGGTGACGATTCCCTAGAACTAATATATCTCGTGAAAAAATAATTTCATAAAATTTTATTATATTTTATGAAATCTTTTGTAGAACTGTAAACTATTATTTTATCTCAACACAAATAATATAGTTAAATCTTAATAAATCTATAATGTAATTTTTGAATAAGGTTAAATAATATATTTGACCAAGAATATTTATAATAGTCAATCATGACATCGTGGGCTTATAATTTCTTCAGTTTTCCTTTGGTATCTTAATAAACATACTATCTATTTTTACGCGATAATGTACGTGGGTCAGCGCAGTAGATAGTAGCTGAGAGAGAATCGGTAGGACCCGGGTTCGAGTTCAGCAGTCATCGGGTTTTTTTCATCAATAAAAAACATTAATCGATCCATCTAATTGTAAGTGATGCTCCTAATCTATTAGATCACATACAGGATGTAATTGAATTTTTCTATTTTTGTTTCGCAATTTAATATTTTGTCAATCATCTTATAAAATTCGTAGAAACACTGCATAAGTTTAGTAGGATAGCTGTACAAACGTCGTAGGAACACCGTATAAACAATAAAATCACAGTGCAAATACCGTTAATAGAATTCACGAATATGCTGTATAAATACGGTAAATCTACTTACTTTCTTCTATATTTATACTTTATTATTACGTAATTTAAACAGTATTGTGAAAACCGCAAGGGATCCGTATATGGGCATATTTAGATTAGTTCCGAAATGATGAACATTTGAATTTTCGAAAAAAAAAAAAAAAAAATTCACTTTTACAGCGCCTTCCTTTCATATTTTTCTAATAAAATGAGTTAATTAAATTCTGTGAAAAAAAAAAAAAAAACATACTTTTGAATACATTTTTTAAATTTATAGTTTATTTTAACTTTCATCTTGATTGTGAGGGGTTTGAGTTTTCAAAGTAATTCAAAGCTCTACTTTGATGACTTTCCATTTATTTATTTGCTAAACTTTTCAGGGCCACCTCCGGGCATGCCTCGAATGTTAAGGTCAGGACTACAAAACTTACCGCGTATGCCGCCTCCACCACAAATGCAGCTATCAAATTTATCATGTTTACCGAACTCATCTAATTCTCAAGTACAAGGATCTAATAACATTAATGTACCTCAAAAAACACCGAATGTTTTATCAGCAGCACCACAATTAATTAATCGTCAAGATAAAGATGGCAAAAATACAACGACCATTGAAGCAAAACCACAAATAAGAAATTTGGCAGCAGATGTGACAAGATTTCTTCCTACATCATTACGAGTTAAACGCGATGATCGGAGAAAACCAAATAGCATTATAAGATTGCCAGAAAAGAACTTCGAAACTCAGTTCATTAAACCACCTCAACCTAAAACAAAAGATGATGCATATATGCAATTTATGCAAGAAATGGAAGACTTATTATAAACTACGAACAAATAATGTTTATAAATGAAAGAAAAAAATTTTATTTTAAAAGATCTTGTCTCGTTGCATATTATTATAGTAATATATTACTGATGATTTACGAACTTGTTCATCCTTATTCTTTATTTAATGGCATACATTTTTACATTAAAATTTCTTTACGATTCAAAAACAAAGGATAGCGTATCTAGTAATGAAGTGATAAATAATAAAAATATATGTAAGGTAAGAGGCCCAGTTTCTGACGTTTTTAGAGTGCCAGTTGGGGTTATACTATAATAATTAATGTAAGATTTAATTTAATGAAAAAAATAATAATTCTATCGACTAGTTTATGATTTGTCAAATAAATTCATGCGCGTAAAATAATTATTTGAATTGAATTCATAATTTAAATTGACGTTTTAAAAATTTACATTCAGAGACTTAGTTTCTGACCCTCAGAATTTTTTAGATCGCAGTTTCTGACCCTCAAATTACACAAACCATGATTAAGTTATGAAGTACTTACCAAGTTTCAATAAACTTAAACTATTATTTAGATAAATAAATTAAATATTTATTATAACAAAAACATAACTTTTCGATATATAAAATATAAAGAATTAAAGTCACTTTAGCTAGCGCCTGTTCTCATTATTTTTCATCGTAGCTCATTGTCTTTTTTTTCAAACTCTTGAATAAAAAAATAATAAAAAAATTAAATATGTCATATTAAAAATATTATTCAACTAAAAGAGTCATAAAAATTTAAATACTGTCGAAATTGGTATTATTTTTACAAGAATTTTATCACTTCAAAAATATGTACTTTCAAGATCTAATATATTTTATATTTTTATCAATATCAATGAGAAATTTCATTTTGTTATAAAAACAAATTTTTTCTTAGTACAAGAATTTTTTTCCAATTCTTAATCATGTCTTTCTTCGGTTTCTTTTTTTTTTCATGTAACCAAATAATTGGTTTATTGAATTTTTAATTCTAATAACTTTGAGAACGTATCAACTAAATTGAAGAAATATTGGCTTGCCTGACGTAATTGATGCTTCCAGAAATTGATTACTAAAGTGAAGCAAAAGTTTTCTTAAAATAATAATTATCAATTTAATTTTAGAAAAGAATGACTTCTTTGAGTATTTATGGATACAAGAAAAATAATTACTTGAATATAACTTTTTTTTCTCTGAGTGTAATATGGATAGTAAAACCATTGTCGAATTCACATAATTTTAAATTTATGATAATTTATAAATCCAAACTCGATCTATTCCATATCCAATAGTTCTAACAGGTACTAAGTTTGGTAAAGGAAATCGGCAAACGATGATTGTACAATCATTTTTCAATTCCTTAATAAATTTATTTTCGATTTGTTCCATCTGTACGAAATTTAGATAAATTTAGATAAATTTATTAACTTTGAGTACTTCTTTAATAGTATTTTAATTGTAAAAAGTATAGAAATGACAGGTATATACCATAGATTCTACTCCAAATAATACAACATTGTCGTATTTACTTAAATCGAATTTCCAAAGATCTTGTCTATAAAATACAGCTTTTGCAGACATTCCTTGAAGACGAGCTACAAGTTTAGAATAGGCTACTAACCAGAAATTCAGTTCTACACCATAAGCTCTAAAATTATTCTTCGCGGCTGCTAAAACCTTTTAAATTGATTAGTTATGATTAAGAGCAGTGTATAATTATATAATTTTAGATTGATTTTATGCAAGTTATACCAAACGACCATCGCCGCTTCCCAAATCAACGATGGATCCTGATTTTCCTCGCAAAGCTTGCAAAACATTTTGCAACTGTTGATTAGTTGCAGGAACGTAAGGCAAACATATTTTTCTTATTGCAGGACTAATAAATGGGATGCATATTACAGTTAGTCCTACGCCGATGCCACCTAAAACAATAGCAACAGTTAAAAAAATGCTTTAGTCAGTTGAACCTACGAGCTAGCTCGAAAATTTCCTGATGCGTTTGGGCTCAACAAGCTCAGAGATATAGCTTACATACATGCTGATTTTTCAAGCTCGTTATCTCAATTTTTGCACTCAATGTGACACGACTGAATAATAAATTTTTTGCATTAGCGCACATTGAGTACGTTCAACTAAATTTTTCTAAATTATTAGAAACCTCAGTTACTTGGAATTCTATATGATTTCAGCCTTTTTGTGAAAATATTATTTTTGATGCAATACCCATGAAACAATTTATATCACAAGTTGCTGGTCAAGGCACTGATTTTAAGAATCTTTTGATACCCATATAGTAGATTTTTCAAGGCTTGCACAAGCTTGCTCTTAAGTTCGGTAGTTGCTCGCGTCACCATTCACCTATGGCCCCTATGGGTCTTGCTCCAGATATTTCGGGCAGATTTGAATTGCAAGTCTTATGCTAGCCTTACACAAGAATTATGGTGAAGTTACTATTCAATTCTAGGAGAAAATCGGCGCCAAAAATATGTTGAAAATCGACCTTGCGCAGGGCTTGCTCAAAATTATGGAGGGTAGAGGTACCTCTACCCTCCATACTCAAGATCTACTCAAGTTAAAACTGGTGGGGGAAGGAATAGCATGGGGAGTATCGTGTGTCAAGAAATGCGTCAGAAGCTTTTGGATGCACCATGTTACAAATATCTTCAATATTCTTCTGCAAGGCACATACGCAGAGAGAAAGACTATAGTGTCCTGGTATATTAAGAGGTGTATCATCGCAATTTTTAATTTTCTTTTAATGAGCCAATTTTTGTCTCATAATTCTCGAACAATCGGGATAAACGAAATTAACTTCAATACATTTCTTGTAGAGAATTGAATATTCTACAAAAAAGGTCTGATTGAAATTTTTCGTCAGATGAACCGTTTCCTTATAATCTCAATTCGTAAAATCATACCAATGTTCAAGGCATGATTATAAGGAAACGGTTCATCTGACGAAAAATTTCAATCAGATCTTTTTTGTAGAACATTCAATTTCCTACAAGAAATGTATCCAAGTCAATTTCGTTTATCTCTATTATTTGATAGTAATAAGACAAAAACCCGCTCATTAAAAGAAAATTAAAAATTGCGATGATACACCTCTTAATATTAATATTAAGGCTTTAAATTTGCACGATAATTTTTTTTGGTCATCATGATTAATATTTTCACAGTATCGTTAAAAAAAAAATTGTTGTTTTTTTGGCCCAGTTTAATATATATATATATATATATATATACAAATTTGTCTGTTATGAATCCTGATAGTCAATGTCAATCCTGATAAGGAAAGATTTAAAGAAAATTTGAATGTATTTTTTAATCTTTCTGAATTCTCTATAAGAATTAAAAAATATTTGATGCAATTAAAAAATTTTTGAGTGATTGAAAACTATGTAGTATTCAAAAAAATTTAGTTATTAGTTTTGAATCCTTCTAAATCTCTCCAGGAATCAAAATTTGACTTTTGTATAGCGATAAGAAAAAAATTTGTGAGTATTTAAACATATTAATAATTTCAAATTTGCTATCAATTGAAATTCAGCTCCGACTTAGTGATTTTAAAGTATTTCGAAGTAATAAAAAAAAAATTCCAAAGTATTTAAAAACTGTAATGTTTTTGAATTCTGCTGAATCTCCGTATAAAATGGAATTCAATTATTCCCTGGCGGATTAGAATCACGGTGGAAACATGGTGGGTTTGTTCCATTTTACCACTGTGATTACGCGGTGTATCCACCGTGATTCCACGGTGGCTTTACCACCTTGTATACACGGTGTTTCCACTGTGATTACGCGGTGGATATACCGTGGAACCACGGTGGTGAAATGGCACAAAGCCACCGTGGAATTACGGTGGATACACCACGTAATCACAGTGGAAACACCGTGTATACACGGTGGTAAAGCCACCGTGGAATCACGGTGGATACACAGCGTAATCACAGTGGATACACAGTGTATACACGGTGGCAAAATGGAACAAACCCACCGTGTAACCACGGTGGATCTACAGTGTTTACACTTCCACGGTTTTTCCACCGTGACTCAAATCTGCGAGGGTTATTAAGTGGCTGAAAACCATTTTGAAAAATTTTATATTTTCGAATCGTCTCGTCTTTCAATTGTGTAGTATTTAGAAAATGGAATAACTTGAACTCTTCCCAAATTATTGAATGACGGGTGATTCGTAACTTTCCAAAAGGATCCAATGCTTAGAAATTAGAAAGATTTGAAGTTTATGGAAGATTTAAAAAGTATTAAAAAAATTTTTTTTTAAACTTCCCCAATCGCTTTCTTAATCAGGAAACCATTATATTACGTAATAAATATTTGATGAATATAATTGTTATTACACTATTTATTGGTTGTAGTTAATAACTATCAATTTACATCAAACTTAAAATTTGCTTTTGAAAGTAAAATTGTTAGAATGTTGCGCACAAATTACGGATTATAGTCATTACAATATTTTAGTACTTCGCATTGATTAATATGAAGTATCCCTATCGACAAAATCCATATGGGAATTCAGCCTGGATTCCCATGTGGGTTCCCACATGGCGTTTTCGGATTGATTCTTACATGGTTTCCTACAGGAATATTAATCTATTCTTTTATTCCTATAAGCGTATCAATAAACAATAGACAAAGAAATCCAGATACCCCAGATTCTATAGAAATTACTTACATAGAAATCCAGATTCCTATACGAATTTCCAACAAAGAAATTCATACATCCAAATTCTTATGTCAAGTTTCTACATGAGAATCCTAGTACCCACAGTTTCCGAAATGGATTTTATATAAATCCATACACTCCTACATTAATTGCTATGGAGTCTTGTATAAATCCATACACTCCTAAATTAATTCCTATGGATTCTTATATAAATCCATACTTTTCTATATCGATTCCTATGGGTTCCCATACAATCCTACATGGATTTTTTTTGATGGGGATAAAATGACCATAAATGGGGGTCACAACTGGTGATTTGACCCTGCATATATAAGGTTTGAGTAAAGAGCATAGATTACATAGATTGCATGCATATGATAAGCCTTACCTGTGATGGAGATCAGAACTACACCTGTTTTTGATATAACTGGAGAAAATTTGTTGGTTGCATTGTTATTAATTTCTAGTAACTCTTTCATAGTAAAAAAAAAAAGCTAAATAAATATATTGTTATAATAATTCCGATCTAAAATTTTTATAATAATAAATCATTTTTAATGAAATTTTTGCGTACTTCGCATAATTTTTAAAGCTATTAATATTAATAAAATAAATTATATATTTCGCAAAAAAAAAAAAAAAAAAAAAAAAAAAAAACCCAAAATATTACTTTTATTATAATCGACTACACCAGAGTTAGGTTAGGAATGGTACTGGTATTTCTCACTGGTAGTCAATCTGTTAGAAAGACTAATGTCAAAAGAATTACATATCATTGCTTTCGCATAAGCGCCACTTTTCGATTCGTCATGGAACCGAAAAGACAAAATCCGCATCGCCATCTATGGAAAACGACTTGAATCCTCCTCGACATTTCTGGAAAAAAATTTTTCCTCTTGGTCATTTACGGACAACGATCCGAATCCGCATCGCCATCTATGGAAAAGTAATTGAACCCTCCTCGTCACTTACGGAAAACGAATTGAATCCTCCTCATCACAGATAACCACGACAGTTCACGAAAGGATATGCACCCCCTAATAGCGACCATAACCGTAAGTTAACTACAAGCTACTGCCGTATTCTAAAGGTAACTTAAAGGTATGTAAGTGTTGGAGAGCAAGCAGTTACCTTTGAGTTGACAGTAAATTGTCTGTTAAGTTGAATTCAATTTGACTACAAATATTACTGTCAGACAATGACGTTAAGTTGATTGAAAGTTTCACTTCAAATTGACGGCAAGTTTTTCTGGCAAGTTACATTCAAGCTACTGCCGTATTTTGGGGAAGACGTCCGTTGGACAGGTTCCAATTGGAAATTTAACCGATAGGACATATCCCAATAACCCAGATCCCTGTGACCTGAATCACCAATTACTAATAATCCCGATGACCCAAATTTCCAATCACGTAAAATCCTGATCACCAATAATTTCAATTATCAATACTACCAATTATCCAAATTTCCAATAATCCAAAATTTCGATAGTTTAATTTTTCGTTAACCAGAAACATTTGTGACAAGACATTCCTATTGTACAGGTTTCGTAAGCTCAAAGTCGATTTCTTTGTTACATAACAAAGAAATCCACTTTGAGCTTTGTTATATAACAAAGGAATTGACTTTGAGCTTAGGAAACCTGTCCAATCAGAATGTCTTGTCATCAATATTTCTGGTTAACGAAAAATTAAACTATCAAAATTTTGGATTATTGGAAATTTGGGTAATTGGTAGTATTGATAATTGAAATTACTGGTGATCGGAATTTTAGGTGATTGGAAATTTGAGTCATCGGGATTATTAGTAATTGGTAATTCAGGTAATAGGGATCTGGGTTATTGGGATATGTCCTATCGGTTGCTTTTCCATTTGGAACCTGTCCAATAGACGTCTTCCCGTATTCTGAAGCCAATTTGAAGGAAAGTATGATCCAGCCAAGCTTGCCAGTAACTTTCTCGTTAAGTTAGCCGAAAATGTTTCACTGCAGAACTTGCAGAGCAAGGTCTGGCTATCAGGGCCCGAAATATTTTTCGGATGATAATAGGAATACTTTAATATCGATTGTTTTATTTTACAACCGATAACACAAATTTTTAATGATAAGTTGTGAAATTTGATTATCTATTTTGTTATGACATTTAAACATTAACACTTTAATCATGCAATGTTTATTTACTTGAATTAAAATAAGAAATTTATAATATTTATAAATTATTAATTTTATAAACTACCCTGATAGCACGAGTTGATCGTGAAAAAGTTGGTCATTCATTAGTTTCCGACCAACTTGACGACAAGTTGTCGACAACTTTAGCTTTTGCAACTTTTGGCTACAAGTTACCGCCAACTTTCTCAGAAAGTTACCGCCAACTTTCTCAGAAAGTTGGCACCAGTATGGAGCCGCAACTGGAATACAAGTTTCTGAGAAAATTGAAAGGAAACTTACCATCAACTTATGATTGCCAACTTTTGGAAGCAACTTTTGCCACCAACTTTCTCAGAAAATGTCTATCAACTTTGGAGGTACCAACTGTTGGCGGCCAACTTGGTGTCCAGTTGCGGCTGCAAGTTTCTCGTCAGTTTCTCGCCAACTTGGCTATCAAGGTACAATAACACAGAATCATGAGCACATCTATAAGTTTATTGTTTTTATAAAAACTAATAATTCAAAATACTTATAAAAGTTAATTTCTACTAAAACTCCTGCATAGCTTTAAAAACTCATAAAAAATATATTTATGGTATTGCGTTTTTGAAAAGAAATAATTTCATATAGTTTTATCTATTTAAATTCCAAGATTTGATCAAATAAATAAATTGCAAATATTATTTAGGAAAATAGGTGTGGAAATTTATGTTTAAATTGAAGCGAAAAAATATCATCTCTATTCAATTTTTATCATACTAAATCTTTCTTGAACATTAAAAAATATTGAATAGAAATTCAGAGCCTGCTTTTTTTATGAGGTACATTGTTACAAGACGTCGCAAAAAGAAGTCTTATGAAATAAAATGTTTAAAACTAATTAATGAAACTCCATAAAAGTATGGAATTGAATGTTTAAAATAAAGTGTCATTTTTAAAAATATTCTCTAGATCAAAGTCGAAAATTAATTTCTATAAGGCAGCTTGAATTCTATGAAACCATTAGCAGGTTGATTGCAGTGGGGATATTCCAGTTTAATTTTAACTCTTTATAAAATAAGATTAGTGTTTAGATACTGCTATTAAATTTCATCTAGATCCTTGCAGGAATTAATTTAGCTACTTACTAAATTTCAGAACATTTAGCAGCTCTTCAAGAATTAACGAAAATTGAATCGATGTCCCTACAAAATGGATTAAAGATACGTAAAGATTAAAAAAAAATAGTCACAATGAAAGTAATTATTAATTATTTGTAGGATTTGTATGAAAATAAAATATTAAATATTCCACGATTTTTGGAATGTACTGACCATATTATTAATGCTTTTAAAAATAATAATTTATGGACCAGCATCGCAGATGTTGATGATTTTATATCGGCAAAAGTATAATACAAATAAATATGAAAAATTTTATCAATTCGAGTTTTTATATTTACTTTCCATTACATCCCGGGAAAAAATCATCAGGTCTGATCATGCATGATCATGCTTGGTCAGGTATGATTGTGCTTTTTCATGAATGATCACGCATACTGATGGCTGGCCAATACTCAGGCATGATCAGGCCTGAGCAAGCACAATCCCTCAAATTATTAAAAAAAAATAAAAACTGATAAGGCAATTTGAAATTTACTTATTTTGTTGATATTATTGTGTAGTTAATGTTTATTGGTTGAAAAATACTTCTTAAATTTTACCCGCGACGGGTCTCGAACCCACGACCGTCATGTAAGGAAACACGTCCGCTGTCCACTAGGCTGACCTATCTTATTCAGTTTATGGCGACTTTTAACATCTTTTGAAACCTTAGGGTTGTAAAAAAAAATGTTATTTGAACTCAATCTTAATTTGGTTATTAAATCTTTTTTGAATAATGAATGAAAAGAATTGTAGTTATCAATTACAAGCAAATTTAACAATTACATTAATCTTAATTATTAATTTAAAAAAAAGCAATTATATTGAGTTTCATTATCAATTTGGTAAGAATTTATTAATTCGGTCTTTAATTAATTCGAAAAAACAATTTTTAATTAATTCATTTAAATTATTTTCCGGAAAAAAAGATTGGTTTTAGTTATTAATTGAACCTTAAATTATAAATTAAATACACTTTAATTATCGATTTAAGAAATCCCGGGAAAAAATAATCAGACCTGATCAGACATGAACAGGCATGAGTCTTCAGGCCTGATCAGACATGAAAAATGACCATGCCTGACCAGACCTGGCCAGGCATGTTCAGGTCTGATCATGTCTGATCATTTCTGAAGTGTTAAATGCGCTCAGGCCTGATCATACCTGTCCATGCCTGTTCATGTCTGTCCATGCCTGTTCATATCTGTTCATTCCTGTTCATGTCTGAAGCGTTAAATACGCTCAGGCCTGATCATACCTGTCCATGTCTGATCAAGTCTGATATATGGGATTAAATTTAAAGTCTTAGTTATAATTAAATAAAATTAACTTGCTTATAATTATATATAGCTACTGTAGTTATAATTATATATAACTTATATAGAATTTCATGTAACTATTAATCAATAATCAATAAATTAGATATAAAATTTTGTTAACTAAAAATCTATCATGTATAAGATATAAAATTTTGTTGACCAAGAATCTATCACGTATAAGATTTTTAATACTTAAAGTTCATACAAAACGTTCTATTCAAGTCAATCTCTTAGGTCAACGGCTAACGGGTTAAACTTCCAAGCGCAGGGTCTACGGTTCAAATCCTGCACACACTCGAATTTTTATTTTTTTTTCTGTTTTTATAGAAATAATTATATATAATTGTATAATATAATTATCTATAATTATCTATAATTGTATATAATTATTTAGGGCCATTTTTCATCTATAATTTTTTTACCCGGATGGGCCTGAACAGACCTGAACATGCCTGGCCTGATAATCAGGCCTGATCATGTCCAATTTCAGGCTTGATCATACATGAACAGGCATGGTCAGGTCTGATCATTTTTTCCCGGGTACTATTATCGTCAAAATAAAAATAAATTGTAACCGGGCAGCAGTGGTATACGACGTGAGAGTGCGGCTCTCTCGCTGTCTCGGTCTTGGTTTGGTCTTTCTCTCTCTCTCGTCGCCTGATTGTCGAGTTTGGCTGAGTTAGGCGCTAGCCCATAGGGAATGATTTCGCGCAGCAGGTGACCGTGAATTGGTCAGTGCGCATAATTAAGTAGGGGTCAACGGAGGTCGGCGTCTAAGACGAGCTGACCTAAGACGACACTCGAGTTCAAGTCATCGTGAGACTAACCACGCTTGAAGCTAGTAAAACATTCTATCCTAAAGTTCCTGTGCTAAATTTCTTGAGAATATCCTGGTTTTATAATTTGGTTTGAAAAACCATCAGTAAATTTAAAAATACAGTGTTTGTGAGGAGTGCCTGATAGTCTGTAGCCAAGGAACCTGGAAAAGTTCATCATCAAACCCGGAGGTCCTACGATGCAGCGACGGCCGATTCCAAATGTACGTCAATTTTACTAAACCAGATAAGATTTCTGATAATTTTATATATACATATATTTACACTTTATAATATTTTCTCTCTCTTCAACGCGACACTACGTAATTAATTAATAATATTGTTCCTCGCGTCCAATAAATATTTGCGCGCTTAGTAAATTTATCCATTGTCGCTGGACGCCTAATTATCCTCATAAGTCATAAATTTATTAATAAAAGGGGAAATATTTGTACATATTTGGGTTTGGTTAAATAAAACTAAATTTTATATAATTAAATTTGAGTCTCTTGATAAAATTTCTTTCATCACCAGCATCGTCTAGAGTAAGTTTTATTTTCAGCCGCGTGTCCGGTCAGAACGAGTCTATCTACATCCTGAGATCTTTTCCCGTTTCCGAACCAACAATAAAATAATTAAAAGTTTATATTAATATTAAAAATTTAAATTTATTAAGTATAATCATTCGGGAAATTTCATTAACTGTGGTTCGTGGCTACTGGACACGAAGTAGCCAGGGCCCACCGTTATATTTGGCGCCCAACTCGTGTTCCTCGTTCAAAAAAAAAAAAATTCTAGACCTGGTGATAAAGTTAAATAAAATTTGTAAAAATTTAATTAATTTATTTTAATCGTTGAAGAGAGAAATACTGGTATTATAAATTGAATTGATATTGTGTACATCGCATTCATAATATTGGTTGCCCAAAATTATCTAAAGATAATTTGGTAATTATTTGGAAGTGGGGTCAACAGGTATTTCGAAAAGCAAAAATCCAAAACCTGGCAAATGGCTTAGGGACCACGTTTAATCCCAAGCATTTGTCGGCGGATTGAAGTTGTTTTTGCTTAATTAGATGTTATATAAGCTTTGATAAACCTTAGTGTATAAATAAGGTATGAATTATGCTTAATTTCGAATTTATCTTTGAGATTTTTCAATTCCGTGCTACACTGCACTATTTGACATATTTTTCTTTTCATTCTATGTATTGACTCTTAAGTCAACCACCAAAACTTAAGGTATATGCCTATTTGCCATAATGTTTGTAGTTTCGTCCTAAGTACGTTAACGGACTCGTCAGTAAGGCTATGTTAACGCACTATTGCCTTAGACTACATCTCTTACTAGTACGGGCCGGCGTAAAACAGTGTTGTGGGTTTCTGCCAGACACTATACCAGTAAGGGAAGGCAGATACCATCCAAACTACTTGCAGCAAAATGTTATGTGAGCTGTTGTACACATTAAAATACTGAAATAACAAAAATATGCTGATTTTCACTATTACAAGAGTTCAAAAATTATTTATAACTCTTAGATCGACCTTTCTATCACCACCGTCCATCTTACGGTATTATATAAAATTACTTATATTTATTAGAAAAATTTATTTTGGAAAATTCACATGATTTTGGGTTATTTTTGACATTTTTTCACACTTCAATTGCAAGGTTCAGATAGATATCTGGTGTTAGAGACATAAACTCATACAGAAAATTTAATCCGCCGTGTAGCTGAACACGTGGAAAAAGTTTAATTATGGATCTTTAAGGTGTAAGCACTTGGAATTCTGAAAAATGTGGTTGACCCTGATTCCAAACTAATACCGATAATTTATATAAAATAATTATAATTTTAAATAATACTTGGCTAAATAGCGCGTAAAATACCTATAATTTATAAAAAATAAAATATTGAGAAAAAAAAATAAAACTTATAAAATTTAAAATTTAATTCGTGGTAGTAAAAATAAAATCGATAAATTCCGGTGGTCTCGTGAAGACCAAGACAAGGTCATCGGCTGACGCGCTGGTCGCACGCGTTACTCGTAGTACAAACAATAGGTACGATACTAAGCCTAGAGAGATAATAATAATAAAATTACTATTAGTTTCTTTGTAAATTCTCGGTGAAAAAAAAAAAAAGCTAAAGTATCTTAGTAAAATAAATAAATCAGTAAATAACATTTTGAAATTCATAAGACCAACAGTGACAGTCATTTTTACATTAACAAATAATTAATTGTAACAAAAAAAAAAAATAAAATAAAATAATAAAAGTAAAATTGGTCATAAAAACACAAGCTAAAAATTTATAATAAAATAAATACTGATAACTTTGATTTATTTTAAGTTTGGTTTAAAATAAACCATCGTTAAAAATTATTAAAATAAGTTGTAGTTAAAATTTATTAAGTAAATGAGTCATTGTAAATAAAATAGGTTAATATTACATTAATTTCAAAAATTTGCTCACTAGACTTAAGTCTAAGTAAATAGTTGAAAAAATTACCGAAGTAAATTCAAGTTAAATAAATTAATAGATAAGTTTAAACTGAACAAATTCAAAATAGAATTCGAGGCTTAAAATCTTAAGCATAGTAAAGAATCTGATATTAACAGTTAAAAAATAAAATAATATTGCGGCTTAAAATTTTAGCCATTGTAAAGTATTTCTTTTGTAATAATTTCAAACAAAGAATTTCCAATAGATTGTGGTTTAATATTTAAACCATTATAGTAAATTTTATATAAATTAAAAGTAATTTACAAAGACTGTCATTGTTAGAGATTACTTAGTTATAGCTGTCGTCACCTAGTAACTAAAATAAACTCTTAATTCGGTAACAAATAAATAAATATTAATTTTAGTAATTGACAATAGAAATATTTTAAGTTATTCGGAATTTGTTACCGGTAATTAAATTTTTATATCCAAGTATTGGGGCTCGTAAGCTGCTTGTCACATACAAGCTATTATAAATTAAAATTAAGTCCCAATAATCGTATTATGAGTAACACTGGACCAGTGACGCGTCAAAACTCTAAGCGTTCGGTTCAACAATCGGGTAGGCGGGAAAGTGAGGAGATAATCTTCGAAGGTATTAGCTCCTTGAACAATAGAAATCAACACAGGGTAGAGTACATTCACCACCCTTAACTACGTGTACGATAACGTTTAGCACTACGGTTTCGTCAGCGAGCTCGACGATGCCGAATCCTACTCCGTTACCCGTCATACCTAATCTGGTCGTGACTACTGACACCCCACAACAAGTTAGACAGCCAGTGAGGCGTAGCTTGGGGAATATGGTACCAACGGTACCGACCACCACGTCAATGGTCACGACAGTGACCACCACTACACCAATTACTATCGCGACAAGAACGAATACCGTCACTACTACACCAATTATTGTTACTACTGCATCTGGGTCGATTCAAACGAACGACCCACCGATTATTAATTCAAGCGTACAATTAAATAATACAAATATCAATAGCGATTTACGAGCGTCTGCGGACGAAGGATTTATTGAAAATCCTCCACCGGTACTTCCACAACAAATTCAGCCTAATGCGGGATTCGCTTTTCTTCCTGGCACCGGTCCAGTTTCCGCACAAGCTGAACTCGGGGCAATGCAAACGGCTCTAGCTCAAATTTTGAGCAGTATTGAGAATTTGACTCTGAATATGGGCTTTCAACAGGTAAATAATTCACAAGCGCCTGTACAGTTGAATACACAAACTGTTCGCCGTATAACTCACAGTTTTGGCGACGGGGAGTGTAGTACAAGTCACTTGACTCATGATACTAGGGCTGTAAGAACACCAGCCCTCCCGGTGAATATACAACCAAGTACCAGTGGAATAAATAATGCTCACAACAATACGGCCGGTCTCAGTAACAATAATTTTAATAATAATTTAAACAATAATATGTACAATAATAGTAACAACCACCCCATTATTAATCCTAGTGGAATTTATAACAACAATTTAAATTATAATGGCAATAATTATCATAGTAATAATAATCCCGGTGGGATTCAACATAATAATTTAAATAATAGCCACACAATAAATAATTGCGGCAATAATCATAATGATAATTTTGAAATATTTTGGGATAATTAATTTGCCAATAATAATAATAATTTCGATAGAAATTACGATGGATATCTGATTAATAATGGTGGAGAAAGACACCAGGAGTTTTATGATCAACCTAGAGCGAATAATTTATTGATACCTAATGCCGCGGCGGTTTCGTTACGTAAATGGCGTGATATCAGAGAAATCGTGAGAGTATGGCCCGTACGTTATCCGCAGGGCGATTTATCAGCCAATAGTTTTCTGGCTTCATTCGAAGCCATGGCGTTTCGTGAGGGTTGGCTTATGACGGATTTTATAAAAATTCTTGGGTATCTTTTAGGCGGTAAAGTTACTAAATGGTATGATGTGTACAGTAGGCATTGGACAGACTATGACCATTTCAAACGGGAATTTTTAAGAGCTTTTGGCTCACAAAAGACGGATACCCAGTTGTTAATGGACATTGGTCAGTTGAGACCAGAATCCGGTGAATCGTCAATTGACTTTGCACTCAGAATACAATAAAAATATTCCGCCGTGCTACTAGAGGAAAATAAACGTGCATCTGAGCCACCCGATAAGTCGCATGCTAAAACAAAGGAAAAATCGCGTTTCTCAGCAGTACATACGTTCCCGCGTACTCCTATTTTGGTTCAGATGATGAACGATAAACAACCACTCGTTATCGAGGAAATTTGAGAGGGTGAAGATGGCAAATTGATTGTTTGTGCATCGACAGTAACTGGTCCGACTCCTCAGAATAATACCTCAGCAAATAGATCTCCAAATAATCGGGTACGTTATTCCTATAACGCGAATAATAGTGACAACTCAAAAGCCACATCGCGTACGTTTAGTGAAGTTACTGCTGGTCGAAATTTTGACCAATACTTTTGTTTTAACTGTGGGCAAAATGGTCATCTATCTGAACAGTGTACTAATAACAGAGTAGATGTCTGTAATTTCTGCTTTAGAACAGGTCACGTCAGACAAAATTGTTTTAAAGCAAATGCCGGTTCATCTGGGTCCGGGTTTTCGGGAGGCCCTAAGTTTCGTCCGTCAAACATCCCCGTCCAGCCAAATAATAACTCGAATAATAATAATTTTAATAATAATGGCCATAATTATAACTCAAATCGTGGGCAACCAAACTTAAATAATTTTAATAGGGGAAACCCGAACATAACTTCAAATGATTTTAAAAGAAATGACAACCGAAATTACCGTGGTAACCGTTCAAATCGTCTTGTTCGTAATAATCACGTTAATGATAATTATGATAATATAAATAACGTAAATTACCATTCCAGTTGTGTCGAAGTCCAACCGACCAGTGCTGGCGATGTTAGTCGCACTGATCGTCCAAAAAACTAGCTTCGCCCTCCTATTCCCCGAGGAAAAAGGGCGCGAAACGTAAAAGATCAATTAAACAAATAATATGGGGAAATCGGAGCCCTAGTCGCATTAAGTCACGTGAAGCCTGGTTGAACAAACCAATTAAATGTAAAAGAACTGAAGTAATTAATTTAACAAATAAAAATTCGGAACCAGGCGGCGTCCTAGAGAGTACTGTCGGTCCGGGTAATAGAAATTTGGTGAGTACTGTCGGTCCAATTGAAGAATTTATTTGTGAAAATGTTATAGATTACGATTTAATAAAAAGACCAGACGGCGTCTTAGGGAGAACTGTCGGTCTGGTTGTTTTAACCAGTGGCGAACAAATAGGGGATGTTATATTAGAAGATCAAGTGTTAAACTTGACTAGCTCCGTTACAAATAATAATGATATTAAATTTGAGACTGAGGTCGATTTATTTGACCTATGCAGCCCAGTTACAGAAAAAAATAATTTAGATCAGGATTCAGAAGATGAAATTTGGTATGATGCTATCGACGAAATTAGTAGTGGTAGTGATTTAGTAAATTTGGATGTCGAAGAAAATCCACTTACGCAGTTTTGCGAGTTATATGATAATATGAACGGTTTATCTATTTTTAATAACTTGTCGGTTTTAAATAATAACTTACCTAATTTTAATAATTTATTTGTTTTAAATAATAAGGACTATTCTGCTTTAAATGAGAATTTTTCAATTGTAAATAATAACCAGTCTATTTTAAACAGTGACGAAATTAATGTACTCGTTTTAAAACCCGACGAAATTAATCAATGGGAAGGCTTGAGGGAAGAAGCACGGCCCGTGGTTAATTTACCTAAATTTGATAATTTATTGAAAAAAGTTTGCACAAGTCCTGATCGTTTTCTTACTCGGGTGAAAGTAAATTTAATGAAATGCATCAAAAAATCGTAGAGACTTTAGAGGCTAGCGACTATTGTGTCGATTGGTTCAGACGAATCTGAGGAACCAAGTTCCGTAGACGTCCCCGGTATGCCGTACCTATGTGGTCTGGAGCCACTTGAGAGTGACGAGGAGATTGAAGAAGCGTGGGAGGAAGAATTGGCCCCAGGATTAGAATCTGAAGGTCCAGCTCTTAGCCATAGCTCTCCACCACCGTGTTCTTCGCCTTCGCGCGCGTCGTATCTTCCTGAGATACTAAGAGATAAGGCATTGCCCTCACGCATCGCCAATCGTATTGCATCTCGGACCAAATTTTATACGGGCACTGGTCATGTACCACCTATTGTTACAACACGAATACCGGTATCTATTTGGATATTTGGAGTGCAAGTTAACGGTATTATTGATACGGGAAGTGAAAGGTCCTATATCAATCGGCGAGTATATGACCAAATACGTGAGCTTAGCTCTGGTCAATTACAACAGGATGATACGAACCATCGGGGAATTCTTCTTGCGAATCATACCCAATGCAAAACTATTGGAGGGGCTCCGTTCATAGTTCAAATCGGTATAATAGCGGGAGAACAGTATTTGAGTGTCCTCGAGGACCTGAGCTATTCAGTAGTCCTGGGTATGGACTTTGCTCTTCAGTTCGGGCTATTGATAGATTGCGCCACTAGAACTTGGCAATTCAAAGACACTAACGAAAGTCATCCTTTTGAATTAATAAATTGTTGCGATAAGCAAACTAGTTGTCAAACGTTGACTTCTGATCAACAGAAGGATTTTGATGCATTCTTGGAATCGGAAATGTTTAAATTCGCGGAGTTACCGAACCAAGGTCTAACTGACCTCGTGCAGCATACAATTGTCTTACAACCGGGAATGAAACCCATTCAAATTCGTCCGTACCGGCGTATTTCTGTTATAACGGCGGAATTAAATAAACAAATAGACGAACTGCTCGAGAGAGGCTATATTAGGCCTAGCAACAGTTTCTGGTCGTGTTCTCCGGTAATGGTGACCAAAGCCTCGGGTGATTGGCGTTTTTGCGTCGACTACCGACCAATCAACAAATATACTATTTTACCTGCTCACCTTTTTGCGAATATGCTACGTATTTTAAGTGCTCTACATAACGCGAAATACATAACTACGATGGACCTTAAGGAAGCATTCCATCAGATTTTAATGGCACCGGAGTCCATTCCTTATACTACTTTCTCCGTGGAAGGCAGAGGGAAATTTGAATGTGTACGTATGCCCTATGGGCTCGCGGGAGCGCCATCAATGTTTCAAAAAGCGATGGATTAGCTTCGCGGGAGGTTTGTGGATCGAATCCATGAAAGAAACCTACCGAGGTCTTGGATCGATAAAGTTTTCGCGTACTTGGATGACTGGTTAATTATAAGTGAGACCTATGATGAACACAAGGCTATTTTGACTCTTGTTTTTGAAATATTTCGCGGGGCTGGATGATTAATAAATCTACACTACTGGAAAAAATTAAGGGATCAAAAAAAAATTCCAAATTTTTGGGCAAATTTCAACAAGCCGTAACTTCGAAAGAAATGGTCGTACAAGAAATCGATGAAAAAGGAAATTGTAGCTCCAAGTGTCTAGTTTTTGGATTAGAAATTTAAAAATTTTTAACCTCTGCGGTTTTTGAGTAATCGTAGAAAAACCAGCAACAAAAAAATTTTCAAAATTTTTTTAGTTATTTTTTTTGGTCTACGGGCGTGGAAAAATTTTTTTTAGCTTAACCTCTATAAGGATCGGATACTTTGTTCATTTAGCTTTAATTTGGTTTTTTGAACACCTCGATACGTCCACTTCTCGCCGAGATATCGGTCTTCAAATGGAAAAGGATCCTTTTGTGTTTGATTATCGATATCTCAGCAACCAATGATCGCACAGAAAGTTAAAGGTGGGTTTCAAGAACTTGAATGAATTCTCCTTAACGACTAGCCATTGCTTTTCCAAAAAAAAAATTTTTCTTATTGTTACATGAATTTGAAAATGCAACAAAAAAAGGGCTATTGGTGGTTTTTTGGAAAATCGAGCGCTAGATCGAAAATATTGAGGAAACCACTAATGTTAAGTGTGCCTTTTACAGTTCAATATGTCCACAAAAACCCTACAAAAAATCAAATTAATCCAGCCAGCCGTTTTTTTGTTTCACTCGATCGAATTTTTGAAAAAATTAAAGGATCACGTTTTTTGCTCTGAAAAGCTCATAATTTTTAAAAATGAGAAAAAAAAATCGTTTTTCCTAGCTTTTTCCACATTTTTGCTCCAGAAAAAGCTTAAATTTAAAACAAAAAAAAATTTCGAAAAATAAAATTTTTTTTGAATTTTTTTCTCTTGAAAAGTTTAAGAGAATCATTACCGCCGGCATTAGCGGTATCCAAAGCGTACCACGTGGAGGTTGCGCGGTCGGATTTACGCTTCTCTCTTTGTGTGTGTGTGTGTGTGTGTGTGTGTGTGTGTGTGTGTGTGTGTATGGTCCTTCAGGAGAATTGAGACCCGGTGGCTCGTCAGTTCCACCGTATTTAATGACTCCAAACTCATTCTCTGAGGATTTTTATCAATTTAATACCGGGTATTACCACCCCTGTTTTCAATAACGGCTCTTAATCGTTCAGCCATGTTAATGCAGACGGTAATTTGAGGTTGCGGAATGGTATTCCAAATTTGCTGAAGCGCGCGCTCCAAGGCAGCTAAGTTCTGCAAATTTGGATACTCTCTGCGCAACCGACGGCCCATTATGTCCCAAACGTGCTCTATGGGGTTGAGGTCTGGGCTCATTGCTGGGTGTACCAACAATGTGATGTCATGCCGCTCAAAGAAGCGTCTGGTAATGTTGGCTGTGTGTGAACGTGCGTTATCTTGCATGAATATGAACGACCTCAGATGTTGTCGTCTGCGCAGAACAATGGGTCTTAAAATTTGGTCGATGTAGCGCCTAGCTGTCAAATTTTCGCGTACAATTACCAAAGGTGTTCTCCAATTTCGTGAAACGCCGCCCCACACCATGACTGATCCACCGCCGTAGGCGACGACTGGACGGACAAAGTTCTGGCGAAAACGTTCTCCACGACGGCGCCAAACGAGAGGACGTCGGTCGTTACCATGCAGATTGAAACGAGACTCGTCAGTGAATAAAACATTTGACCATTGCCTCAAGGTCCAATTCCGATGAGCGTTAGCATACGCTAAACGAGCTCGACGATGTCTTGCTGTCAACAGGGGTACACGATTAGGGTGTCGTGCGTGTAACCCAGTTTCACGGAGACGATTGATGACTGTTCGAGAGGAAATGTTTCGCACTTGATGCCGTCGTTGCTGTTGCTGTTGTCTGCGATTGGGGAAGTTTAGAGCAACAATATTCGCATTGACAAAAGGTTGTCGTCGAACTTCTCTGACAATTGCCCGATCATGGCGGGCATTAGTAACTCGACAGCGACCTTGTCCGGGGCGACGATTGTATTGGTTCGTCTCTTGGTATCTGGAATAAGCTCGAGATACGACGGATTGACTTACACCCATCCGGACAGCAACTGCATGTTGACTGTAACCTTCGTCAATAAGAGTTACTAACCGAGCAACTTCTACCTCTGATAAATGTCGTCTAACCATGATTGAAAATTAAAAAAGTAAAAAATTTTCAATTCTGACCAAAAAAATTAAAAAAAATTTCTTTTAGTGCAAAGTAATTAGTCTTGAAAAAAACTGTTAAATTAAGCGATTTGCTAAGGATTCGTAACAAGTAAAATAAAAAACAATCTGCGAAAAGCGTGTGAAAAAAAATCGAAATTCGATTGGGGGTATTAACTTTTTTTTTGAATTTAATTAAAAGGAGATCAGTAGAATCAAGGAATACAGCTGCGGAAACGCGTTAAAAATGATTGGGCGATGGTTTCTTGAATTTCCTTAACTTGTTTAAAAAAAAATTTTTACAAAAAAAAAATTTTATTTTTTGAAATTTTTTTTTTTTTTCGAAATTTTTTTTTGTTTTAAATTTAAGCTTTTTCTGGAGCAAAAATGTGGAAAAAGCTAGGAAAAACGATTTTTTTTTTCTCATTTTTAAAAATTATGAGCTTTTCAGAGCAAAAAACGTGATCCTTTAATTTTTTCAAAAATTCGATCGAGTGAAACAAAAAAACGGCTGGCTGGATTAATTTGATTTTTTGTAGGGTTTTTGTGGACATATTGAACTGTAAAAGGCACACTTAACATTAGTGGTTTCCTCAATATTTTCGATCTAGCGCTCGATTTTCCAAAAAACCACCAATAGCCCTTTTTTTGTTGCATTTTCAAATTCATGTAACAATAAGAAAAATTTTTTTTTGGAAAAGCAATGGCTAGTCGTTAAGGAGAATTCATTCAAGTTCTTGAAACCCACCTTTAACTTTCTGTGCGATCATTGGTTGCTGAGATATCGATAATCAAACACAAAAGGATCCTTTTCCATTTGAAGACCGATATCTCGGCGAGAAGTGGACGTATCGAGGTGTTCAAAAAACCAAATTAAAGCTAAATGAACAAAGTATCCGATCCTTATAGAGGTTAAGCTAAAAAAATTTTTTCCACGCCCGTAGACCAAAAAAAATAACTAAAAAAATTTTGAAAATTTTTTTGTTGCTGGTTTTTCTACGATTACTCAAAAACCGCAGAGGTTAAAAATTTTTAAAGTTCTAATCCAAAAACTAGACACTTGGAGCTACAATTTCCTTTTTCATCGATTTCTTGTACGACCATTTCTTTCGAAGTTACGGCCTGTTGAAATTTGCCCAAAAATTTGGAATTTTTTTTTGATCCCTTAATTTTTTCCAGTAGTGTAAGTAAATGTAAATTTGCGAGATCTGAAGTAAAATTTCTGGGTTTTATTGTAGATAGAGAGGGTCTACGACCTGACCCAGAGAAAATTGCACCTATCGCGAATTTTCCTCGTCAAACGTCCCGTAAGCAAGTGCGCAGCTTCTGCGGGCTTGTGAACTGGTATCATAGGCACTTACAAAACGTCGCAAAGTACAAGGAACTTTAAATAAGTTGTGTAGCGTAAATACTGAGTGGAAGTGGGGTGATGAGGAGGAAAAGGCTTTCCAGGATCTTAAACAAGCTCTTGTGAATGCTAAGCCTTTGGCTGTACCTCAGCCAGATCTTCCCTATTATTTATATACAGACGCGAGCGATACATGGTTAGGCGCGTTCTTGGTTTAAAAGGAACCAAATACTGGGAAAGAGTTCCTTATAATATGTCTAAGTAGGCCATTGCGTGGTGCTGAAACGCGTTATACTACAACCGAGAAAGAATGTTTGGCGGTTGTATGGGCCGTGAGGAAACTAAGTTGTTATCTGGAAGGGTTTCCGTTTGTTGTAGTCACGGATCATGCTTCGCTAAAATGGCTTCACACGTTAAAGAATCCGAACGGTAGACTTGCCCGTTGGGCAATGGAACTTTTAGCCCACCGAATAACGATTGAACATCGTCGTGGAACCGAGAATAGAGGCCCGGATGCCTTGTCGCGCTTTTACGAGGACCAGGAGCCTGTGGAGTGGTCCGAAGTCCTCAATGAAATTAAAATTAAAGGCGTAGACTTTGTGCATATTCAAGTTCGCTCGTGGTATGATGTAAAGAAAGCAAATATACGGAAGTATCCGGAGAATTTCGTTGATTGGCGAATAAATACCGAGGATAAATTGGAGTATTTCAAGCCCGATTATTTAAAAGAATATATTGATGATCAAGATGCGTGGAAATTGGTTTTATCGGAGAGTGAGATTCCCAATATCTTAAAAGAAAACCACGATGTACCGGACTCGGGACATTTGGGTCGCGATAAAATGTATCATCGGATACGTACTCGTTATTATTGGCCTGGTATGTATCGCGATGTCAGCGAGTATCTTGAAAATTGTGAGACTTGTAAAAAGGTGAAATATAAACAGACCTCGTCTCAAGCGCCGATGCGTACGCGACAACCTATTGAACCCTGGGCCGTAGTCGCTGCCGACGTGACTGGCCCATTTCCGCGATCAAAAGCCGGTTATCAGTACGTGTTAATTGTACAAGACCTATACACGTGCTTCATTGAGGTCTTTAGACTTCATAAGCAGACTGGATTAAATGTCAAGAAAAGTTTGCGTCGTGTTTTTTCACGTTGGGAATACCCTCTGTTTTTAATCACAGATAATGGTAAAGGATTTATCAATCATGAGATTAAAGATTACTTAAAAGAAACAAGAGTAAAATCAGTACCTACCGCGATCACGCATCCCCAGAGTAATTCGGTTGAGCGAATTAAGCGTACCCTTAAGCCAATGATGCGTGCATTTATTTCGAAAGACCAGACGTCGTGGGATGAACACTTGGGTGAATTTCAACTCGCTTATAATAGTAGTTATCATGCCTCGTTACATATGTCACCATATTACTTGGTTCATGGCAAAGAACCACGGTTGTCGGGTAAAATGACTGGATTCGAAATAGATGACCTCGATTTTGACAATACTATGTGGCGTAATCGGGTTAATCGTCTTGATCAATTACGTCATAGAATTGAAGACGTAATGAGGTTAGAGAGTAAAGAACAAGCCGTATACCATAATCAGGGATTTAAAGAGCCACCTAAATTACAAGTGGGTGACCCGGTATATTACCCAAATCGGAAATTGAGTAAGAAAGCTAAGAAAGCTAAGAAAGCTAAGAAAGCTAAGAAAGCTAAGAAAGCTAAGAAAGCTAAGAAAGCTAAGAAAGCTAAGAAAGCTAAGAAAGCTAAGAAAGCTAAGAAAGCTAAGAAAGCTAAGAAAGCTAAGAAAGCTAAGAAAGCTAAGAAAGCTAAGAAAGCTAAGAAAGCTAAGAAAGCTAAGAAAGCTAAGAAAGCTAAGAAAGCTAAGAAAGCTAAGAAAGCTAAGAAAGCTAAGAAAGCTAAGAAAGCTAAGAAAGCTAAGAAAGCTAAGAAAGCTAAGAAAGCTAAGAAAGCTAAGAAAGCTAAGAAAGCTAAGAAAGCTAAGAAAGCTAAGAAAGCTAAGAAAGCTAAGAAAGCTAAGAAAGCTAAGAAAGCTAAGAAAGCTAAGAAAGCTAAGAAAGCTAAGAAAGCTAAGAAAGCTAAGAAAGCTAAGAAAGCTAAGAAAGCTAAGAAAGCTAAGAAAGCTAAGAAAGCTAAGAAAGCTAAGAAAGCTAAGAAAGCTAAGAAAGCTAAGAAAGCTAAGAAAGCTAAGAAAGCTAAGAAAGCTAAGAAAGCTAAGAAAGCTAAGAAAGCTAAGAAAGCTAAGAAAGCTAAGAAAGCTAAGAAAGCTAAGAAAGCTAAGAAAGCTAAGAAAGCTAAGAAAGCTAAGAAAGCTAAGAAAGCTAAGAAAGCTAAGAAAGCTAAGAAAGCTAAGAAAGCTAAGAAAGCTAAGAAAGCTAAGAAAGCTAAGAAAGCTAAGAAAGCTAAGAAAGCTAAGAAAGCTAAGAAAGCTAAGAAAGCTAAGAAAGCTAAGAAAGCTAAGAAAGCTAAGAAAGCTAAGAAAGCTAAGAAAGCTAAGAAAGCTAAGAAAGCTAAGAAAGCTAAGAAAGCTAAGAAAGCTAAGAAAGCTAAGAAAGCTAAGAAAGCTAAGAAAGCTAAGAAAGCTAAGAAAGCTAAGAAAGCTAAGAAAGCTAAGAAAGCTAAGAAAGCTAAGAAAGCTAAGAAAGCTAAGAAAGCTAAGAAAGCTAAGAAAGCTAAGAAAGCTAAGAAAGCTAAGAAAGCTAAGAAAGCTAAGAAAGCTAAGAAAGCTAAGAAAGCTAAGAAAGCTAAGAAAGCTAAGAAAGCTAAGAAAGCTAAGAAAGCTAAGAAAGCTAAGAAAGCTAAGAAAGCTAAGAAAGCTAAGAAAGCTAAGAAAGCTAAGAAAGCTAAGAAAGCTAAGAAAGCTAAGAAAGCTAAGAAAGCTAAGAAAGCTAAGAAAGCTAAGAAAGCTAAGAAAGCTAAGAAAGCTAAGAAAGCTAAGAAAGCTAAGAAAGCTAAGAAAGCTAAGAAAGCTAAGAAAGCTAAGAAAGCTAAGAAAGCTAAGAAAGCTAAGAAAGCTAAGAAAGCTAAGAAAGCTAAGAAAGCTAAGAAAGCTAAGAAAGCTAAGAAAGCTAAGAAAGCTAAGAAAGCTAAGAAAGCTAAGAAAGCTAAGAAAGCTAAGAAAGCTAAGAAAGCTAAGAAAGCTAAGAAAGCTAAGAAAGCTAAGAAAGCTAAGAAAGCTAAGAAAGCTAAGAAAGCTAAGAAAGCTAAGAAAGCTAAGAAAGCTAAGAAAGCTAAGAAAGCTAAGAAAGCTAAGAAAGCTAAGAAAGCTAAGAAAGCTAAGAAAGCTAAGAAAGCTAAGAAAGCTAAGAAAGCTAAGAAAGCTAAGAAAGCTAAGAAAGCTAAGAAAGCTAAGAAAGCTAAGAAAGCTAAGAAAGCTAAGAAAGCTAAGAAAGCTAAGAAAGCTAAGAAAGCTAAGAAAGCTAAGAAAGCTAAGAAAGCTAAGAAAGCTAAGAAAGCTAAGAAAGCTAAGAAAGCTAAGAAAGCTAAGAAAGCTAAGAAAGCTAAGAAAGCTAAGAAAGCTAAGAAAGCTAAGAAAGCTAAGAAAGCTAAGAAAGCTAAGAAAGCTAAGAAAGCTAAGAAAGCTAAGAAAGCTAAGAAAGCTAAGAAAGCTAAGAAAGCTAAGAAAGCTAAGAAAGCTAAGAAAGCTAAGAAAGCTAAGAAAGCTAAGAAAGCTAAGAAAGCTAAGAAAGCTAAGAAAGCTAAGAAAGCTAAGAAAGCTAAGAAAGCTAAGAAAGCTAAGAAAGCTAAGAAAGCTAAGAAAGCTAAGAAAGCTAAGAAAGCTAAGAAAGCTAAGAAAGCTAAGAAAGCTAAGAAAGCTAAGAAAGCTAAGAAAGCTAAGAAAGCTAAGAAAGCTAAGAAAGCTAAGAAAGCTAAGAAAGCTAAGAAAGCTAAGAAAGCTAAGAAAGCTAAGAAAGCTAAGAAAGCTAAGAAAGCTAAGAAAGCTAAGAAAGCTAAGAAAGCTAAGAAAGCTAAGAAAGCTAAGAAAGCTAAGAAAGCTAAGAAAGCTAAGAAAGCTAAGAAAGCTAAGAAAGCTAAGAAAGCTAAGAAAGCTAAGAAAGCTAAGAAAGCTAAGAAAGCTAAGAAAGCTAAGAAAGCTAAGAAAGCTAAGAAAGCTAAGAAAGCTAAGATAGATAGATAGATAGATAGATAGATAGATAGATAGATAGATAGATAGATAGATAGATAGATAGATAGATAGATAGATAGATAGATAGATAGATAGATAGATAGATAGATAGATAGATAGATAGATAGATAGATAGATAGATAGATAGATAGATAGATAGATAGATAGATAGATAGATAGATAGATAGATAGATAGATAGATAGATAGATAGATAGATAGATAGATAGATAGATAGATAGATAGATAGATAGATAGATAGATAGATAGATAGATAGATAGATAGATAGATAGATAGATAGATAGATAGATAGATAGATAGATAGATAGATAGATAGATAGATAGATAGATAGATAGATAGATAGATAGATAGATAGATAGATAGATAGATAGATAGATAGATAGATAGATAGATAGATAGATAGATAGATAGATAGATAGATAGATAGATAGATAGATAGATAGATAGATAGATAGATAGATAGATAGATAGATAGATAGATAGATAGATAGATAGATAGATAGATAGATAGATAGATAGATAGATAGATAGATAGATAGATAGATAGATAGATAGATAGATAGATAGATAGATAGATAGATAGATAGATAGATAGATAGATAGATAGATAGATAGATAGATAGATAGATAGATAGATAGATAGATAGATAGATAGATAGATAGATAGATAGATAGATAGATAGATAGATAGATAGATAGATAGATAGATAGATAGATAGATAGATAGATAGATAGATAGATAGATAGATAGATAGATAGATAGATAGATAGATAGATAGATAGATAGATAGATAGATAGATAGATAGATAGATAGATAGATAGATAGATAGATAGATAGATAGATAGATAGATAGATAGATAGATAGATAGATAGATAGATAGATAGATAGATATTCGATGGTTCGATTCCCAGTTCGGGCTATCTATATCTATCTATCTATCTATCTATCTATCTATCTAAATAGAATTTGAGATGCACAAATTTTTCATGTTCACTTTTATGTATGTTATTATATATACCTATATGTTGCATAATCGAAACTATAAAACAATTTAAATTCATTTAATTTAAATTCAAATATAGTTTCACTTCCGGCAGATAGAGGCAGCACCTACTGGGGCCTCGTTCATAAATTAAAACTTGATCATGCGCAGCTCGGCGCATACGCATCTGCCTTTTTCCTGCTTCGTGTCGAGAAGACGGCCGCCATTATCTTTCGCTATAGACATTCAAGTGATAACACGTTTTATTCCAAATCTTTTTATTTTGCGCTCATCTAAGAGTAATTAATTAAAATAATCAGTTAAATAAATTCTGCATTCATCAAGCTCAACAAAAATATAATTATTTTTGTTATTGTTAACACCAGAGCTCAAAAAATAAGTTAATAAAAAACTCAAGACTTCCAGTGATCATCGACCACGTTTTTCAAGAGGTTATTCAAACGGGAGACATCACAGGTGCCCTTTTATTTAATAAATAATTATATCCAGTGTTCATAAAATTAAAAGACTCTATTTTATAATTAATTAATCATAACCATGCTCAATATTTTAATAAAATTAATAGTAAATTCTCACTCGGTAGCCTCTGCAATCATGCTACCACGTGTTCAGAAAATAAATTCAATTCAGCGCAATTTATTATAAACTCATTCATTTAAATTAAATTCAGTGATAAATTATATTATAAATTAATGAACTCAATTATTCATGCATTTTGTGCTATTAAAAATGGCAATTCCAGTGTTCAATTATAAACTTCGCTCGGTAACCTCTGATTTCATGTTACGGTTTTCCATGACATTTTTACAATCAAATCAGTGTTCAAAATAAATTCAAACTAAATACTTTAATTATTTTAATCAATTACTCGAGCTCAATTTTATAATTTGCATTCAATTAATGACGTATTCAATAATTAAATCAACGATTTAATTGTGTAATCCAGTGATATTATGTGCTGTGACAAATAAAAATATTGTTATATTTTTTAATATGCGTATTTTTCAAATATCCCAACCACCAACCAGTCCTGGCATGTATTTATTTAATTATTATTACAACACTATATATAGTTATATATGGTCATATATAGAATTCGAGATGCATAAAATTTTTATGTTCTCTTTTATGTATGATCATATATTATTATATATACCTATATATAGTGATGAATGGGCATATATAGAATTTGAGATGTACAAAATTTTCATGGTCACATTTATGTATGACCATATATTAGTCTATATACCTATATATAGTTATATATGGTCATATATAAAAACAATCGAAAATTATATATTCACATGTATCGTCATATATTCCCCATATATGATCTGTTTATGACCACATATAATTTGTTTTTCCCGTTTTTCCGTTTTTCCCGCGTCAATTTAGTAGCCAACCTACTTCACTCTGTTTATAAAGTCATTAAAGGAGTGACCAATTACTATACTGTACTGACTAATTATCAGTAGCATCATTTGCGTGGATCAATCTAGTAGCCAGGCATTTAAATACATTTTAGATGAAATAACGCAGTATTTTCAGCCCAAACCTACTTCACTCTGTTTATAGAGACATTGAAGGGGTGACCAATTACTATACTGTACTGACCAATTATGAGTAGCATCATTTGCGTAGATCAATGCAATGGCTGGGACTTTAAATACATTTTAAACGAAATAACGCAGTATTTTTAATTAACATGCCCTTTAAAATAGAATTAGATTCGTTTGATTGGTGACCATTTCTCAGATGTCATAGCTTAAACTCTTTTTGATTGCCAAGTATTGAGATAAATAGATTTATCTGTATCATTCGAATTACATTTAAATTACGCGAGAAAAAAAACGATCGTATTTATTTTCTTTAAATAAATTAATACTTCAATTATTCTGTCACTAAATATGACTAAATGTTACTGAATATATTATTTATATCGCGTTACTTATTCCAAAATGACAGATTTTTATACGCCCTTTTGGTTTTAGGAAGCTTCTCAAAGCTAAAAAAATGATTCATTGACACAAGAAATCTTTACTCGCCTAAAAAAAAATTTTTACTAACCCCAAGAAATTTTTTTCATTCTGAATTGAAAACAAAAATTTATTTAGAACTAGAAAAATTACTTGGTACAAGGAATTATTTCTTGACCAAAAAAATCTATTCTCGCCTCAAGACAATTTTTGTATTTAATTTATAATGCATAAAATTTCTTGGTGCAAATTAAAATTTTTTGCAGCAAGAAATCCTTTTTTTCTGCATATTTTATATATTTAGTAGTGATATTTGGGCAGTCACATAGTGACTGCAAGTTGCTCGTTACTCTTATTTGTATAGTATTACATAATTGATCAGAATATAATTGGTATAAATAGTGGTAAGTATAAGTTTCATTTCATATATTCAATTGGATTAAAAATAAATTTATATTACGAGATTATTTTTAATTACCATTAATTGTATAATATTTTCTTATTTACAGTCGAATAATATTAATTTCAGTTAGTGATAATAGAAAGTAAATTTAATTTAATATATTCGATTAGGATCAAATACATTTTTATATTTCGTGTTTATTTATTACAATTCAATGGAAACAATAAATTATAAATATATTTATTACACATGAACACTATTTGCTGTAATTAATTCGTAATAAAAGAAAGCATATATTAATTTTCAAGTTAAACTAAAACCATGTTTTAGCATTTTTTCTAAATAAATAAATTAATAAGTTGTGCCCTAAAATTTATAAAACAAATCGAAATAATCTTTTGGCTGCATTAGTTGGAGTTTCATTTAAAATGTATGTCTTCTCTCTTTCTATGTTTTATTACCATAAGAAATCTAATTTATCTGCTGATTTCTTATAAGTTCATTGTTGGTAAGTAGAAATAATTATTTGTCCGAATGTACCTTTTCACAAATGTCACTATGGTCAACTGTCACGCTATCCATATGTCCTTTGTAACCGACTGGTAACATTGCCAAAAGTCACATTTTCCAATTGTCACAATGTACAATTGTCCTTGTGTTAAGATGTCCATATTCCTAAACGTCACGTAAGACACTTGTCGACTTTGCCAAATGTCACACTGGACGAATGTCCTGTTTGTCAAATGTCACGTTGGCAAAGTGTCGACTTGTCTACATGTCGTATGTTTCAGTTGCCGCACTTGCATGAGTGTCACAGTTTCCGTATAGTATGTAGGACAAATGTCACGCTGGACGAATGTCGCTATTACCAGATGTAGCGTTGGTACATTGTCACGATTCCTAGATGTCGTTTTTGCCACAGTAGTACGTTGTCCAGATGTCCGTTTAGGGCTATCTAACGGCACCCTATCAGGGGATAGCCAAATTGGCGAGAAACTGACGAGAAACTTGCAGCCGCAACTGGACACTAAGTTGGCCGCCAACAGTTGGTACCTCCAAAGTTGATAGACATTTTCTGAGAAAGTCGGTGGCAAAAGTTGCTTGCAAAAGTTGGCAATCATAAGTTGACGGTAAGTTTCCTTTCAATTTTCTCAGAAACTTGCATTCCAGTGCAGCTCCATACTGGCGCCAACTTTCTGAGAAAGTTGGCGGTAACTTGTAGCCAAAAGTTGTCGTCAAGTGGTCGGAAACTAATGAATGACGAACTTTTTCACGATCAACTCGTGCTATCAGGGTATTAGGGTAAGTGCTGGAGAGCAAGCAGTTACCTTTCAGTTGACAGTAAATTGTCTGTAACTTGAATTCGATTTGACTACAACTGTTACTATCAGGCAATGACGTTAAGTTGATTGAAAGTTATACTTCAAATTGACGGCGAGTTTTTCTGTCAAATTACATTCAAGCTGCTGCTGTATTCTGAAGCCAATTTAAAGGAAAGTATTATCCAGCCAAGCTTGCCAGAAACTTTCTCGTTAAG
>OZ024707.1:9385190-9567837 GCA_964016945.1 Microplitis deprimator | reverse complement strand
ATACAGGACAGTCTTTAACAATAAAATTTGGTAAGTTTTGAATAAGCGAAAAAATCTACAAATTGAATTAAAAAATAAATAAGTATGTAAAAAACTTATTATTTCTATTTCTCGGGTTTTATTTTCATTCATTTTCATGTAAATTAATGGTGAAAAAATCGAGAAGCTTTATTATTAATATTCAAGGGTCGCTCGAAAACGTCTAAATGACAGCACTCGGAAACATTCAAAATTCTTGAGCGAGGTTTAAATATTTGAATTTTGGGTTTAAATTTTCAGCGTAGTCATGATTTTACAAATATAAGCTATTGCTGCCACGAGAAAAAAAAAATTTTGAAGTCAAAAATCCGAATTTCAATAATTTTTGATATTTTCAAAATTCGTAAGCGACCTCTTAAAAATTTTTTATCGAGCTGATTTTTTGAGAGGCTTCATAAAACATCGTAAACCAACAAATTTTCATACGAGATCGAAAAAAGAAAAATAGTCGGTTTTTTTGCGCCACCCTAATATATATATATATATATATGTATATATATATATATATATATATATATATATATATATATATATATATAATATAAAATTAATTTAACACATATATATATATATATATATATATATATATATATATATATATATATATATATATATATATATATATATATATATATGTGTGTAAAATTAACATGGATGGTGATATATCTATACATTATACGTACATTTATTCCACCAGGGGCTCTTGCGCATTACCGCCTTCGTACAGCTGTTTTTTTTTGCTAATTGGTAAGACTGAATTTTTTCAATTCAATTTTTTTTATTTTTTTTTATTTATATATACTTTTTTTTGTTATTACTCGAAATATTTTGAGTAGGTTCTTTTATAATTATAAAAAATACTAATATAATTAAAAAAAAAAAAAAAAAAAACAACTAATTTTAATGAAAGAAAACTGTATATATATTTTAAATTTATTCGTGCTTCCCGGCATTTTTTTATTATTTCATAATAAATGTGCATTATGAGTCGTGCACTTTTGAATTTTCCAAAGTTTTTTTACTTTACGACCATTTTTCACGGAGTTACAGCATGTTGAGCATTACTCAAAAATTTGGAATTTTTTTTATATCCCATAATTTTTGTGACCAGTGTATATAATAACAAATAAATTATCTAATATATTATATAATAATAATAATAGTATGATTGACACTATAATAATAAACTACTATATACGATATATTAAAAATATAATAAAAATGTATTGTGCGATGAATAGTTCAGATCGATTATACTATTGCATTAAATCCTTGATTTAAATATAATTAATTTCAGAACTAGATACTAATATTATTTTTATTTTCATATTCCTAAAAATGACCCTGAAGTTAGCCGACATCTGACATTTTTTAAATTAAACACTATAACTTAGTTCTCAATACTTATGTTTATTTTTTTGTAATTTGGATGATTACTATTTTAATCTAGTAAAAAAATAATCATCCTCGTTATAATTCAAAAATTAAATTTTGAATTATTTATCTCTCGGTTATAAATTTTAAACAAAAATAAAAAGTTTGCTCGTTTTATGTAACATTGTTCAAAATATACACGAGTAATATTGGATTTTTTCCGATTTTTAATTTTAGTTCCTGGAACTAGCCAATATCTTTTACATTTTTTAAATAAAAAATTATATAACTTTTAAAACAGATGATTTTGTCGAAATTATTATACTGGTTTATAACTTAAAAATAAATAATTGAAATATTAATTTTTAAATTGTAACTTCAAAATCTATATATATTTTAATTAAAACTACACAGACTTCCGTTTCCGACGACAAAACGAGTGTGTGAGTTTTTAGTAGGTGAATAGTGCATTGGGATTTTTAGGTAGAGACAGGGGATAAAGAAAAGTAGGGAATAGAGGATGGGAAAAAGGAAATTTTTCAAAGTGGGGTGATAAATAGAAAGTGTAAGAGGTTAGTGTGGGTGTAAAGGTTTTTAAGGAAAGTATAGCAGGAGGTAAAGAAAGTGAGGTTAGGGAAAAAGTGCAAGGGGCGAGGGGAAAGAGTAAAAGGTAGAATAGGAAGTAACAGGTAGAGGCGCTGAGGAGGCAAAGTAGAGATCAAAGGAGGAAGGTAAGGTAAGAAGAAGTGATAGAGATTAGGTAACAGAGTAGTGGGAGTAGATAAGAAAGAAAGTGAGTAGGTGAGTAAAGTAGGTAATGGTATGGGTGATGAAGGTAACACAATAAAGAGACCGAGTATTGAAAGAGTAAGATTAGCAAAAAGGGGAAGTGAAGGTGAGTTAGTAGAAGCTGTGCTCAGAGGAAAAAGAAAAGAGAGGGAACAAGAAGGGGAAGTTAGATTGTTTAAAGAACTGGAGGAGACAGAGGTGTTTAAAAGAAGTAGGGTAGTAGCGAGGACACCAGAGAAAGAGGGGAAGGAGGCAAAAATGGAGGACATGATAAAAATGGTGGAGGGGATAATGAAGACAGAGTGTGGAAAGATTGGGGCAAGGGTGAAAGAGCTGGCATCAGAGGCGAGGATGGAGAGGGAGGAAATGAGAAGGATGTGAGAGGCGAACAGGGTGGAAATAGGAAGAAGAATAGAGGAGTTCGAGAAAAAAGTAGAAAGCTTAGAAAAAGGGAAAAAGGAAAATACAAGTAATGCAGAGGGGGGGGGGGAGAAACCAGATAGTGATGAAGGAAGGGGGGGAGGTAATGAGATCGAGGAAAGGAGACTTAGGGGTTTGGAAGTAAAAATGGGCAAGAGGGAGAGGGAGGCTAGACGGAAAAACATAGTGATTAAAGGAGTTAAAGTAGGAGAAGGGGAAGAATACGTAAAGGAAGTCGAAAAAATATGGGAAAAAATGGGAGTAGAGGGGGGGTAGGGAAAAGATGAGAAGAGTAAGTGGGGTGGATAACGAGGGGCGATGAATGGTGTGGGTGGAGTTGGCAGGAATAGAAAAGACAAAAGAAGTTATGAAAGCGAAAAGCAAGTTGAAAGGAGATCGGGAAATAATTGATGATGATCTAACGGTAGATGAGAGGAAAACAAGGTGGATGATAGAAAGAGAAGCACAGAAAGAGAGATTGAAGGGGAATAGGGTACAGGTCGGATATATGAAAATGTGGGTGAATGGGGAGATGAAAATCTGGGATGAAGTGGGGGAGGAGTGGATAGAGAAGAAGGAAAACGAATAGGGATAAGGGATAGGGAGGAAGGGAGCGAAAGGGAGGAAATGCAGGGAAAAAGAGGGGAGAAAAAGGTAGAGGTATATAAGATAGAGTTTTGGAATGTAGCAGTGAGTGAAGTGGTGAAAGAAAGAGTGGACAGGATGGAGGTACAAGAGAAAGTGGATTCGGACCACTTACCAGTGGTAGTATGGATTAAGGGAGGAGAGAGGGAAATTGCTAGGGGTAGCGGTGAAAGGGGTGACAGAGTGAGTAGGGGGGTATGGGCGAAGAGCGGGATAGAGTTGTTTAGAGAAAAGTTCGGGGGATGGGGGGGGGGTAAGGGAGTAGAGGATGAATGGGAGATGCTAAGGGGGAAGGTACGGGAGGGGATAGAGGAGACAGAGAAGGCAAGGTGTAAAAGAATTACGAATGGATGGTGGGATGAGGAGTGTAAGGAGGAGAAAATGAGCCTAAGGGAGAGTCTGAGGGCAGTAAGGCAGAAGAAAGGGGATGTAGAGAAATATAAGGAAGAGAAGAGAAGATATATGTTATGTTAGGAAAAAAAGCAGTCGGAGAAGATAAGATGGGAGGAAGAGATTAAAGCAATAAGGACGGAGGGACAGGTTTGGGCGGTAGTAAACAAGGGAAGGAAGAAAAGGAAGGGAGTTAATGAAATTATTGAGATATGAGAATGGGATAGTTACTCTAGAGAGTTGTTAGGGGGGGGGTGGTGGAGAGTAGAACAGGTGTGGAGGAAAGGAAGGGGGAGATCATAGAGGATGAGGACATAGCTCTTCAAGAGATAAGGGAGGTAGTAAAAGGGCTGAGGGAAAATAAAGTGATGGGGTAGGATATAATCCCAAATGAGGTATGGAAGTATGGCGGAGAGGAGGTAATTGTAGCGATCTGGGAGTTATGTAGAAAGGTATGGAAGGGGGAAGGGTGGCCGGAAGGATGGAAGGAAGGGGTAGTGATACCCATAGTAAAGAAAGGGGATGGAAATAAGGTGGAGGGTAACAGGAGAGTAACGCTGACGCAAACAGAGTATAAGTTGTATGCAGGGGTACTGGAAAAGAGATTGAGGGAGGAAGTGGAAAGAGAAGGGCTGCTGCCACCGAGTCAGGCTGGGTTTAGGAAGGGGATGGGAACAGTGGATAACATCTATGTGCTAAACTATTTGATGAACAGGGAAATAGGGAAGGATAAGTGAGTAAAGTTAGAGTGGGTAAAGAGGGAGGGGAGAGGGTTTGGATGGAGAGGGGAGTTAGACAGGGGTGCCCTCTGAGCCCACTATTGTTTGTGATGTTTCTGTCGGACTTGGATGAGGAGTTGGAAAAGGGAAGATGAGGAGGAGTAGACTTGGGAGGGGGGGGAAAAGTTTACGTGCTGGCATGTGCGGACGATGTGGTGTTGTTGGCAAAGGAAAAGGATGAGATGAGAGGAATTATTAGAACGCTTGAGAGATACATAAGTAGGAAAAGTTTGGAAGTGAATACGAGGAAGACGAAAATTATGAGGTGTAGGAAGGGTGGGGGAAGGTATAGAAAAGTGAATTGGAGATGGATGGGGGAAGAAATAGAGGAAGTGAGAAAGTATGTGTACTTAGGGTATGTAGTAAAAGCGAATGGGGAGAGAGAGAGAGAGAGAGAGAGAGAGAGAGAGAGAGCGAGAGAGAGGGGGGGGAGAGAGAGAGACTGGGATAGAAGGGTTTGGCTTTTCGATAAATTAGTATCGTCGGTGATGAGCTATGGAGTGGAGGTGTGGAGATGGAAGAAAAGAGAGGAGGTGGAGAGGTTACAGGAAAGGTTTCTAAGGTGGGTATTAGGAGTTACAAGGAGAGTGCCGGGATATATGGTTAGAGAAGAATTAAGCAGAGATGGGTTAGCGGTAAGAGCGGGGATGAGGGTGTGGCGGTATGAGAAAAGAATAGAAGAAGGAAAGGGTGGAGATTTGGCGAGATGTAGGCTAGAAATGAGAAAAAGAATAAGAGCGGGAAAAGGAGTAGTGGAGTGGGAAGGGGAAAGAAGAGAATATTATGAGACAAGAGGGTGGAAAATAGTGGAGGTAGAAAGGAAGTGGGAGAGGGGGAAATGATAATGGTGAAGGACAGGAAAAGGGAGTGGGAGGAAAGGTTGGAGAAGATAAGGGAAGCGAAGGGAAACCGAGAATATAAGTATATAAAGGGGGTAGGGGTGCCGGGATATCTGAAGAAGGGTTGGAAGGAGGAGAGGTGGAGAAAAGTAGCGAAGTATAGGCTAGGGGATGGGATGAATTGGGGGATGTACTGGGAGAACGAGGAGAAAGTGATGTAGGGTTTGCGGCTTAGAGGAGGAAACGTGGGAACATGTATGGAAGGTCTGTTCAGGGTTTGGGGCGGAAAAAGGATGACAGGAGATGAGGAAGGAGGTATTGGGAGAGGAAAGTCAAGGGGAAAATCGGTTAATAGAGCTAGAGAAATTGAGAGGGGAGGGGGGAGGATAGGTAGAAAAGGAGCAGCGGAAACGGAGGTCAGAGAGTGAGTGAGAAGGAGAGGAGGAATGCTGGATGCAAAAGTTTTTTCTTTTGGAAAAATTTTCTTTTTCTCTATTGATTCTGGGGGTGGAAGGATGGGTGAAACGGAATTGTAAGGAATGTAATGAAATGAAGTAGGGTAAGGAAAAAATTGTAAGGCGGTAGTTTTAAGTGTTAAATTTTATGTATTTTGTACATTTGTATTTATATATGTAATTATGGGACGGAAGTCCGGTTCATAACCCGAAAGGGAAAATAAAGAACCAAAAAAAAAAAAGAAAATTCTAACTACACAGAAAAAAAAATTTCTTGGCACAAAAAATTTTCAGTCACTCCAAGAAAATTTTTACTTGCCCTAAGAAATTATTCGCATTATAAATTGTAAACGAAACTTCCTTAGGGCGAGAAATAATTTTCTTGAGCCAAGAAAAAATTTCTTTCGCTCATAAATCCTTTTTTTCTGGGTAAAAAATTACTCGTTTGAATTGCAGGAAAATAAACACGAGTAATTTTTTCAATTTAAAAAAAAATTATCGGTTTCAAAAGTTATAAAATTTTTTATTTTACACGTATCAGATGTCTGCATATTTCAGTTATTAGAATAGAAAATAAAAAAAAAATATATATACTCGTGAAAATTTGAAAAAATGTTAAATAAATCAAAAAAATATTTTTATTTTTTGTATTAATTCATAACTCAAAAATAAATGATTAACTATTTAATTTTCAAATTATAACGAAGACGATTATTCTTTTACTAAACTAGAAAAATAATCGTTTAAATTTCGAAAAAATAAACACGAGTATTTTTTTCAATTGTAAAATAATTTTTTATTTAAAGTTAAGTTTTTAATTTAAAAAATGTCAGATGTCAGCTAACTTGAGGGGCATTCCTGAAAATTTTCAAATAATAATTTACTATTATGTGGAGAAATTCAATTATATTAATCAATAATAACGGTTTATGTAGAACGGAAAAGGAGTTTAGCTTCTCTCGGGTATCCCATGACACACACGACTGTTTTTCAACTTCCCGCTGAGAAAATCGACGATTTTCTAAAAATTCAAAAAGTTATTGTTTTCACCCCGATTTGCGAAAATCGAAATTTCATCAGATGTTGACGTTTTGAGGTCCTAGGAAGCTATTCTGACTATTTTCAGAATGATGTCCGAGTGTATGTATGTATGTGAGTGAGTGAGTGAGTGTGTGTGTGTGTGTGTGTGTGTGTGTGTGTGTGTGTGTGTGTGGATGTAAACGCTCTATAACTTTTTAATCAATGAACCGATTTGAATGTTTGAGGTGACAATCGAAAGAGCTTATTGGCCATCAACTTTCCTGAAAATTTCAGATCATGATCAGGTAGACTCGAAAATATTGGCGAATTACGAAAAAAAAAATTTTTTTTTTTAGTTTTTTATTGATTTCTCGGAAACGAATTATACGATCGACTTCAAAATCTTATCAGCTCTAGAACTCAATAAAACGCGTCGATTGCCGCTTTAGATATCTTGATCGGATAATTCGTTCGAGAGTTATCGCGGGAGAAAGAAATGGTAAAAAACATTTATTTGCAAATATCTTTGAAACAACTCAACCAAACAATTCCTAAATCTGATCAGCTTTAAAACTCAATAAAATACGTCGATTGCCGCCTCAACCATCAAAATCGGTTAATTTGTTCGTGAGATATCGTAAGAGAAAAAAATGCTTAAAAACGATTTTTTTCGAAAACAATGGCATACAAAAGTACTTTCGAGCTCGATGAGCTCGAAAATGTATTCTCAACAATGTTTTCGAGCTCAAGGATTTTTGGGGCTGGCTTGCAGGGTCAACCGATAGACAGATTTTTTTTTTCAGTGTATAATCACGTTTTACCGCGATGTTGATATGTTTAATTGGCAAAAAATTTTATGAAAATTACTTGTTTTCTTTTTTGTTTGAGTGAATATAATATTTAAACTTACCTTATTGCTTGTCAAATTATTGAATCTATCTTTGGCATGATTAAACACTACGTCAGCAAGCTTGTATTGACCAACTTCAACTAAAGCATTAGCAAGACTGATGATTTCTTGGCATGTTGATTCACCATTAAATAAATTTTGTTTATAATTTTGTGAATTATGAAGCAACAATAATTGGGCACAGATTGTTGAAATCTTAGCTTTCCCATAATAAGCCCATAGAGCTGATTTTTCGGCATAAGTCATTGAAATTAAATCTGACATGGAATGTTGATAGTTTAATACATCCGATTTCATAAGAGTCTGAATAAATAATAGATTAATTATAAATTACTATCATATTAATTTAAAAAAATATTCGTTATTCGAAAATGATTGATTACATCAAAAACATAAGTGGGACTATTTGCTTCTAGAGTTGCATGATGTGCAGATGCAATTAGTCCTAAGCTCATTGTATGAGTGATTCCAAAGATGCTGGATTTTCCTATAGAACGCTCAATTAAATGGGCTCTATAAATAAAAATAAAAATTATACATATAGATATTCGCGTGTATTTCTTAAGGTAATAATTATTACTCTAATTTTTGTAATTTTTAGGATTGACAAATCAATATGCTAATTGTTGTCTAAATGAAGGACCATTTAAAACTTGTGTTCAATCGAATAATTTTTAAAGGACGCTCAGAATTTTTTAAATTTTGATAACTACAAAAGTAGCATTCTATTACTGTACTCTTCGAATGTGAACCGTCAGCTGTTATTTATTCGGACTGTCTCAAGATCTCAGAATATACTCATCTGTATTGTCCCCTACTAATTTCATATCATTCTTACAAGACCCTAATTTACCGTAATTCGGATCCGCCAGGTCATATTTATAGGACGTGCAGGTACTTTTGAAACATCATAAGTAATAAAAGGCATACACTTAAAATATAAATTGTGAAATTCAGTTTATTTTGTTTACTATAAAATAAAATTGACAGAATCAGAATATAATCTTAAATGGACGACTGATCAGGGACTAAAACGATATTAAGTCATTTTCTTAATTTTGTCCAAACATTTAAGGCCATGAAATGATTGAAGAAAATAATCAAAACGTTAAGCTTAAGCTTAAACTTTGAGGACAAAAACTAAAGCTTATTAAACAAGCTTTAAAATAATTTTTACTTAAATTGTCTATGATTTATAGTTTTAAAGTTATGTGAACTTTAACACTAAAAAAATACTGATTTTTTCGAAAAGTGAGAATTTTAAACAGCCATAACATCTGAACTAATCGGCCGAGTTAGCCAATCTTCGAACTTGAGCAAGAGAATTCCGCATAAAATAAGCCTTAAAATTTTATTAGGATCCCATAAGAATTGTAGGTGCTATCGTGATGACAAAGCTGGTTATATTGCACGGAAATATTACAGTTTCTACAGTAAAAACAGGCCTTCGGGGCAAAAATCTTCAAACATTATTAATTGAAGCTTAAACTGTATTTTTTTAAATTTTTTGTTGTAATAAAGTTAATCTAACTTTAAGGCACAAATTTTACAGTTGAAAATGTAGTTTTAGTTAAATACACCTTTAAACCATTATTTGAATAAACCGTTAAAGCATCATTTAAAACTTAATAGATGATAGGTGAAACTGTAAAAATTAAAATTTATTGGTGATACATTTTTTGCTTTCCGAAATATAATACCTCTTTTTTATTCATAACATAAAAATTTTACTGTGAGTTATCAATTGTCGCAATTGATAAATGATCGGAGAAATATCACAGCTCTCGCTGTAATTTTAAGTAGATTTTACAAAAATCCAACTATTTTATTTGTCCTCGTGACGCAACTTTTCAAAAATTTGAACATTTTCTAATTAATTTAGTCACGTAGATTCCAGAAATACTATTGATTAAAAAATTTGTCACGATATTTTAATATCGCGGCAGTCTCGCATCAGGTCGGTGGGCAACAGAGGGCAGCACACGCTGCTCACACGTCTCATCCAATATTTTGTTATTATAATTATTTCGTTTATATATAAGCTTTTGTTTTAATTATTGTGTTAATAATACTTTATTGTTTTCTTAGGTATAAATTGTATTTGAATCAGGAGATTTCACTGATTAATTTGAGCATATGTTTGAATTTTGTAACGCTGGGAGAAATAATTGCGCATTTGATTCGTGTGCTTGTGATTATTATTAATGCACGTCAACGCAACAGTTGGCATTAGTAAATTTATTTATTATAAATAAATCTACTAGTCTGGTGACTAAATCATTGATTGATTTATTTGTAAATCATATTAATAATTAATTATGAAAGGGACAATTGGTCATTTAGTGTCGGGAACTGGATAAATTACACGGCCACAGTTATGTATTATGTTGGTGATACTGTAAAGAAATAACATGCGACAAATATATATCTCCACTGGTTGAAGTGAGATCTATGACAAAATGGCGCCGGCCGAAGTGCCGGCATGAAATTCACGTGCTGCCGTGGTCAGACGTGGGTTAGTCTCTGTAAGAGTAGCGTGTGTGCTTCTGTTGCATTTGTATAATTATAAATTTGACGCCATTTGGTATTTTGAGTAGATAATATAAATCCATTGGCATTATTCGAGTATTTGACAAAAAGCATAAAGGAAAATACATTTACCGTATTAACGTGCAACCAAGGGAGTTGATTAATTACGTAAACTGTAAGTACTTTTTGGCTAATACATTGGCGTGTAATTTTGTTCCCGCGTTGGTGGCCATTTGTCTATCGTATAAGAGTAAAAGAGATGGTCGATTCTGAGTATTAATAATTTTCATAGGTATATGATGAAGTGTGTAATTGTTGAGCTCAGAATACCAATGCAATAATTACAGTTGTTATTATTATTATTATTATTATTTATTGGTTAAATAATATGTTCAATAGTTGAACTATTTAATGGTGGTTTCTAATACTTGAGTATTATTAATAGTATTAGTATTAGTTTGTTATACACGGGAACGGTGCGGTGGATATAATTGCTGACCGATTCCACGACTGCTATTTCTTTGCTCGCACTGAGTGTCGAGTGCGACGGAGTTATGATTATTATTATTTTCGATTACTGAATTATTATTTTGTGACTATTTTCTTCCAAGTAATATATTATTATTGCGCGATTATTATTTACAAGCAATATATTATTATTAATTTGCTATTATTAGTTACAAATAATATAATATTATTTTGAGATTATTATTTACAAATAATATATTGTTCTTGTGCGAGTATTATTTACAATCAATATATTATTATTATTGTGCGTTTATTCTTTACCGACAAGATATTATTATTTTGCGATTGTTATCTTACAATTTGAGATTAATATTTACAAATAATATATTGTTCTTGTGCGAGTATTATTTACAAGCAATATATTATTATTATTCTGCGTTTATTATTTACAAATACTAAATTATTATTTTGCGATTGTTATTATTTACCCATAGTATATTATTATTTTGCGATTGTTATTATTTACAAACAATATATTGTTATTTACGGCTATTATTTACAAGCATTATATTATTATTGTGCGATTATTATTATTACAAGCATTATATTATTATTTTACTTGACACTGTCTGTTTTTTTTGGGATAACAAAATTTAATAAGTATTATATTGTTTATATTAATTTAAATATAGTTAAAGGCAAATGGTCAGCAACTCGGTATTATTTTAAATTGATTATTTTGATTACTGCTATCTTTTTCTTGCTTTCCTATTCCTAACCCTGAAATTGCTATCCTGTATTTCATTTATTTTCATTTTTATTTTTCTCCGTGGTATTTTATTTTATTGGAATTTTGAATTTGTTCGTGGGGCACACGAACTGGCGCCCAACTAGGATTTCTAACCCAGCCTGAGCAGAGCTGTGGGTCCAGGGAGATTCGGGATATCTCCAGGTGGGACTTTTGTTTTGTTATTATTTTATTTTAAGTTTTTCCACCAACGGAGGGCCATAACGCCTATTTGACACTACCCACACTCCGCCGTGGGACGTGTGAAATAGTAGGGAACGTTATATGGCGCCCAACGTGGGGCCAGGGAGCTATTAAATTGTACTCGGGGGCCAGGGAGCCATTAAATCGTACAGGTCGATTTATTTTTTGAAGTTTCAGGTTTAGGTGCGGAGAATTGGATTTCGGAGAAAGATTCCGGGTTGTTTGTTTTAATCGTTTGTTCATTTTGCAGTGTGTGACCAATTAGTCACGCATATTTGGATTTTATTATTTATTGGGTAATTTGTTCATTAATTCGTGTTCACAATGGAGTGTTGGCGCGAAATTTGGGATGAATCGAGTGCTTTATTGGACGCGTGTCGAAGAATGCGCGGTGGAAATGGGGATGACCCCCCAATCGGGCCACAAAATTTGGATCAGCAGCCCCCACCACTGGCAGCTGAATTGGCAGTTGCTGATAAACGTACAGGGAATGAGACCCTGGAGCTGGACGACGAGGAACACCACGAGGTGGATGATACGCTTCCACCGTCCGAGCTCACGTGGCTGATGGACCAACCTCCATCCAAACTCAAAATGTTGTTGGCCAGTTTTGGGTTGTCCACATTTGGTTCACCGCAACTCCTTAGAAATCGATTGAATCGATATCACCAGAGGGCGCTGGGTGCGCTTAATGTACGGTGGAGTCCATCAGTGGATGAGATACCATCAGATTCCAATACCATCCCAGAGTATGTGGATGTGCCAGCTCTACGTGAATACCTGCGCAGTCGCTGGCTGAATCACCACGGGTCAGACGAGGTTATTCGTGACCGTGTGAAGCGATTGATGGACCGAGACGATGGGCTCGACGTATTGTGGGACCCATTGGTGGATGAGCTTGTTCGCAAGTCAGCAGTGGGCCGAGAGCGAACTGAAGTGGCCATTTTGGATCGATTACGGCCAGTGGGAAGTCATGCGGGATCACCAGCAACTTCTGGGGCTCCAGGTGTGCCGGTAACAAGTACCCCGGCGATACCAGTCAACCCAGAGGTGTCACAATCAGGGCAAATGGACGCATTTGCTACTCACCGCGATATCGTGGAGGTATTGCGGGTATTTGAGAATAAAATCACAACTATGGTGGCAAATATGACATTCGGAAACACAATGGCGAGTGTGACGCGGCCATTGGACCCATTCCGGGCCTCATCACCAATCCGGAGTCAAGTGGGAACAACGATACCCTCCCACTTCAGTACTATTCATACAGTTGCAGACCCAATGGGAGGTCTTGGGGCCATTACACGAACAGTGAATTCGTGTGGGACGCAGATGAGTATGGGACCGATAGTTGGCACTACATCAGCGTCGGGTGTCCACGTTAACTGGCCACCAGAGGCAGTTCGAGGCCAGGAGGCAAACCAGGGTCGCGGGTCGACACAGGGACATCGCCAGAGGAGACAGCATGACCATGGTGATGATTTGGACTCAAGTGGGAGCCAATCATGGTCGTCTGACGATTCTCACGCCCGTCAAAGGGCTGAACGTCATTCGATATCGAGATCTCGTGGGCGAGATCGAGATTACGGGGCAATCGCACGAAACTGGAAGCTTTCATTTGCGGGAGATGGCTCGATGACTGGGGATGAATTCCTGCGGCGATTATCGGTGCTCATGCGAAGTGCGGGTATTCGTCACGAAGATCGTCTGGCAGTTTTACCTGAGGTGTTCACTGGGGTTGCTGCGACGTGGTGTTCAGCAAATTACGAACGATGGACCAGATGGGAGCATTTCAAGGAGGAATTTCGAACATGGTTCACCGGAGGAAGGCGCCAACGGGAAATTAGGGCCGATATCAAAGCCCGAAATCAAGGCGATAAGGAATCCGCCAGAAATTATCTGATCTGTCTGCAAAGTTTGTACTCCAGATTGAGATACCCACCGGAGGAATCTCGACAAGTTCGTCGGGCGTGTCAAGGACTACGTCCAGAATTTTGGGACCATTGTCCGGCTGGTAAGTTCGATACCTACCAGTCGCTGTTGTACGAGGCGACTCGCTTGGAAGAAAGATGGCGTGCTGCCAGGAATCGTCAAGCACCACCTCCACGAGAAGAGGCATTCGTGAAGGAGTGCTCCTATGCGTATGGTCCCAAGCAACCTCGGGATCACAGAGGGTTGCTTCACGCAGTGAATGTTCAAGACTCGGGGAACGCTGAGCGTCAAACACCACCATTAGAGAAAGTAAAGCCTGGGAAATCAAAGAAGCGGAAAAAACCTGGTGCTGAGCCAGAATTAGCGCCAATGGGAATTACGGCTAGGGTTGATACCCACTCAGGACCAAACATGCAGGAAGTGGGGCCCAACACATTGCAACAGGCAGCGATGGGATCAAGTGGTGATGGTCCACCCAACCTGTTGACATCCCGGGCCATGGGAAGTGTGAATCCGAGAGCATCATTCCGCCGGCCGAGATTTTGCTTCAATTGTGGTTCATTGCAGCATCTCAGTTATGATTGTCGGGAACCCCATCGGGAAGTCTGTCCGAGGTGTGGGACAATAGGCAAAACAGCAGTCACCTGTCAATGTCCACCCCGGGCTCTACAACTACAAAACTACAATGCGGGCCGTCAGTAGAAGATGATGGTCTTCGTGCAGCTGGGAAATTCACATAGAGGGTCACGGTGACCGCGTGAATCAGTGAATCCGTTGATGAAATCACGTAGAGGGGCATATGACCGCGTGAATTAGCCGTAAAGGTCGTACAATGGGTTTATTTATCGTTTCATATATCATTCTCATACATTCATACCTTTTCCTAAACCTTACGCTTAACAAGAAAGAGAGGGTAAGTAAAATGTTACATTTGATTTTATAAACACGCCAATGGATGCGAAGACTGCTGTTGTCTCGGCCAAAGGTCTTGCAGAGGGCTAAGACCGGCCTGGTGGGGGGGTGTCACGATATTTTAATATCGCGGCAGTCTCGCATCAGGTCGGTGGGCAACAGAGGGCAGCACACGCTGCTCACACGTCTCATCCAATATTTTGTTATTATAATTATTTCGTTTATATATAAGCTTTTGTTTTAATTATTGTGTTAATAATACTTTATTGTTTTCTTAGGTATAAATTGTATTTGAATCAGGAGATTTCACTGATTAATTTGAGCATATGTTTGAATTTTGTAACGCTGGGAGAAATAATTGCGCATTTGATTCGTGTGCTTGTGATTATTATTAATGCACGTCAACGCAACAGTTGGCATTAGTAAATTTATTTATTATAAATAAATCTACTAGTCTGGTGACTAAATCATTGATTGATTTATTTGTAAATCATATTAATAATTAATTATGAAAGGGACAATTGGTCATTTAGTGTCGGGAACTGGATAAATTACACGGCCACAGTTATGTATTATGTTGGTGATACTGTAAAGAAATAACATGCGACAAATATATATCTCCACTGGTTGAAGTGAGATCTATGACAAAATGGCGCCGGCCGAAGTGCCGGCATGAAATTCACGTGCTGCCGTGGTCAGACGTGGGTTAGTCTCTGTAAGAGTAGCGTGTGTGCTTCTGTTGCATTTGTATAATTATAAATTTGACGCCATTTGGTATTTTGAGTAGATAATATAAATCCATTGGCATTATTCGAGTATTTGACAAAAAGCATAAAGGAAAATACATTTACCGTATTAACGTGCAACCAAGGGAGTTGATTAATTACGTAAACTGTAAGTACTTTTTGGCTAATACATTGGCGTGTAATTTTGTTCCCGCGTTGGTGGCCATTTGTCTATCGTATAAGAGTAAAAGAGATGGTCGATTCTGAGTATTAATAATTTTCATAGGTATATGATGAAGTGTGTAATTGTTGAGCTCAGAATACCAATGCAATAATTACAGTTGTTATTATTATTATTATTATTATTTATTGGTTAAATAATATGTTCAATAGTTGAACTATTTAATGGTGGTTTCTAATACTTGAGTATTATTAATAGTATTAGTATTAGTTTGTTATACACGGGAACGGTGCGGTGGATATAATTGCTGACCGATTCCACGACTGCTATTTCTTTGCTCGCACTGAGTGTCGAGTGCGACGGAGTTATGATTATTATTATTTTCGATTACTGAATTATTATTTTGTGACTATTTTCTTCCAAGTAATATATTATTATTGCGCGATTATTATTTACAAGCAATATATTATTATTAATTTGCTATTATTAGTTACAAATAATATAATATTATTTTGAGATTATTATTTACAAATAATATATTGTTCTTGTGCGAGTATTATTTACAATCAATATATTATTATTATTGTGCGTTTATTCTTTACCGACAAGATATTATTATTTTGTGATTGTTATCTTACAATTTGAGATTAATATTTACAAATAATATATTGTTCTTGTGCGAGTATTATTTACAAGCAATATATTATTATTATTCTGCGTTTATTATTTACAAATACTAAATTATTATTTTGCGATTGTTATTATTTACCCATAGTATATTATTATTTTGCGATTGTTATTATTTACAAACAATATATTGTTATTTACGGTTATTATTTACAAGCATTATATTATTATTGTGCGATTATTATTATTACAAGCATTATATTATTATTTTACTTGACACTGTCTGTTTTTTTTGGGATAACAAAATTTAATAAGTATTATATTGTTTATATTAATTTAAATATAGTTAAAGGCAAATGGTCAGCAACTCGGTATTATTTTAAATTGATTATTTTGATTACTGCTATCTTTTTCTTGCTTTCCTATTCCTAACCCTGAAATTGCTATCCTGTATTTCATTTATTTTCATTTTTATTTTTCTCCGTGGTATTTTATTTTATTGGAATTTTGAATTTGTTCGTGGGGCACACGAACTGGCGCCCAACTAGGATTTCTAACCCAGCCTGAGCAGAGCTGTGGGTCCAGGGAGATTCGGGATATCTCCAGGTGGGACTTTTGTTTTGTTATTATTTTATTTTCAGTTTTTCCACCAACGGAGGGCCATAACGCCTATTTGACACTACCCACACTCCGCCGTGGGACGTGTGAAATAGTAGGGAACGTTATAAATTTATATATGTATTTATATATGGGGCATTCTAAAGCTTCAATTTGGGCCGTTATTAACAAAGTTATGAACAAAAAATCAAAAAAAGAGCAACTTCTTTGAAGATTTGATATTTTTTCAACGAGTAATAAAAAAAAAATCGAAATTTTCTGGAAAAGCTTTTTTTAGGGGTACTAAAAAATATCAAATAATTGAGGAAATTAAAAATACAAATTTTCAAATTGTTCGATTTGGCGTAGAACGTCCCATGTATGGTTATGAGTGTGGCTAAGCTATTTCGGTAAAAAATATCTAATTCCATTTTTAATTATACATACTTATTTTTACTCAGCAAATAGTACGTCCAAGCATGCGCTAGTTGTAAACATACATTATCTCCAGCTTCTTGAGCCATTATGATAGCTTCTTTCAGAGCAGTTTGAGCAACTATTCTATTAAAAAATATTTTCAAAAAATTACTTCGTAACAGACATTAATATTAATAATATTGACAAATTAGTAATACTTATGGTCGAATTGTGCATGTAGTGCAGCTAAGTTTAATGCTGCATAACGAAATATTCGAGATCTATCTTCAGATACGGTACGATTGTCAAGAGGTGCCAATCTATCGAAACAGTGATAAAGGCTATCAAGTGCTCCACAATATTCATTTACTCGTAAGCAATTTAAATAACTCAAGTAATGCTAAAAAAAATCAATGGTATCAAATTAAAAAACTACTTTCACAATCAATTTATTACACAAGTACACTACTCAGAAAATAACGAATCGAAAATTGCTTTCAAATTTTGAGTAGTTTTCAGTAGGCTGTAATTAGCTGAATTCAGTAGAAAAAAAAGTCGTGGGACAGTAACAAAAGAGTATTTTTAAGCTTAAAATTTTAATTTTTACTTTGTAACCAAAAAATTCATTTGATTAATCAATAATGAGAAATCATTTGAAAAAATCTTGATATTTCTTTAGAGCAGCAAAAAAAAAATTAATTAAATTTGTTTTTAAAAAAAATTCTACCTTTAGTTTTTGAGAATTAAACAACTGTATCGATATTTATAATCTACTTTATGTCGAAAAAATTTCGTTAAAACGTATTATTTAAATTAAGAGTAGGGACTCAAGGTCAACCGGAAAAGAGTTAAATATTAAGATTATAAAGTTTAGTATCGCAATTTTTCAATCGATAAAATTTCTCACGATTTTGAGGAATCGTTAAATGTTTCGCAAAATTTTACAAATTTTACATTACAGCAAAAATAAATTACAAAAAATTTTACAAAGTATTACACATTCTTTGAAAATCTATTAAAAGCAATGTTTTTTGTTCTTGAGTTATATTTTGTAAAACTTTATCGAATTTTTTAGAATTCTATGAGAAGTGTTTACCGCAATCTGCGGTAAAGTACGGTAATTTACAGTATAATATCGTAATTTACCAAAATGATGGTATTCAGAAGAATTACCGCAAAGTTCGGCATTCTATAGTAAAATACCGCAGTATTGCTGCAAATTCACGGTGAATTTTATCGTGAATTTGCCGTAAAATGCCTACTTTACGCTAAAATACCGTAATTTGAATCCGCTAAGGCGGTTGATAATCTATCAAAAAAGTAAACATTGACAAATTTTGATACCCCTGATTTTCGTATGCAACGAAGAAATTCTTACTAAAAGATGAATTTTCGACTATTGGCTATCTTTATATTATACTTTATAATATGACGTTAGCTTACTCATTTTCCAGCTATATTCGTATTATTGGTATAACCAAACCCTGATACCCAACTTGACAAGTTGACGGGAACCTGAAACTAAAATTTGGCTGCACAAAGTCGGTGCATAATTTGTTGCCAATTTGCTGTCGTAGTCTACTGTTCTTATTACGTTATTTTGTATCAGTCAATCTCTCAGGTTAGTGGGTAGTGGGTTAAACTTTCGAGTGCGAGGTCCACGGTTCAAATCCTGCACACGCCCGAGTTTTTTTTACATAGTTAAATAAGACCATTTTATATCTATAATTTTTGTACCCGGATGGGCATGAACAGCCATGAACATACCTGATCAGACCTGAACATGCCTGGCCAGGCCAGAAGGTAAGTTAACGTTGATAAAAATTCTCAAGAATTCAATGGTGTGAGAGTTAAGATGATAAAATTCATACTTTTTAAATAATTAAAAAAAATCTGAAAAAATTACGTGGGATGCTAACTTTAGTCATTTTTGTAAAAAAACTACAAAGAGTTATGACTCAAAATAGAGTCGAACAAGTTGGCCGAAAAAGTCAATGCATATTCATTCTGAAAATTAAACGCTATACAAAAAGGGTTTCCTATTGTTTTTTGATAAATCTACTCTTTCAAAAGTTATTCGAGGTCAAAGTTGAATTTATGTAAATTCGAATATTATGTAAATTTTCTGGCGAAACTATTAGCTCTATCATGATATGTCATAAGTTCTTTTTCGGAGATTGTCTCATTTCTCATAGACTATCTTTTACCAAATTTTTTAAATTTCGAAAAGCTCTTCAATTATTTGCATTTAAACGTCAATTTTCTTCAAAAAATTGTGTTCCGATCATATTTGATTCATTATGAAAATATTAAATAGTGGATTTTCTAACCACAACTTATTTATTCATGATAATCTGATCACAGAAAAAGCTTATGTATCTTTTCAAGAGCTAATTATTAATTAACATTATTCGGTTTATGATAAGAAATATTTGACTAAATTTTCGAGAAAATTTTTTAAGAAACCCGGTTAATCACGGTCACTATCAAGGTAGTCATAGAACACCTTTACGATGTATTGACGGACATCGAACAGTTCTTCGATCGCATGGATTATTACTACAATGAATAAAAATAGAATCTGAGACATAGAAGAAATTGATTATTTACATACTTTTTCATATTTAATGCAACTTTTAAGTTTTTTTGGTTATTCAAATCTTACGCAATTTTAGTGTTTAAGACTATCTAGTATATTATCGCTTATGCCAAAAGTTGTATTTTAGAATAATAATAATAATAATAATAATAATAATAATAATAATAATAATAATAATAATAATAATAATAATTAAGGTATGAAAAAAATACAAAATCAATTCAAAGTATTGATTACTATTATTTTATTTTCAAAATTTTTAAGGAGGTTCAGCGAATCTAATGCAAAAAGGATTTTCCAACTTTAAGATTTAAAACTTAGTATATACATAAATGAGTACTATATCGATGTATTCTCAAAATTTGAAAACGATCCACCGTTTAGTTTATTAGAAAAAAAGTTTCAAAAATGGCATTTTTTAAGTTCTTATACACATACTCTTATGGCTGACAAGCTTCCTTCATGATTTATTTGATTTTTTTCCATTATTAACCTCCCAAGTTTGAGAAATAGAAAACCACATATCATAAAATTGGAGATTTGTAGAATATGATAACATTTGAACAATTTATTGTTGCTATTGTCATAATTTGAATAATTTAATTTAAACTTTATTCTTTAATCTCGTTCGTCGACAGAGATACATATTATTGAGGGTTCGTCAACGTCGCGGAAGCAGCTGACAAAAAAATACAGATAGAAATACATTAAAAAGAGAGACGAGGGGAGAAATGAATTTTTCCCGCTTTAATTTAAATATCGATGTTTGAGAAGTTAGAACGCGTTGTTGCCCCATCTTTTTGTAAAATCTTATGAGTCAAAAATAACGAAGTAATTTTATTACTTTCTTTCATTAAATAGGTAATACTTATTAATTTATAAATTCGTTATGTTATTATAAATTAAATTAATGAATTTTTGTAACTATTAGGAGAATTTAGTAAATAAAAAATTTTAATCCCTACTTTGACTCACTAGTTTCGCTCGATCCTGATTAAGAAAAATTATTTTAAATCCTGATTACCCTGGTTAAAAATACTGATTGAAAAGAATTGATAAGCGGTCACTCCATGCAAACTGTATATCTATATATACAAACAAAAGAATTGAAATTATTGAAAAGAATTTGAATTTCATTATTTTTAATTCATTTAAATCAATATTTTTAAACAGGATAAACAACTGAATTCGACCGAAATAAATATTTAAATTCTATTATATTCTATTAAATTCGGTAAGACAGAATTTAAAATAATTGAAATTTCAATTCTTGCGCTGATGAATATTTATTCTTCGTATAAAATTCAAATTACTCGCTTGAAAAATTTTATTTCATGATCTAAATAAACAGTTCTCTTTATTCTAGACTATTATTTACTTGTTTCAAATATGTTTATATTTCAACCAAAAATTTTACGTTCATACACCAAGAATGATAAATTCTTACGGTAACAATTTGTTTTCTTGCACCAAGAAAGTTTCTTGGCTGAAAGCTCCACCACTAAAGGCCGAACTTCTAACGCGCAGTAGGGATACGGAAGTCATAAGTAAGCTAAAAGTGAAAATGAGGGGAAAACCTCATTTGGACTACTTGTATTTCAAAATGTTATCCTATTTCAACCGTTCACTGCGGCTACAGGCACAAAGCGTGAGATTGCCTCTCGAAAGTTCCTAGATTCGATGCCCATCTCTGACTAATTTATTTTTTTTTCAATACATCTAAGGCCTAAAATTTCTTGTCTCAAGAAAGGTTTTCTTAGTCCAATAAAATTAACAATCTTCAGTCAAGAAAGGTATTTCTTGAGTTAAGATTGAGGTATTCTTCAGCTGAAATTAAAATTTCTTGTCCTGAGAAACTTTTTTTGATTCAAGAATTTCAAGTTTCAATTCAATAATTTTGTTGTTTTAAATTAAGAATTTCCTTTCTAGACTCAATAAAATTACAATCTCCAACCAAAGAAACTTTTCTTCTTAAGTTAAGAAATATATAACTTATTCAAAGAAAGTGACTTTTTTGGCATAAAGAATCAGCTCCTTATTATAAGCAAAATAATATCTTCTGCCAAGGATTTCATTTCTTCAAGTAAAACTTTTTTTTCTTCACTTAAATTCAGTAACATTCAAAATCTGAATCAGAAATTCGCGGATTAATTGCGAAATAAACACAAGTAAATCAATTTTAAAAAATGCTAACACGGTTGAATTTAAAACGATATTTAGAAAAATAAGAATTATTTTATAATAAAACAGAATAAAACCGATTTAAAAATTTTGAATTGGTTTTAATTCGGAGTCAGAACCAGAAATACGAGGATTATTTTCGAATTCAGTTTACTTCCGAGTCAGAAATTCGAGGGTTATTTTTGAATTAAACAAAATGAAACCAATTAAAAAATTTTGAATTGGTTTTAATTCGGTTTAATTCGGAGTTAGAACCAGGAATTCAAGGATTATTTTCGAATTAAACAGAATAAAACCAATTTAAAATTTTTGAATTAGTTTTAATTCGGTTTAATTCGAAATCAGAACCGGAAATTCGGGGATTATCTTCAAATTGAACAGAATAAAACCGATTTAAAAATTTTGAATCTGTTTTTATTCAGTTTAATTCGGAGTCGGAACCAGAAATTTGATAATTATTTTCGAATTAAACAGAAATAACCCGAATTATTTAAATTCGTTTCAATTTGGATAAATTTTGGTTTTCCTGCGGAATTAGACAGAATTCATTTTTAAGCTAGGTACCGAATTAACCCTTCGTCCGTCGCGCTATGAGCGCAGCACCACAATTTTTATTAAAAGATTATTTAAAAAAAAAATAAATTTCTAAGTCTTTCGAAATTTTTAGAGTTCTTCTACTATACTTTTTACTATCGAATGAATCAATGATAATTATTTTTCCGATATTTTAAATATTTAAAAAATAATTTTTTTTTTGGGAAACCTAAGAAACGTGGCGATTTACTGCTGATGCGAGTAAACTCGGACGTTGAATTTGTTCGGATTTTCTGCGCAGTGTTGCCAGTTACCACTAGTGGCTCATTTCCAGCTCATTTAATTTATCTCTTTCTTTTATATTTTTATTTAATACTAAATTTTTATTTTAATAAAAAAATTCTAAAAATAATTACAATTGTCTACTCGTAAAAGCTTGTGTGGTTTGAATTTTAAAAAATCATAATTATGATACTTGGCAACACCGCAATATTAAATACATTGCGGCGGAACGCCGCAGCGCGATGAACGAAGGGTGGCGAGATCGCGCGATGGACGGAGGGTTAACAGAATTGATCTGAATTATATAGAATTAAAATTTAATTCTGTTTAATTCGATCGAATTCAGTTTTTTAATCAGGGATGATTTAAAACAATTTGAATCGACTAATATATAGATATACACTTAACATGGAGTAAATCATTTTTCTTCACCAGGAGAACCTCTTTGAATTGAATAAAAATTCCGAATACGATGAAGTTAGGTTATTTTTTTTTTCATTTTATTAAATATTTAAAAAATATTTCTGTCGGTAAGAAAAAAAAATCGCAGGTATCGTACCGTATCGTGTGAACAAATCAAATAAAACTTTTTTTTTTTTTAGTTTCTTCACATGAAATACGCGGTTCGATAATTATTAAAATTAAATTGATTATTCGAAATTTTACATGAGCGTTTGAGGCGTGTACTTTTGGTTTTTTAAAATATTTTTTCTGTTTTTTATACAGCTCTGTAGGCACCGTCATGATTTTTACAACAGCGCAGCTATACCCAAATGACAATTCTAACTAATACACTATAAAAAATCACCAGGGTAAGTCCAAGCGGTGTAGGTGTTGAAATTGGCGGTGTTAAATTTTAACCCCGAAAGCGGTGTGAAAATAACGCCGCCACCGGTATAAATATTCTTTACTCGTGTTAAAATCAAATTTTCTGGTGTTAAAATATTGCACACCTCAAGCGCGAAAGCGCTGAGGGTGCTTTACTGACGGTTCTTCCTCGATGGCAATGTCACTCATACAAAAACATTTCTACACCCTTTTCATAGCACAAAAAATATATTAAATTGTGTACTCGCATGCAGATAATTTATTAAGGAATAATTTAAACCCAACGTTGAGTCGGTTTGTTAATTCATTGATTTTAAATTAATTATTTTAATCCAAGAAACTAGTGCTGTCAATTGTTAAGTATGAATCTTCGTAAGCACGATGTTGTAATAATAATTAAATAAATACATGCCAGGACTGGTTGGTGGTTGGGATATTGGAAAAATACGCATATTAAAAAATATAACAATATTTTTATTTGTCACAGCACATAATATCACTGGGTGACAAAATTAAATCGTTGATTTAATTTATTAATACTGTTGAATTGTCTGAGCTCATGAATACGTAAATAATTGAATGCAAATTAGAAAATTGAGCTCGAGTAAATAATTGAAATAATTAATGTGAATATATTTGAACACTGAGTTGATTGCAAAAAATGTCATGGAAAACAGTAACATGAAATCAGAGGTTACCGAGCGAAATTAATTATTGAACACTTGAATTACTATTGTTAATAGCACAAAATGCATGAATAATTGAGTTCATTAATTTATAATATTATTGATCACTTAATTTAATTTAATTGAATGAGTTTATAATAAATTGCACTGAATTGAATTTATTTTCTGAACACGTGGTAGCATGATTGCAGAGGCTACCGAGCGAGAATTTACTTTTAATTTTATTAAAATATTGAGCATGTTGATAATTAATTAATTATCAAATAGAGTCTTTTAATTTTTATGAACACTGGATATAATTATTTATTAAATAAAAGGGCACCTGTGATGTCTTCCGTTTGAATAACCTCTTGAAAAACATGGTCGATGATCACTGGAAGTCTTGAGTTTTTTATTAATTTATTTATGAGCTTTGGTGCTTACGATTACAAAAATAATTATATTTTTGTTGAGCTTGTTGATTACTTAATTGATTTTAATTATTAGGGTTACAAATAAGTTTCCGCCGTTTTTTAACACAAATTAAATATTTATTATAGAAGAACGGTAATATAAATTTATTTAAAATATTGCCCATCACTTGCAACCACTTTTTCCCATCTCTCAGGCAGCATTCGAATCCCACGTCTGAAGAACTCCTTGTCTTTTGAGGCTATCCACGAATCAACCCAATTTTTGGTATCCTCATAAGATGTGAACCGCTGCGCCGTCAGAGCATGTGCCATGGACCAGAACAGGTGATAATCGGACGGTGCAATGTCTGGTGAATACGGCGGGTGGGGTAGCACTTCCCAATCAAGTGTTTCCAAGTACTTTCTCACGGGAGCCGCAACATGTGGACGAGCATTGTCATGCAGAAGAATAATTTTTTCGTGTCTAGAATAGTATTGAGGGCGTTTTTCCTTCAGAGCTCGGCTCAATCTCATCAATTGTGTTCGATAGAGGGCTCCAGTAATTGTTTCGCTCGGATTAAGCAACTCATAATACACTACACCTAGCTGACCCCACCAAATACACAGCATAAGTTTTTTTCCGTGAATATTCGGTTTTGCTGTTGATGTTGACGCGTGGCCAGGTAATCCCCATGATTTTCTTCTTTTTGGAATGTCATAATGTATCCACTTCTCATCACCAGTTATGATACGATGTAAAAAACCCTTTTTTTTATGTCTAGCTAGCAGCATTTCACTTAAGCATAATCGGCGTTCAATATCTCTCGGCTTTAATTCGTACGGAACCCAATTTCCTTGTTTATGAATCATTCCTAATGATTTTAAACGATGTGAGACTGCTTGCTGAGTGACTTCTAATGTTAGAGCAAGTTCTTTTTGTGTTTGAGATGAATCTTCCTCCAATAATTCCTCCAATTCTGCATCCTCGTAAATTTTTGGCCTTCCACTGCGATCTTTGTCTTCTACGTCGAAATCACCGTTTTTAAACTTTTGAAACCACTCTCGACACGTTCTCTCACTCAAAGCACCCTCACCATATGCTTCTACGAGCAATCGATGCGCCTCAGCAGCAGATTTCTTTAAATTAAAGAAGTAAACTAATATTTCCCGCAAATGACGCTTACTTGGCTCAAATTTTGACATTTTCAACTTATAAAAATTATATTTTATCAATATAAAATCAATGATATTAATAGGTTATATTCTTCTTGAATGTCCAAACTATTTTTTAAGCCGGTTATCATCTGCGAAAGCTAACCGAAACTCCGTGCCGCGCCATCTACAATAAAACGGCGGAAACTTATTTGTACTCCTAATATTATTTTCAATTAATTACTCGAGATGAGCGCAAAATGATACGATTTTTTGTAACACGTGTTATCACTTGAATGTATGTAGTGAAAGATAATGGCGGCCGTCTTCTTGACACGAGGCAGGAAAAATGCAGATGCGCATGCGCCGAGCTGCGCATGATCAAGTTTTAATTTATAAACGAGACCCCAGTAGGTGCTGCCTCTATCTGCCGGAAGTGAAACTATATTTGAATTTAAATTAAATGAATTTCAATTCTTTTATAGTTTCGATTACGCAACACACGATAACTCTCGAAGGAAATAATCAATCGGTCTACTTTTTTTTTATTTGCTATGTATTTTTTATTCTAACCTTTTTGAAAATCACGGTCTAAATCCTTCCCGTTTAATTAGAATCAATGAATATCGAAACTGATAATTCGATATCAAATTTATTTATGTTTATACATGAAATTTATAGCTTCTCTTTCTAACAGCTGGCTACTTATTTCTGCTTCTCTTTTTTCATCTATATCTACTATTTAACTAGTACTGACAATAAAATTGGCGTGACAGTCGTAAAAGTAAGTGGTGACACTACGCGAAAGGCGGCTTATTAAAAAAAAATTTTTTTTCAATTAATTAATTTTTTTTTTTTAATATTGTTTTAATACTTATTATTTTTTTATTATCTTTGTATTTTTTATCACAGAACCCTTATGAAAATCACTACGTAAATCCTTTTAGTTTAATTGTAATTATATAAAAAAGTAAAACTGATTATTCATAAAAAATTTAGCTGCTATTTTTAATATTTTTTTCGTTTTTCTTTCCATCATCTACTGGCGGCAGCATTAGCGTACCAGTATACGGTTGAAAAAAAAGAGCATCTAAGACAAGGTGGGATATTTGAAAAAAATGTAAATAAAAAAATATTAAGCTGAAAATCAGAAATAAAAAATCCGAATCGATAATTCATAAGTGAAATAAATAATCATAATAACATAAATAAATTAATATTATAAAATAAAAGTGATGATTAAAACTAAAATGAGCGATTGAGGTGTGCACTTTTGGATTTTCCAACATTTTTTTACTTTGGGAATGTGTGCATATGTGTGTATGCACTCGTGTGCGCTTGCGTGTTGGAGTGTGTGTACGCGCAAGCGTGTGTGTGCGTGCGCTCATGAGTTTGTGTGTGTGTGTGTGTGTGTGTGTGTGTGAGTGCGCGCGTGTTTGAGTGCAGGTGTGTGCGTCAAGATATTTTTTTGCCTTTTATAAGCTTCCCAAGCTAATACTCTGAGCGGACGTAGTTTACCCCTCTTTTACACCAATTTAACACCGCCGAATTACGCCTTCTACACCGGTGTAATTTCATTTTAACACCACGCAGAGTTAAAATGAGTCCATTTTTAACACCGCTCGTTTTACAGTGTAACAGTAATTATATAACAACTCAATTACATTGTAATGCAAATTCGAGAATTCAACTTCTAATTTTTGTCTTACTGACTGTAAAAGAAACTTTCCCATTCAATTATTCAAAAGTGTGAAGGTGCGTTTCTGATTTTACGACTTGAAAATCGAGCGCAAAATCTAACAGATTCTACGGCCATCTATTAGAACAATTATATGTTAATTAACACTCCTCAGTCACTCGGGGCCATGTCAGAGGACCCCTAGATCAAATTCTACTTGAATTTAGACGACAGTGGGGTAGTTCCACGCCTCCAAAATTAACATATAAAAGGGCCAGCAAACACTTACTCGAGGACTTAGGCCCTGGCCGTCACCTAAAGTGGACTGATGACGCTTAGCGAGGTCCCTACTCTAGCACCAGGACTCATTACAATTTATATGAGTCGGCCTAACGATAAGTTCATTATATCTAGTCATTTAGCCCAGTAATCAGTTCTATTTTGTTTAAGCTGTTACCTGAATAATTTTGTCTATTGAAACTTATATTTATATTAAAACTAAATTATTAATTTTATAAGTGATACTGGTTTTGACTCAAATTAACTAATTAAGGAGATTTGTGAGACTCCTTCGTCTGGTTAAAGAAAAACCAAATTTGATTACTGAGTGAGTGTGGTGGTTTGATATACAACATCTACCCGTGAGGATTTACCGAAGAGGATCGACATCGAGTCCAAGAAACCCGCAACGAATCGGAGATCGATATCACCAGTAAGCCCACGTACAACCAGATAAGTTTCGACAAATTATTAATAAGTTTCCCTCTCTCTCTTCAACGCGACATTACATAATTAATTAATAATATTGTTCCTCGCGTCCAATAAATAAATGTGCGTTTAATAAATTTATGTCACTGTCGCTGGACGCTTACTCATTCGCAAAGGAAATTAATTTATAAAAGAAAGTGGGAAACTTTGTAGAAAATTCGGGAACCTTGGTTAAATAAAGTGTGAATTTATTGTATTTCGTGTTAAACTTAATCATCACCAGCGTCCTTTAGAATAAGTTTATTTCAGCCGCGTGTCCGGTCAGAACGAGCCGACCTACAACCTGAGATCTATTTTCCCGATCTTCCGAACCAACGACGAAATAATTATAAGTTTATATTAATATAAAAATATTTAAATTTATTAAGTATAATTATTCGGGAAATTTAATTAACTGTGGTTCGTGGCTACTGGACACGAAGTAGCCAGGGCCCACCGTTATAAAAGTTTTGTTAGATAATCTGCTGACATAGGGTAAGAGCACCAGTACCCAGCCCCAAACCAGTAACCAGCCACCTCATGTTAAATTATATCTATATATATTAAAGCTGCAAAGTGCCTCCACAATAACAACAACTATCCTATTAGCAACGCTTGTTCAGCGAAAGCTTACTTATTAATTTTTCGTTAAATTCAAACAATATGTTTTGAGCAAACGGAATTCTTAAAATCTTGAACAAAGATCTGTAAAATTAAATTTGACGACATATAGCCGTCAACTTTTCGAAATCAATGTTTTGTCTAACATATAGATATAATGTACTGGACACATTTTTTAAAAGTGAACCAAAGCTTCTCCTTTTGGATTATATTCGTCAATTTATTGTCAAATTCAAACAATAGATCTCGAGCAAAGGCAAACTGCAGTTATCAAATTGTTTTAACTTTCGAATTAAATGACTATCAATGTATCTAATCAGCAGAAAATTGGAGTCAACTAGTATTTAAGAACCCAATAAGTAAAATACAATCGGGAAATAATCGATTTCCAATTATTTTCATCAACAATTAATCAAAACTCTCAATTTAGTTGATGAAAATCTATTATAAATTGAAGAATGCTAATTAGCAAAAAAAAATTGACATCAGATTGATTGAAATGGTTTTCAAGTTTTTTTTCTTTGTTTCTTATGGCAATTTGCATACAATTCGCAATTACAAGTGAAACTAAAGTAAATTATAAAGTTTTTTTCTGTGGTATATATGCAAAACCAGGAAATATTGAAAATACAAGTGAACTGATGTCAAATGCATAAAAAATTCATCTAAGATATCAACGAGCATTTATTTATAATATCATGTCATGGACATCTGAAACGTTTTTACAGTCGATTGATCGTCGTCTCCTGATATCGATAATTTAACTATCCATTGTTTGCATTTTCTAAAATTTTCATTTAACTCAATGAAACTATAGTAAGAAATACAGACTGAAGCACTGGTGGTGGCGAAATAATGAATCATTGGTGTGAGAAAAATTTCAATATTTACTGAATCGTGGCATTTCCTACAACTTTTTGTTCTCTGGCAGTGCCCCTAACGCATGAAAAAATTTGTAAAAATGAATAAATTGGGGGTGCTATAGTATATGCTAACTAAATTTAATTATTTAAATTAGTTCTCATAACTATGGATAAACTTTCATAATTTTAAGACAAACAATCAATTATCTTTCGACTAAAAAAGGAATTTTCTAAAATTTTTTTTGAAGTGAAACTTCTTTACGGAGGCTAAAATTGAACCATTTGAGGCGGAAAAGAGGAAGTAGCGCCAGAGGAGAAACATTGAGTGAAAGTTTAGAATAGGCGAGAAGAGAAATTGCTTGTATAGCAAGCTTTATATATTTTAAAGAGTGGGGGGAGTTGAGAACAGTCGAGTAGAATGGACGAGTGTAGTGCGTATGCGTCGTAATTTAACCACGTTATTCATATATAAATAAATAAATAAATATATATATATATATATATATATATATATACAATATTGGCCATTAGATCTTGTCGGGTAGTATAGCTTCGGGAAAAAAAAATCTCTGAAAATCAAAATATGGATAACTAGTTTTCTACTAAATGTAAAAATATATGTATAATAATTGAATGTAAAATTATAAATATGTATTGTAAAATAAGTCACTAAAAAAAATATGGTCAGTATTTAAAAATTTGTAAAGAATTTTTGTGTGTACTTGAAAATATCTATAATTAAAAAGTTAATAAAAAGTAATTTCTATAAATCAAGACACACCTCCATATAAATTACTGTATAAAATTTAATTGCAATAAATAAAAACATAAAAAATTAAAAATAACTGTAATTATAAAGGTATAAAATCATTTAAATATATTTAAAATATTTTCTTTAATTGAATAAATGAATGAACGAAAGTATGTAATTTCAAAGAGAACTAAAAAAAAATAACTATAAAAAAACAAATTCTAAAAACAAACTTTCGCTTAACTAAACATGTATGTAAGAAAATTAAGTAAAAATGAACATCTCGATAAATAAAATATACATAAAAAATTAATTGTTTTTTAACATCTCCATAAAATATAATATCAAATTGAATTTGATTATAGATATCATATTTTATAGAGATGTTTAAAAACAGTTAATTTTTTAGAGATATTTTATTTATAGAGATGTTCATTTTACATCATTTTTTTATATCCATGTTTAGTTATGCAAATGTTTGTTTTTAGAATTTTTTTTTTCATAGTAATTTTTTTTTGTTCTCTTTAAAATTACATACTTTCATTTATTCATTTATTCAATTAAAGAAAATATTTTAAATATATTTAAATGATTTTATACTTTTATAATTACAGTTTTTCAAAATTATTTATGTTTTTATTCATTGAAATTAAATTTTATATAGTAATTTTTATGGAGGTATGTCTTTATTTATAGTAATTACTTTTTATCAACTTTTTAATTTAGTTCTTTTTAATTATAAATATTTTCAAATATACACAAAAATTATTTACAAATTTTTAGATAGTGACCATGTTTTTTTTTAGTGGTTTACAAATCTAGAGATTTTTTTTATTCCGTCATTTTACAATTCACATTTATAATTATACATTTAATTAACATAAATATATTTTGAAATATTGAATTTTCTTCTTACAATTTATTGTTTTTTAAATTTTTACATTTAGTAGAAAACTAGTTATACATTGTTTTATTTTTAGAGATTTCTTTTTTCCCAATGCTATACTATCCGACAAGATCTAATGGCCAAAATTATATATATATATATATATATATATATATATATATATATATATATATATATATATATATATATATTTATTAGTGTGTTCGTTATTTCCCAAGTTGTTATTTTTTTTGCTGCCGCCCCCTGAACTTTTAGTTTTTACCCTAAAAGAAATTTTCCACTCTAAACAAGCTCTTAATTTTCAAATTAAACCGTGCCGAAATCATGTTTCATTTCCCATTCAAATAATAACATGAGATTTTTTGACTTTTTGCATTTATTTTTTTTATCTCTGAAGCAAATAAATCTACAACTAGGATCAATATAGATTTTGTTAGGAAATTTTCCGCTCTACAAAAAAGGTCTCTTTGATTTTTTCGATAAAATCATTCTTTTAAAAGTTATTCACGATTAAATTTGTGTTTGTAGTTTACAACTAAATTTTTTTGTCATTTACTGCAAATTTAAATTGCACCTTTGATTTTGACCAAAAAAAGATCGGCAGGTATACGTCTTAGTCATACCCATGCAGGAGCTGCCAGAGTTATACGAAGGGCCCCTACTTGGCCCAGCAATGGGGAACCTAGCTTTGGCATACCTGTATTGGCCCATGCTTAGCTCATATTAATAAAAATTATAGTCAAGCGCCATTAATGGGCCGACGTTATCATTTGTATATTCAGCCATTTATGGGCCATTAAAAGTTGCTATTGACTGGCCGTTAATCATCATACTTCGCCCGGCGATGGGCCATCCAAGGGCTGGTTTCCAAACTTTGTATGAGTTTGGGGCTGGTCCGCAGGGTCAACCGATTAGACTGTTTTTTTTTTCTGGTAGTGATTACATCATGGTAGATTTTTTCATTGGTAGAGATTTCAAGATGGTAGACATTTTATTGGAGCGGGAATTTTCTAGATAAGTATGTTGCGGCTGGCTTCAATTTGGTACAGTTTTATTTTTGGTAGGGTCGCTTATGACTAAGACGTATACCTGCCGATCCTTATTTGGTCAAAATCAAAGATGCAATTTAAATTTGCAGTAAATGGAAAAAGAAATTTAGTTTTAAACTATAAACACAACTTTAATCGTGAACAACTTTTAAAAGAATGATTTTATCGAAAAAATCAAAGAGACCTTTTTTGTAGAGCGGAAAATTTCCTAACAAAATCTATATTGATCCTAGTTGTAGATTTATTTGCTTCAGAGATAAAAAATTAAATGCAAAAAGTCAAAAAATCTCATGTTATTTGAATGGGAAATGTAACATGATTTCGGCGCGGTTTAATTTGAAAATTAAGAGCTTGTTTAGGGTGGAAAATTTCTTTTAGGGCAAAAACTAAAAGTTCAGGGGGCGGCAGCAAAAAAAATAACAACTTGGGAAATATCAGACACCCTAATATTTATATTAATGTTGATTATTTTTGGAAATTGTAACAGGGTATTTTTCAACCTTGCCAAGTTTGACCCCTTTATTAATTGATCTTAATAAGGGCGCCACTGGAAGATAAGACTCGGCCTTCCAGAACCGGATGTTATTTTCAAAAATCAGGGTCGTTGAAATATTATAAGAGTGAGGAGATTGATGAGGAATGAAATTTAATCATACACAACGTTTACTGTAATTTTCAAATTTTATTTATCACTTGACAATTTTACCCACCGGGTTTTATTCCACTTATACTTTTATTAAAATTAAACTTTATACTCTTACAGCCTATGAGTCCCCTGGACTTAATTAATATAACTATTTGCCACTGGCCTGATCCTCTGGATCTTAAATAAAATGAGTCCCCTGGACTTTCTTAATAATTAAATTGTCCACCGGCCTGATCCCCTGGATCTTAAATAAAATGAGTCCCCTGGACTTTCTTAATAATTAAATTGGCCACCGGCCTGATCCCCTGGATCTTAAATAAAATGAGTCCCCTGGACTTTCTTAATAATTAAATTGGCCACCGGCCTGATCCCCTGGATCTTAAATAAAATGAGTCCCCTGGACTTTCTTAATAATTAAATTGGCCACCGGCCTGATCCCCTGGATCAATTATTATAAAATAAAATTGGCAACTTGCCAGATCCCCTGGATCTTAAATTAAAACTTAATTCCCCTGGAATTATTTTATTTCACACACATACACACACAATTTTATTTCCTTGACTGTCCACTGGACTCAATTCACACACACATTTTTATTTCCTTGCAACTTCAATTTACCGACTATAATTTTAACCTTTCATAATTTAATTACGACAATCTTGACAAATTTTCTAATTTTATTTTCCAAATATCAGTTTTGAGTGAGAAATTTTGTGATACTGAAAACTGACGCCGACGACTGACGCTATCTCTCTCTAGTTCACGCGTCTCTATCTTTCTCTCTCAGATTCGTGTACTCTAGGTCTTCGCGTTAATACATTTTTCCTTTAACAATTTATAATCGACTTATTACAAAACTTTACTTGATTAATTTATTTATTTTATCACTATTTCCATAGCACTTTTAATTTTCAGTCTAATAAATTTTGGTATCTTAAATGTTATCTTATTAACTAAAACTGAATTCATTTGTCATACAAAATTGTCTTAGTAAACTAAATTATGATTTATAATTTCTCTTCTGTTGCCGAGAAATTTTATTGCCTTAATTTATAATTAATAATTAATAAATTCTGGCCTCTGCCGAGAATTTAACCGACGCAATAATTATCTTATTTAATTATTATAAATTCTGGCTTTCCTGCCGAGAATTTCTGTGACCAAACACGTGGTTAAATTTGATTTTATTTCTTTAGAATAAATTCTGGCTTCGAGAATTTACTCTATTGAAGACGCTAGGTTGTTAACACTTCTGATAACTTTATATTCGATATTAATTAATTTATTAATTCTGGCTTTCCTGCCGAGAATTAATTTACTCACTGCACTACTATGTTAGCACTAAACTTTGCACTTTTCACTGGATGTTGCCCTTGGCGTCTATCTGTGTTCCTGGGTCTTCACTGGGCTTCCGGCCTCCTGGAACAGGCTCACGGCAGATGGATATCCGTTCGACTTGTCGGCTCAACCGATTCTCCCCGATTTTGCTACTATCATGTGGTTATATATTTTTAGCTCGGCCATTTTCGGTAACTTCCGGAAAATGGCCTCCCCACTTAATTAATTTTGGGACAGAAATCCGAGCTTCTTCAATTAGCGCACCCGGCGACAAGTCGAAAAACTCTAACGGGTTCTCATTCGGGGTTACGGCTCGGTTAACTGACCAGCCGTGGAAAATCACGATTTTCCTTGATGATAAATTAAATTTTACCCCGTTACAAAATATAAAGTTATTTCACTTATTTTTCGGTTATATTTGTGTTTTATATTGACCGAAAATTGTTGTCAACTTGCAGTCAAGTGGACTGTTAGTGTATATATATATATATATATATATACACTAACAGTCCACTTGACTGCAAGTTGACAACAATTTTCGGTCGAATTTAGATGTCGATTTGACTGCAAAAAGTTGGTCTATCATTAGCCGATGTGAAATTTCTGTCAATTTGCAAACAACCTTCTTTACTAATTCAACATTACGCTATTTCTTTCTACAATAGCAGTTTATCTATCGACTGCGATCGTGTTTAAAACGCGAGGAGTGAAGATTGGTGCCCGAGCCGAAGGCAAGGGTACCAAAACACGAGCGTCTTAGACTCGATTGTACTAGATAAATACATGATTTAGTTATCTAGAAAGTTATTAGGGGAGGGAGGGGCAAAAGGGGGTACTTATGGAAATACTAAATTTTCGATGACTAAAATACGCAAAATCTTTTTATTTTTAATGATATCCAAGATAAAGACAAAATTTTTAGCTGCCGTTAAGAAATAAAATTTCTACTTTTGGCGGGCAAAATGGGGTACCCTTTAAAAAAGTTGAAAAAAAAAAATTTCTGAAAGTTGATCAAATTTCATTAAATTAAATTTTTTTTTATGTAAAATACATACAGAAAAATTACATTTCACATCATTGGTGGATACAAAGGGAGAAAAAAATTTTTTTGTGGGACAGAGAGGCCCCCCTCCAAAAAATGATAATTTTTTTTTTTTTTTTTTTTTTTTTAATTGAATTCTTATCAATTAAAAAATAAAATATTATTTTCGAATATTTTTAGTGGCCAAATTTGCCCCAACTACAGAAAATCAGCCGAAAAATGAATTAACAATTTAATTTTTTTTTTATTTGACGATAAAAATATGAAAGAATCATTTTTCAAAACTTTCGGCTGGTCCATTTTGCCCCAGGTGTTATGGGTAGGTCTAAAAATGCAGAAATATATTAAATTTTTTTTAATTTGACGATAAAAATTTGATAGAATCATTTTTTCGATTTTTGGGCTGGTCCATTTTGCCCCAGGTGTCATGCGTAGGGCTGAAAATGCTAAAAAATATCGGATATACAGTAATTAGACGAAAAAAAAAAAAAATTTTCTTTCGCCAAATTTTGGGGGTACCCCGTTTTGCCTACCTTACCCCCTTTTGCCCCCCCCTTCCCCTACATAAGTTATAACATTAGGTAAGTTGCTATAAAAGTATACTCAGTGATTGAAATGGCTCATAAGATGTTACTTATTGAAATGAAAAGCAACCAAACAAATTTAATTTTTCTTAAAGGGAGGGAGGGGGTAAAGGTTAGCATTTTTGCAAGATCGGATTTTTTTTGGTTTTCTTATAGTTGAACATTTTAAGAATATAGTCTCCAAATTTGAAGTCGATCAGAGCAAAACTCTCGAAGTTATTAACTAGTTGGTCTTTTTTAAAACTGAAGCTTCGATAGCTGCGGGCGGTCGGAAAGGGAGCGCGCAACTGGTGAGCAGGTATACAGTTTATTGACTTGGTGATCGTTCTAACGTATATTGTTCTGTTTTAAAAAATTTTTGTGTAAGTTGAAAAAAAATTTTTTATTTTTTTTTACTTTTTTAGCATCTAAAACTTTAAACGCATTTTCCTCGAAACGACTTTTTCAAAGTTCATGAGCACTGCTATTTAAAATCTACATTACCGATTTATTTCAAACTTGTTACACACTTTCTACGTCTAAAATACCTCCCCCCAACGATAAGATTTAGAATTTTTTTTTACATCGAGGGGGTTTTCCACCTACAAAATGGCGCAAATTTTCGTAAAAAATAGCAGTTTTTACTTTAAATTTCCACAAAAAATTAAAAAATTAAAAAATTAAAAAAAATAATCAGCGATCGTTGGGGGGAGGATTTAAAATGCTTTGACTAAATTCCGATGGTTTTTTATTTCAAATAATTTCCAGCTGAGATACAGTGCTCACCGCAAATCGTCTATTTTAAAAGACGTTCCGGTAAAAGCGCCGTCACCGGCTTGTTTGCGGATACTTTTGCATAAAAAAATTACTTATTGTTATTGAATCTATACTTAATAATGTTCAAAAGGTTTCAATAAATAAGCTCAATCCATACACCTAAAAAAAAATTCGTAAAAAAAGCGTTTTTTTTTCACGCTTTAACCTTTACCCCCCCCCCCCCCCATCCTTAAGAAATAATTACTACAAAATGACAATATTAAATTCAAAATCACATGAACGAAGCATCGTTTAAAAGTGTTGTTGGAATTGATTACTTTTAGATTGTAATTTTTGATTGTTAAAATTTTTTCTGATTCCTTGATTGTTTTGAGTAGTGTCTTATGTATATATTTTCAACTTACTACTTCTGCATAATAAGAGTTATAGCTCAGAAGTTCTCGAACCAAAGATTGTAATTTTGAAGGTGACATTGCTTTGTATTCATTGATTTGCAAGATGTGAGCTTGCTGAGCAACTAACAATTCAGCTCTTCGGCCATCCCATATATTATTTTGATTTCTGAAAATAAGATGAATTAATAAAATTTTTTTCAATTTTTCCCAAATGAAAAATATTTACTTTTTCGCAGGAACCTCTTTAACTCTACGATTTTTCCAATTTGAGACAAGAATGATACTTTGGTCAAAATCTTTAACGAAGGCATCGTAAAGTTGTGCTACGTCAGAAAATGATAACTGTTCATAAAAAACAATAATTCTGCGCACATACAGTCCTAAAACTGAATTTCTACAAAGTAAATGAGGTGTAAGAGAATGATCTAGTGATGATTTCATGAATTTTGTAAGAACATCGAAAAGTTCTGACAATCCTTCAATTCCAGTGTTACACACATGTACACACTCTGATTCTAATTCTTTAGCGAAACACTGAAGAACATGATTGGGTGAATGAAGTTCAGTCAAAAGTGTATCTATTTCCATATCTGGTGTCTGAAAAAAAAATATTACGAAATCATATCGATTTCAGAAATAATTGTAAAAAAATTTTACTTGTAAGGACAAACCTGTATCAATTTTAAAATGATGACACAAAAATCACGACGTTCACGAATAGCTTAAAATAAATCATAAGTAAAATTATTTCTCACATATTTATAAGGCTGGGCCCTAATCGATAAGTCTCGAATTTTAGATTTCTATTAATTTATCAATTCATTATCATTACAGTGATTCTTCAGCTTCCGAAAAAATGAGGAAGACGAACTTCCTTGGAAGATTTTCATCACTCGATTCCCATATATATTTAAAACGTAATTAGAAATTTAACTTTCGGAAATTCCGAAGATACTAAGAGTAACAGACGTTGAAGAAATGTATTTTTTAAAAATAATCAAATACAATTATTATTGAAAAAAACTTTTAGAAACTGCATATCAAAAACTTAGAAAAATGTTTTTGTGAATATTCTAAAAATTTCATTTTACTCACAAGTAAAGTAAAGGGCCTAGTTTCAGACTTTTGAGAGTAACAGTTGATGTTAAATTGGAATAGTTGCTAGAAAACAACTTTAAAAAAAATTAAATCAATCTAATTTTTTATTTAACTATTCAATGAAAATAATAAAATGTGATATATTTATAAATTCAGTAAAGTATATTAACCATTACTACAATAAGTATTTCAATTTTAACAAAGTTTAAATTTTTTCAATAATCATTATCTCATTACTCAGGATAACTCTTCTTGAATCACAAATGTAAAATAGATCCATTATAAAAAATGGTTAATGAAAATTTGAAATCATTATAGCAGAAAATAATTTAAAAAAAAACGATCAATAATACAATAAACTTTCATTTTTTGGCGTTTTATTGAAATTTTGATACACAGATAACTATATTTACAATAGGTTAGAATCTTAGAATCAACAACTACAACACGTGTAAAAAATTGGGCACAGTTATTGACCTCCATATTTTAATAACAAAATTGAAAATAAAGTTTTTTATTTTAGCATGTAACTATAATTTAATTAATTATGGACCTGTCCATAAGTGTATTATCACGTTTTTATATTTATATAATTAAAAAACTTTTGATTGAATCTTCGTAGACTCTTACACGAAGTACTTGGACTACAAGTGAAAAATTACCCTCGCAGTATCTTCAATCTAAGATTTTTTTTTTATCCAGTTTTTATAGTTGATAAATTTGTAATTGCTTTTAATTGAGCATAGAATATATTTCGTAATGACTCGAATAATTTATTTCATGATTTGAGTGAAAAAATTTTAAGAATTACGATTAAGCTGAAAAGATCAGAAACTCGGCTACGGCCAACAATTGGATCCTTTACCTTTATTTGTTTATAAAAATTGAAAAATTGTCTGAAGTCTGCTATTTTTAGTAGCATAAATTCGGTTAGTACCTCCGACCCTTAAGGAGGTAGGGTTATACGACCAGAGTAATTAGATACTTACTTTTAACATTTGTAGAACAATAACATTTAATCAATAAAATCACTGCAATTTTATAAGGTGTTAATGTATCTTTTTGCGAATTGTTGATGTTTTCTTCAACATTTAGAAGTTCTTTGTACATTTTTTTTTGTTTATTTTCTTATTAACTTATAAACAGTATAAAATACAACTATCAAAATATTACCACGCATCAGTGCTGCCAGAACGTGCGATATTTTTACCCTCTCCTGAGGTGAAATAGCATTGAGTGTAATGGCAAGAGGGGGTAAAAATATCGCACGTTCTGGCAGCACTGCCACGCATACTACCCTGTAGAAAGTGTACACTATGTATATGTAATATATAGAAGTGCAATCTTAAGACTAAAACTAAAGGAAATGATCTAATTATTGGAGCCTATGGGTGGCAATGTCACATGAATTTTCCCTAGAGTGGCTACTTCCCTGATAGCCACCTTAACCGTAAGTTAACTTCAAGCAACGGCCGTATTCTGAAACCAACAAAGGAAAGTAATGGAGAGCAAACAGGTACGTTGACAGTAAATTGTCTATAACTTGAATTCAATTTGACTACAAGTGTTACTGTCTACAATGACATTAAGTATATTGAAAGATTCACTCCAAATTGACGGCAAGTATTTCTGTCAAGTTACATTCAAGCTACTGCCGTATTCCAAAGCCAATTTAAAGGAAAGTATTATCCAGCCAAGCTTGCCAGAAACTTTCTCGTTAAGTTAGCCGAAAATGTTTCACTGCAGAACTTGCAGAGCGAGGTCTGGCTATCGCGAAATTAAACTTTTGCTAAAGCAAACTATGTTATCAGGGACTAAATTGCAGAAAAATTAACAGAAAATTTTTCTTCTCAACTTTTGCTGGCAAATTGTCAGCGAATTCAGGCAGCAAAATTTAGGTAATTTCAACATCAAATTACTGTCAATTTCAAGCTAAAGGGCTATTAGAGATATTCGCCATTTAGTAAATTTTTATTTTGACGGATGTGTTATGTCCTCAATGGCCTCAGGTGCCTCTACCTGTTAATCGATTAGTGAACTTGAGATACGAAAATAAGCGCGCATTTAAATTTCATTTGAAATTTTATATTAATATCTTATTGCGTCTTACCAATATTTAGTCAATAATTTAAATAATAAATTCCGTGGCACGTACTATCGCCGTCAATAATGTCAGACCTTTTTTAAAAACACTGTGAAATAAACATGTGTGTTTTAAACATCTACTGAGACCAGTGCTGCCAGAACGTGCGATATTTTTACCCCCTCCTGAGGTGAAATAGCATTGAGTGTAATGGCAGGAGGGGGTAACAATATCGCACGTTCTGGCAGCACTGACTGAGACACAAGTCATGAATAAATAATTGAAAAAAAAAATCAGTTCATATAAAAAACGGTATGAAAATTAATTCCCTAAAATAAAGTACTATATATATATAAATATATGAAAATAAATAAACGCATTATTATAAATATACCAAATAAATTTTAATATAGTTAAATAAATTAATAATAAAATATACTCATAATTCTAAATACAAACAAAAATTGAACGTTTAAAAAATAAATGAACTAATAAATATATCTATAAATATAAAACTCATTAATAAATCAACAAGAAACAAAGAAACACTGAAAATAAATATCTCAATAATAAACAGAGCAAAATAAACTTACATATAATAAACATAACCAGAAAAAAAATCCATGAAAATAAACATCCATATTAAAAACATAACCATTTTTAAATAAAAAAATTTTTTTTTAAATAGTAATCCACTGACTCAGATAAATTAACTGGGTAGTATATAGGTACCCTATCAAAAAAATCCATTTAGGATTGCATCAGAACTCATTGAAATTCATATAGGAAAGTATCAATGTATGCAAGAAACCTTAAAAATTAATGTATAAGTGTATGAATTTATATAAGAATCCACATAGGGAACTATGGGTTTCTGGATTTCCATATGGGAAATCCCCATAAAAAATTGTGGTATACCTAGATGCAATCCTAAATGGATTTTGGTGATGGGGCATTTAGGATTGCATAAGGACCCATTGGAATCCATATCGGAAAGACTCCATGTCGGGAACTATGGATTTCCCATAGGAATCCAGCATAGATCTCTATATAGATTTTTAGACGGGTTCTTATGGGAATCCACATCATAATGAATTCATAAGGGAATCTAGCATGGATTAGGAATTGAGAAAATTAATAAAAAGCGTCCCGCTGTGGATACGAATACCATCAAAAACATGTGTTTTCACAAACTTTCCTGGAGTGCAATATCTTTGTACGACTCCTAATTTAGTGTTTTATTAGAATACCCTAATTAAACAAAACGATTCGTAAGGATTTAAAACGAATAAAAATTTAATCATCACTAATCGTCTTTAATCATTATAATCCTTATGGTTTTTCACATTTAATCGTCTCTAATCCTCAAAAGATGATTTATTATTTTACGATTAAAGACGATTCATGGCGATTAAATATTTCAAATCGTTTTCAATCGTCAATTCAATCGGATTCTATAAAAATTTATTATGTAAAAATCCAAATTTTTGTATTAATTTTTTACGAAAAAATCCATATATCCGAGTTCCTATATTCGAATCCAGGTATACCACAATTTTTTATGGGGATTTCCCATATGGAAATCCAGAAACCCATAGTTCCCTATGTGGATTCTTATATAAATTCATACACTTATACATTAATTTTTAAGGTTTCTTGCATACATTGATACATTGATACTTTCCTATATGAATTTCAATGAGTTCTGATGCAATCCTAAATGGATTTTTTTGATAGGGTACCTATATACTACCCAGTTAATTTATCTGAATCAGTAGATTATTATTTAAAAAAAAATTTTTTTATTTAAAAATGGTTATGTTTTTAATATGGATGTTTATTTTCATGGATTTTTTTTCTGGTTATGTTTATTGTATGTAAGTTTATTTTGCTCTGTTTATTATTGAGATGTTTATTTTCAGTGTTTCTTTGTTTCTTGTTAATTTATTAATGAGTTTTATATTTATAGATATATTTATTAGTTCATTTATTTTTTAAACGTTCAATTTTTGTTTGTATTTAGAATTATGAGTATATTTTATTATTAATTTATTTAACTATATTAAAATTTATTTGGTATATTTATAATAATGCGTTTATTTATTTTCATATATTTATATATATATATAGTATTTTATTTTAGGGAATTAATTTCATACCGTTTTTTATATGAACTGATTTTTTTTTTCAATTATTTATTCATGACTTGTGTCTCAGTAGATGTTTAAAACACACATGTTTATTTCACAGTGTTTTTAAAAAAGGTCTGACATTATTGACGGCGATAGTACTTATTAAATTATATATTTTATTATAAGAATTTTATAATAAATAGATAAATAATTCTTTATTTTGTATTCGGAGAAATATAAATACAGTTTGAGTGGTCTTGGAACGTTCCCTGTCACCCGATACTGAAAACCTAAACAAAACACACCCATAAAAATCATGAATAGGCCCTTGTTCTATAGTTAACAGTAAATATGGTAATAAACAAATGCATACTCTATAAATAAATATCCCTAGTAGCAATTTGGTAAAAGCCTTGTGCCAGCATGGATCCAGATACTTTAGAAAGATTTTAGACCAAGAATTATACAAGATTGGGTCCAGATTCTTGACCAAGATTATTGATCAAGACTTGAGCCAGGCTGTGGTCAGAATTTGACCAGAAATCTGGGGCCCTCTATTGCTAAACTTTGGGACTATCCTATAGAGTAGAGGTTCTCATTCTACATTAGTTTCATTTACAATACTGTAGTCAAGAAGTGAGTTCTCTATAGCCCTCGCGGACCCGGAATCATTGTAAAATCACAGTGAAATCACAGTGAGATTATAATATAAACATTGTGAGACCATGATGAAATTACGGTGAAATCACCATGATTTTGTGCCATTCGGTCACTGTAGTTTTATGGTTATCTCACAGTGATTCGATAGTGGTTTCACAGCAAATTCACAGTGAATTTACAGTGAACTTACAGTAAATTCACAGTGAATTGACAGTAAATTCACTGTGAATTTGCTGTGAATTCACAGTGAACTTACAGTAAATTCACAGTGAATTTACAGTGAACTTACGGTAAATTCACAGTAAATTTACAGTGAACTTACAGTTAATTCACAGTGAATATACACGGAAAAAAATGTAGTAAATTTCACTAAAAAATATGAAAATAATTTTACTATATCCCGTTCAGTAAATTTACTATATTAGAATGGAAACAAATCAAATTAAATTTTTAATAACTTTTGATTTTTTATCATTAGTGCTATCCTTTTGATTATTATTGTTATTTATGTCATCTGTATTGGTGTTCGTATCGATTTTTATTTTTAAAAATCACTTGTTTTAACCGAGATTCGAACCCTGATCTCTCGCGTGCAAATCCTTTTCTATGTCTAACGGCCTGATGTTTCCTTTGAACAAAAGTTTCTGAACTTGTAATACATATTTTTAAATGCTATCCCTACCAACTTTTAATTTTATCTACACATAGTAAAATTTAATTTACAGATAATATAATCGTGTTAGCAAAAAATACATTACGTACAATAATTTTTAATATCTTCTTATGTCATAATTGCCAACCAGTAAATTTTACTAAATGTTTTGCAATAATTAAAATACAGAACATATTTACTGACATCTGTTATTAAATTTTACTACAATATTGTAATTTTGAATATATTTTTTTCTCCATGTACAGTAAATTGGCAGTGAATTCACAGTGAATATACAGTGGATATTCTGTAAATTTCTTACTATTTTACTCGTAAACTTTGGAACTGAAAATAATAATAATAATAATAATAATAATAATAATAATAATAATAATAATAATAATAATAATAATAATAATAATAACAATAATAATAATTACGAAGTATGAATTACTTTATTATAATTTAGAATTATTTTGACATCTGATAAATTTTTTTTTAAAAAGGAAAGCTCCATATATACAGACAGTCATTCAGACATCACATGGGAAATGATATGAACAAATGTTCGGGGCCTCCTAACCTCGCGTTCTAATGAAAACTCGATTTTCGAGTATCGAGGTAAAAAAAAGAAATTGTCACTATACCACTCTAAAGCTACGATTTGACGACTGTGGTGTCAAATCATCATAATACTATAGTCAAATCATCATTAATTTACCGTGGAATCATGGTGAAATCACCATTAATTTACCGTAGAATCATGGTGAAATCACCATTAATTTACTGTGAAATCATGGTGAAATTAACATTAATTTACTGTAGAATCATGGTAAAATCACCATTAATTTACTCTAAACTCGCAGTGAAATCACTACTAAATCACAATGACAAAATGGTACAAAATGACTGTGAATTCACCATTAAATCACCGTAAATACACCGTAAAATTACGGTGAATGTGAATTCACTGTGATTCCAAGTCCGCGAGGGAGAAAATGAATGTAGTTTTTTTTTCAAAATACGGATGATAGCTTATTGAATTCGTCATTAAATTTGACAAGACATTTTTTTTTTACAAACAAAAGTAGCAATTTTTAGAAGTCAAAATCAAATAGAAAAAACGAAAGACTCTGATTATTAGCAATAACTAAAAAATTAATAGAGGAAGCGTAAAATTAAAAACGATTATTAAAGAAGCAATTTTCTATAAAATTGTCAGAACTTTCGGAATTCTATTCCGCTTATTTATGATTTTAATTATTCATCTTAATCTATTAAAAAACTTCCGAAATTTTTCAAGTGCTAGAAAATTCTGGAAATCAATTTTTCTAGGCATTACTACAAACTCAATGCGTAATTATAAAAAAATAACATTTTTAAACTTCTTGGCTAGACTATAAATGAGAACCACGGCAATACTATACTTTTCACATTAAAGTAGAAAGGAGGGAAGTAGGTACGCGCTCGTCATCTTTTGTGTTTCTCGCGCAAGTCTCTGTCAAGCCTCTGGGCCAAGAAATCTGGTCAAATTCTGGTCACAGACTGGCCCAAGTCTGCTGCCAGTCTGGATAAAGAATCTTGATCAAGTGTCTCGGTCGAGAATTTTCCACTTCTTTACAAAGTGCTTCTCCAAGTATCTTGCCCAATTCCATTGCTACTAGGGTACCTAAACCCCCTTTATCGGCCACCTTATAGATAAAATTTTAGCTGATTGGATGTATATAATTTATTTGCATCAATTCTAAATATTTATATTTATTTTGAAATAGAACTTAATCAATTTGTTTATTTATTTTGACATTAACAAATTAAATTGACTATTTTGCATATAAATGCTGATAACCTCAAAAAATCTAAAACTAAAGTGGCCGATAATGCATACAGAGGTAATTTTCTTGTATCTATATTCGGCCACCCTATTTTTAATATAAATTAGACAAAAATCATTAAATTTTAAACTCCTAAAATTACTATGAAACGAGCTAATAAGATTACAAAAAAAAATTGGACTTTTATTGTTATTTTTAATTAGTAATAGGTTATTGAAAAAACAAGAAACCTTAAACTACCTGATAAGAAATCGCATCTGATGCACTACTATTTTTTTTTTTAAATTATAAAATGAATTTTTACAACAATCAAAGGATGTTTAATGTAAACTAGATTAATTTTACTTTTTTTTTAAAAACTATTTACGCATGAATATGTACTTATGGAAATATATCGATTTTTCGACTACGTGGCCGATAAAGGGGGCCTGGTCGATAAAGGGGTCACATACATACCTTAATATAAAAACTTGTCTGATAGGAAAATAATTAATATTTACAGATACACGGAAAAAAATTCTAGTTAAATTTACAATGCTAACATCGTAATTTGTCCTATTAATTATTGTAGTGGTGGACTAGACTTTTAACATCGTAATTTTTACGATGTAGCGTTGGAATTTCATTTAAGAAATAATACTTCAGACAAATAATACCAAGTCTTAAGAGAATGAAACAGGTGATTTTCAAATGAACCGTTTTCATAGATGAAGGCCCAAATAATTAAGTAAAATATGTCATTCGATGCGTAAAGTTATTATTTATCGAATGAAATGCTTCCGGTTCGGAAATTTCAGTTCATACCTGAGAACGGCTCATTTGAAATTTCCATTTGCTAATGTAAGTGCAACAAGGACCGTTTCGTTTGTTCACATGTGTGTGAGAAAGAGAATAGATGGCAAACCCTCTTAAGCTCTTTATTATAAATTACTATGTGAACATCGTAAAATTTGAAGAGAAATCTTAAATAAAAGAATGTAATAATAATCTACCGGTAGTTGATTTCGAATCCGAGTCCTTTCGAGTGCGAAGTGACCAACGCCTTCGACCGCTCGGCCACCGAAGGGTCTATACTTTAGGTTGTTTTTAAGATCCATATCATGGAGACTACTGTAGTCTCCATGATCCATATAAACGATTTCAATAAACAGTCATAAGACACGATTGTGCCTCTTGCGGAGGACGCAGTTACTCTTTAAAATTTACGATGTAACCCTGATAGCCAGTCATTGCTCTACAAGTGTTGTAGAGCAACACTTACGGCTAACTTAACGAGAAAGTTTCTGGCAAACTTGGCTCTACAATACTTTCCTTTAAGTTGGCTTCAGAATACGGCAGTAGCTTGAATGTAACTTGCCAGAAAAACTTGCCGTCAATTTGAAGTGAAACTTTCAATCAACTTAACGTCATTGTCTGACAGTAATACTTGTAGTCAAATTGAATTCAACATAACAGACAATTTACTGTCAACTTAAAGGTAACCTGCTTGCTCTCCAACACTTTCCTTTAAGTTACCTTTAAAATACGGCAGTAGCTTGTAGTTAACTTATGGTTAGGGTGGCTATCAGGGAACATCGTACTTTTTATAGCTTCCATCGTATTATAACAGAGGCAGCACTATAATATTTATATTATTAAAAAATAAATAGAAATATTAAATATACGAATAAATATAGTTTTTAAAGTGTAATTTTCATTTATTTTTTTTACGATGTTAAATTGTAATTTTTGAAGTAATTTTTAATCCTAAAAGTCTTTGTTAAAATTACGATGTTAAATAATAAAAAATATAACCCACATAGTAAATTTTGAAATAAGACATTTGAAAATTAACGTTAATAAAAGTTTAGTCCAGGATTACGATGTTAACATCGTAAATTTTGGTAGAATTTTTTTTTCGTGTACAATTTGAAAAATAAAAAAATAAAAAGATGCACATTTAGATTTTGTTACTATAAATACGTGTAATTTTTTTTTTTTTCATTTTCTTCATTTTAGTAATTATTATGATTAAATATGTGTTCTGTTAATTTGATTGATTGAAAAAAAAAAAAAAACGCACGAGTAGAGCATCTAACAATGATATAAATAAGTAAATTTTATCAATTTATATTAATATATATTTATGATGAGTGTGAATGCAGCAGACATCAGACAAATTTAAAATTATTAATAACTAGAGTAAATAATTAATAAAATAAAGTTTAAAAAAAATGGGCATTTAAAAAATTTGGAAATTAATGAGGGTGAATGTAGCAGACATCAGACAAATTTAAAACTATAAATAAATCGAGTAAATAATTCATAAAATTAAATTTAAAAAAAATGCACATTCAAAAAATTTAAAAATTAATAAGTGCATTTTTCATAAATATTTTTTATTTTAATTATTTAGTCTTTTTATTTATAATTTTAAATTTGTCTGATGTCTGCTACATTCACACTCATTGAAATTAATAAGTGCATTTTTTATAAATATTATTTTTTACATTATTTACTCTATTTATTTAGAATTTTAAATTTGTCTGATGTCTGCTACATTCACACTCATATATTTATGAGAGAACGTGATGAAGATTTAGTTTTAAAATTGAAGCTTCGGAAAAGCAGTGGATGAAAAAAGTCAGATATACACGAAAAGATATTTGAAATGCGCGCCAGTGCCACTTTTTAAATTTCTTGTATCCACGTTTCTCGCAGAGATATCGAATTCAAAGTTTTGAGTTTCTGATGTCTGCTACATTCACACTCATGTTGGTGACCTAGTACAATGGAAATGTCCGTACGAATGTATCAATAATAATCACACTATAGATCAAAAACTTGACTCGTTAGTTTCTAACTCAAATAAAATCTGTTAAATTTGAGTGAAATCATAATGACATTTTTATAAATATCATAATAGATGAGTATCGAATAATAATTAAGTTTTAAAACTTTGTGATTTAAACCTAAAGATTATTTGTTAAAACGTGATTATTTAAGAATAATAGTTATTGTCTGTGTTAATGAGAAGTTAACTAGAGTTTTTCATTCCTTTTAGAACAAAAATATGAGCTGACATTTTTTTACGGGCATCGTTTTTCACATTCTATTATAGAAAAATGCAATACACAGATTGTCGTCCAATTATTATCAAGTATCTAGTAAACTTGCTTTGAAGGGTAAGTCTAACTTTTATATTATCAGCTGTAATTTTTTTTATGATAGTAATATCGAGCTAATCTTTTTTAAATAACTGAAACAATAGTATTTTCTGGATAACTACCCCTAATGTAGAGGATCCAATTGTTGGCCGTGGCCGAGTTTCTGATCTTTTCAGCTTAATCGTGATTCTTAAAATTTTTTCACTCAAATCATGTATTAAATTATACGAGTCATTACGAAATATATTCTACGCTCAATTAATAGCAATTACAAATTTATCAACTATAAAAACTGAATAAAAAAATAAATCTTAAAGATTGAAGACACTGCGAGGGTAATTTTTCACTTGTAGTCCAAGTACTTCGTGTAAGAGTCTACGAAGATTCAATCGAAAGTTTTTTAATTATATAAATATAAAAACGTGATAATACACTTATGAACAGGTCCATAATTAATTAAACTATAGTTACATGCTAAAATAAAAAACTTTATTTTCAATTTTGTTATTAAAATATGGAGGTCAAAAACTGGGCCCAATTTTTTACACGTGTTGTAGTTGTTGATCCTAAGATTCTAACCTATTGTAAATATAGTTATCTGTGTATCAAAATTTCAATAAAATGCCAAAAAATGAAAATTTATTGTATTATTGATCGTTTTTTTTAAAATTATTTTCTGCTATAATGATTTCAAATTTTCATTAACCATTTTTCATAATGGATCTATTTTACATTTATGATTCAAGAAGAGTTATCCTGAGTAATGAGATAATGATTATTGAAAAAATTTAAACTTTGTTAAAATTGAAATACTTATTGTAGTAATGGTTAATATACTTTACTGAATTTATAAATATATCACATTTTATTATTTTCATTGAATAGTTAAATAAAAAATTAGATTGAAAAAATTGCCGAGAGTTGAAAAATAATTTAAAAAATTCTATAAAATTTTCATTTTTTAATAAATTCTTGTTTTTTTGAATTGAGATTTGAGATTTATGAAATTTAATTATTTTTAAATTGTCATCAATAACATCTAAAGAGATAAGTTGCTTTCAACTCAAGGTTTAGAAAGTGTAACCCAGAAATCGACGAGTGTCAGAAACTGGGTCCAGGAATGTCGATTTTCAAAGCATTTGTTTAAAATATTAACGAAACTATAAGAATTTATTTAGAATATTCTAAACTTGTCGATGAAATCTTTAATTTTTTTTCAATTTAAGTTTTCTACCAACTATTTCAATTTGACTTCAACTGATACTTTCAAAAGTCAGATATTAGGCCCTTTTTCTTGTATTGAAGTATATATACACGAAAAAATCATTTATTATCCTCTTCAAAAAATTAGAGCCTATAATTTTTACCATTTAAATCAATGAAGTTTACTTATAATAATATCGTTATTAATAAAAACATTTTTTATTAATTAATTGTAGGTGCAGTTATTTATTTTAATGAGTAGTATTCAATATTATTGATCGGATATTGAATAAGGTTGAAAATGTTTGAGTCACCAAGAAGTCTTCAAGAAGTTTGTGTGGACTTTATCTGCGATAATGTTTTAGCGCTTTGTGAAGTTCATTCAAGTAATATCGGAAGTACAAATTTCAATCAACTTTCAACAACCACCGCAGAAGGTAAAAAAAATTAATTGTGTCAAAAACAGAAAAAACAAGTATTCTCATTCTAGAAGGACGATTAATCTATAATACTAATGACGATCATGGTCTATTAGTTACTGCATCCTCAGCAGCATCATCCGTGAATGATATTAATTTTTGTTCTTTAACGAGACTTAATTTTAAAGATCCCGATATTTTTTTGCCAGCTCAAATTTCTGAACAATTATTAGCTTCTCTTTGTGAGAAAAAAGCCTTGTCAGATCTGACTATAACTCTTTTCGACTCAAAAACAACAATATTGAGGTAATTAATTATAAAAGCTCATTTTAAATTGAGAAAAAAAAATGTATATTTAAAAAAAAAATGCTTGATTTAAGTATTTTAGCTACTTCTATAGTACCAAGCAATTATTTTCTTTAATCAACTAAAATCATTACTTTATTCAAGTATTTTATTTACTTGATTAATACTAAGAGAAAAATTTGATTTTGTCGGAAAAATATTATTAGACATGCCTTTTTTTATCTAAACCTGGTGACCACATTCCTAAAAACCTGAAAATGTGAGGGAATTATAAATATACTGGAAACATCACGGACAAGTCAAGGAATTTCATCACAAAGCTGGAAAAATTTTGACTCTCTTTTTTTTTGACTGAAAAAATCCGATAATTTTTTTTTCTGTCAAAACTGTTCAAAAAGTGGCGTGCCGCGAATGTGATTGTAAAACCATCTTGAAAAAAAAATTAGTAGAAATTGATTTCAATAACGAAAAAATTAAGCAGTTAGAATTAAAAAGGCTGTTAGAAAAAAAGGTCTTATTAGAAACCAATCGTCACGATCTTCAAGCTATTAACATGCATATTGACAAGTTAAAAAAAGCCATTCAGCATCCGAAATGGAAATAAATTTTTCATCCTTTCTCTATTTTGAAGTTCTAAGATAATATTAAAGTATAAATTTATTTTTTATTGACATTTTTAATGAATTTCGAGGTCGAAACCCGCCAAAGATAGAACAATAAAATTTTAACTATAACACAGAAAAGTCATGTAATTTTGAACCTTAATAAAAATTTTAAAAATTATCCTAAAACATAGAGTAAAAAAAACAAAATATAGCTTATTTTCTCAGCTTTAACGTTCTTTATATAAGGTAAAAGCCCCCATTATTGAGACTATAAGAATGTCTGTGATTGTTTGAATTTTTTTATCGTATTTAAAGTTAATGTAATCAACTGTTTTTGCACTGGACGTTTTAAGTGATGTCTCTACTTGGATATGTAAATTAATTTACTCAAATAGCAATAAATCAAATAAAAAATATATTAATTTAAAGTCAACAAGTCGAGTGTAGGTATTATTGACAGGGTAAAATAGTATCAGAGCCAACTATTGACATACCATGGACCCCATTATTGACAGGCCTAATGCGCATGCGCAGCAGTTTATAAAAAATGATTAAAGACAATCGTCAATTAGTTTCAAATGAATTATAAATATTTTAATTAAAAACGACAAAATACGATAATTACAATTAAAAATTTATCTAGGATACAGTTTTATTTTTTATCAATTCGACGACACTATTCTTGCTTCGACAATTTTTCATTCGATGTTTTATTTATTATGAAATTAGTAAACAGCGTGTTAACATAAATATATCGATATGTATGTTAAGGAGGTTAAGTTACTTTAGTTTGTGGCCTGTCGCTAGTTGACACACGTGAATTTTTATGTACCGACTATTGATACCCGCTATTTTTAAATGATAATTAAGATTTATCAGTCTAAATCAATGATTCTGGAGTTATTTAGACTATAAATAACCTGAAACAATTTTTAATGATTCACTTGCATTAGAACTGTATAGGGAAATCCGTTTCTAAAAATACGATCTCTCTAAACGAAATTGTTAACAAATTTCAAACATTCTAGATATGGTGGTCTACTCGGGAAAATAAATTTTTTTTACAGCGAATAGTTTATACCCAGAAATAAAATTGAACTATTTTTCCATTTAAAGATATCTAAAAATTGATAAGAAGTATTGAGCAATGTGATTATTCATACAATTAATTAAAAAATTAATAAATTAAAACAATATGTCAATAGTAGGAGCCCTGTCAATAATGGGGGCTTTTACCTTATAATAAAAATAGAAGTTTCCTTTAGAAAGATAGATAGAACGAAAAAAACCATCGAAGCGACATTTTTCATTAATTTGAAAACTTAAAATTGCCACCATTTCCCAAAAACTCGACTGATCCTTAAATTTTTGAACTTGATTAATATAATTGCCTTAAGAATCAGTATGCGAAATTTTATGATCATCCGTCGAAAATTTTCAAAGGTACATAATAATGGGTCAATAATATTTTTACCATAACATAAGACTCAATCATGTAACTTTTGACCCTTATTAAAATTGAAAAAATTATCGTAAAACAAAGTGTAAAACAGGAAAATATCGTTTATTCTGTCAGCTATTAGGTTTTTTTTTTTCATAGTAAGTATAGATACGTCCGTTTAAAAGTTATTCACGAAAAAAGTAGCATTTTTCGTTATTTTTAGAATTCCAGATGTCTATCATTTCTACATTAGTTGACCGACTTTGCTCATCTTCGAACTCAACCAAGCTAATCATTCATATAATAGGTGTGCCAATTTACGTTAAAATCCGTTGAAAATATTAGCCACTATCGTCGCATCATGGTGTGTTACATTACATACTAGCTGCGAACACCTGCTTCGCTGGGTTATTTTTTTGTGGGGCATTTATTTATGTGTTAAATTCCTGTTTATATCCTATTATACTGGTAAGAAATAAATTAATAAAAATATTATTAATAACAATTCGAACATCAATAAGAAAATAATCTAGAAACTATAAGCCGTGAGGTAAGTTAGTAAGTTTTTAACATACCCCTTATTAAAAGAAGCGATTTAAAGTGATTAGAAAAAAAAAATTTTAAATACTTTTTAATACTTTTGAATACCTTGAACCCAGATAGCAAAATGACGTCTTGATGAGTTCTGAATGAGTTCTTATTTATGATTTGGACGTCTTACCAACATCTTAAAGAAGTCTCAAGATGTCGAATGAGCCACCTAGCGAACTCAGTAATACGTCTTTAAAAAAGTTCTCAAAGAATTATTTTTTCTGACTTCGCAAATAAGACTTCAATATGAATTTACCATGATGTCTTTAATGAGCTCTTAATTTTGACTTCATAAAGAAGTTTAAAAATGAATACATTTAGACCTTCCAAAACTGATGTCTTATTTATGGAGTCTTCAAGAACTCTTAATTGAGAGTTCTTAAAAATGACACCTTTAAGAAGTCATATTAAGACTTCTTGAGGACGCCTTCAAAAAGACGTCGTAAAGTAGTCATTCCGACTTGAATGCTGTCTGGGAATACTTTCAAATCGCCCTTCTTATAGACATTTAACATCACAAATCGTTTTAAATCATTTTTTTTAATAAGGGACGTTGACGAGTTTGAATAAGTGCGGGTTATTGCTTTGCAAGAATCCCAGCCCATTGCTCTGTCCAGGTAAATTAACAATTTGTTAGAGGCCAGCCTAAGCCAGGGTTCAAACAGCGAATTCTGGTTGCTGCAGGTAAAAGTCGCGAAGACAAGAAGCGATAGATCTCAATATATGCGTACTAGACTGTTTCAAATTAGGGGACTATTTTTTTTTTTAACTTCCCGCTAAGAAAATCGATGATTTTCAAACATTTCGGGAAGTTATTGTTTTCACCCCGATTTGCGAAAATCGAAATTTCATCAGATGTCGACGTTTTGAGATCTTAGGAAGCTATTCTGTGCGTGTGTGTATGTGTGTGTGTGTGTGTGTGTGTGTGTGTGTGTGTGTGTGTGTGTGTGTGTGTGTGTGTGTGTGTGTGTGTAAACTCTTTGTAATTTTTTAGCTAATGAACCGATTTGGATGGTTAAGGCGGCAATCGAAAGGATTTGTTGGCCATCAACTTTTCTGGAAATTTTAGATCATTTGATCAAGTAGACTCGAAAATATTACAACATTAAACATTAGAATCTGTTGATCAGTTCTAAAGAAATCGGCGTCAAAATGTTATAAAAATAACATTTTATGTTATTTTTTCCGGATAAGTCATAATATAATGTACTAAAATAGGTCCAAAATCATACCAACTCTTCGTCTTTATGGTCTCTTTCGATCCCCATATAATTTCATTTAACTCGTTTTTTAGTTTGAATCATATTATCAACAAGAAATTTTCAACAAAAAAATTTTTTTTTAACTTCCTGCTAAAAAAATTGTAAATTTTCAAAAATTCGGGAAGTTATTGTTCACCCCGACACTCAAAATCTAATCAGCTCTAAAATTTGATAAAACGCATCGGTCGCCGCCTTAGCCATCTCAATCGGTTAATTTGTTCGAGAGATATCGCGGGAGAAAGACATGGTAAAAAACAGCCCTGTTTAAAAATATTGATTGAAAAGAATAAAAAATGATGAAATTCTAATTCTTTTTAATAATTTCAATTCTTTGGTTTGTATATATAGATACACAGTTTGCATGGAGTGACCGCTTCTCAATTCTTTTCAATCAGTATTTTTAACCAGGAAGCTATTTGCGAATATCTTTGAGACAACTCAACCAATCAATCCCAAAATCTCAACAGCTCTAGAACTCAATAAAATGCGTCAATTGCCGTCTCAACTATCAAAATCGGTTAATTCGTTAACGAGATATCGTGACAGAAAGAAATGCTAAAAAACAAGTTTTTCCCAATATCTTCGAAATGGCTGACCCGATCGGTTTCAAATTTTAATCAGCTCTACACGGAGAGAAGTGAATGGTATATTCTCAAATGTAACATAGTAATTATTACTATGTAGCATGGTAACGCAAGTTTTTTAGCCGTATTATTTATTTGACATAGTAATTTGTCCGATGTTGAATGGTAACGCTAATGATTACCATGCTACATTGGAATCATTCCTATGCTACATTGGAATTATTACAATTTCGATGAAGCTGCTTCCAATTGAAGGTAGTAAGGTTAATATTAAAATAAGGTTTTATAATTAAAAAATTAGGTTATTTAATTAATAATGAATAAATTTTTAACTGATTTAAAAAATTTTTAAATAAAATAATAAATATTAACATTAACATACATTTATTTTAATGTGGGTTAGTTTTATTAGAAAAATATTATAATAATTTAATTATTTATTGAAAATCCATTTAATTAATATTTTATTGTAAATAAAATTATTAATTATGAATTATTAATATCCGGGAAGTTAAAAATTATCTAAATTAAAAATATTAAATCCAGCACTTAATATTGAAACTGCTTTTATGCTATACAGCATAGGACTCAGTACCACTCTAGCATGGCTTTGATTACTATGCTACAAAGTAATATTTACCAGTAGCACGATTACTATGTAGTATGGTAAATATTACCAGAAGAATGGTAATCATTCCCATGCTACATAGTAATGATTCCGATGCTTTAAAAAATAGGACTGGTTACCATGTAGAATGGTAATTATTACCATTCTCTTCTCTCCGTGTAGAATTCAATGAAACCCGCCAATTGCTACCTCAAACGTCAAAATTGGTTAATTAGTTCAAAAGATATTGGCGTTGAAAAGTGATAAAAATAACATTTCATCATCATATAATGTAATTTAACTTGTTCTTTAGTTTAAATCATATTATCAACAAAAAAATTAAAAAATTACAGTTTTTAATATTTCTTTCGGATATTTACATATTATTGCTCTGACATGAGTCAAAACTTATGTAAATCTTGACTTTGATCACTGACATTGACTTCTGCCTCAATACACTTATTTTATTGAACATAATCGGAAATTAAATTTTAAAAACCGCTTTTTCATTAATGATTTTCGATTCTTAAATTTACAAATTTTAGCATAAAACGTCACTCGTTAGAGCTTGAAAAGATCATAAAAAATCAAATCCATATAAAAGCATTTTCGAGCTTGAAAATATATTCGCACTAATGTTTTCGAGCTCAAGGAGCTCGAAAACAGCGGGAAGTTTTAGGGCTGGCCCGCAGGGCCAACCGACGCCCAGATAATTTTTTTTTTTTATGAACATTGAAAAAACGAAAGGGTATCTTAAAATATGGCGCCAGTTAAAATTTGAGCCCTTAATATTGATATTTAGAGGTGGCTGTTGATAATTTTTGATTCTTCATTTAGTAACATGGTATAAAAATACATAAATTCCGAAAAAATCAAGATACAAAAAATCTCCCCTGAACGATTTTGTCCCCGAGTGGGCCTTACCCCGCCATTTTGTGACTTAAAACATCATGGCGCCCGCAAAAACTCGGTGATAAGAGAACACTAGGTGATGGATGAGGGCAAGTGTGTGTATAATGGCTTGTCTGAAAATCTTAGTGCTTATAAGTGGAGGAAACCCTTATGGGTATGGGGAGGAATTGCGTCCCATCACTAACCCTATGCAATCTGAAGACCAATATAGGGAATCGGTATCATGGGGAACCCATTCCAAGCCCCACTTCGACCAGAGTCTCTCTATTTCCCGAGATGGGAGGAGTGTTTGGGTCCAAGTGAGGTCGGACTCGTGGTGGCTGTTGGTGAGGCACCCACATGCTACGCATGACTAAAGGGTAAGCTAATGTGAGCTTATGCTCATATTCCGCTTTTATAATATATGATGGAGTCATTATATACAAATAGGGTTTACGAAGCGCGAGTATGCCCAACAGGATGAGGAATCGGCTTCTCGTCAAACGGAGGTGGACCTAACGGTCCATCTACATTAATTTTTTTTGAACGATTTTGTTTCCCCGAGCTTATCAGTACTGTGATTTGGCTTGAATAATTAGAGTGTACCCGCTCGGGAATGTAGAAAATCTATCAGGGGATGAACAAGCGGATAATTGCTTGTTGGGAACCCGAAAGAAACAAGTGGAGGAAGCCCTTTACATAGGGGATGGGAAGAACTTGCACCCCACCACTAATCCTATGCAACCATGTTGACCAGAGCTGGGAGTCTGGTACCACGGGGGGCCTTTCCAAGCCCACTGCGACCAGAGTCTCTTTATTTCCTGAGATGGGAGTAGTGTTTGACCCGGGAGAGGTAGGACTCGTAGTGGCTGTGGTTAGATACCACGCGCAATGAGGATTTTTTGATTATACCTTCGGTTAATGTCCACCTTAGTCGTCACTTGATTATATTTTTCGACCACGAGTGCCGTCTGGGTGGAAGATGAATGGTGATGCTACGCAGCGCAAGTATGCCCAAAAGGGCGAGGTATCGGCCTCCCTTCAAACGGACGTGGATTTCGGCCCCGTTACATTAATTGAACTATTTTGTAGCAAATTTACTGATCTATAAAATAGGTCTCATATGATTTTTTTATAAATTCAACCATTCACAAGATATACGACGTCCAAGTTTAATACAATTCGAAGACCTTGTCTTTGCTTGTTCTGAATTTTATAGAATGTCAACTAATGAGAATTTAGAATTCTCAATACAGTTTTTTGTAGGAAATTGAATGCTCTACAAGAAAGGTCTGATTCGAAATTAACGCAGATTCAAATATTTTGAAGATATTCGCATCTCAAAATCATACTGTCTGAAAATCATGATATTTCTCAATTTTGAACAATATAAAATTTTTTTATTGCTCCAAAATTCAAGTTATCATTCATCAAAGCCAAGATGCGAATATCTTCGAAATGTTTGAATCTGCGACAATTTCGAATCCGACCTTGCTTGTAGAGTATTCAATTTCCTACAGAAAACGGTATTGAGAATTTCTGAATTTTTATTGGTTGACATGCGATAAAATTCAGAACGAGCAAAAAGAAATTCTTTGAACTGTATCAAACTTTGACGTTGGATACCTTATGAATGATTGAATTTATGCAAAAATCATAATAGACGTTTTTACTTGAAAAATCGAAAATTATCAACAGTCACTTCTAAACATCAATATTAAGAGCTCAAATTTTAACTGGCGCCATATTTTAAGATAACCTTTCGATTTCCAATGTTCATTAAAAAAAGAAAAAAAAATCTGTCTACCTGTGCGCGCGCAAACGCACACACACACACACACACACACACACACACATACACACGCGCGCGCGCGGACATCATTCTGAAAATTGTCAGAATAGCTTCGTTGGACCTCAAAACGTCGACATCTGATGAAAACTCGATTTTCGAAAATCGGGGTGAAAACAATAAATCCCCGAATTTTTGAAAATTTACAATTTTCTTAGCGGGAAGTTTAAAACATTCCCCTAATTTGAAACAGTCTAATAATACATACATGAATAATCCTTTAAACCAATGGTATTTCTGAAACCTACTCGATGAATTATGATAGATAATGGCAAAATTCTTTGAAAATTCCACCATGAGGATAAATGCAAAAGAGAGATTTCTATGAGATCTACTAAAAATCAAAAACATTAAAAGTATAAATAATTATTGAATATTAATATTTTGTTAATATTCTATAAACCGTTCTTATTTATGAAATTTATTCCAGTGATAATGAAGTTTATTTATATCTTATTATAGAGTAAGTTATATAAAAACATGGATTTAAAATAAAAAACAAAATATTATTCGTTTAACAAATAAAAAAAACTTATGATCATTGACAAACAATAAAATTCATTTAACGATAAATCAACATCAAACAATAAATTTTATTTATCGACAATGATTGATTATTTATTGAACTGACTTACACCGCTTTATTTGGAATTAAATTAGTATTTCCAAGAATCTGATATAATCCCATATGGTCAGGGAATTTTTTAATTATTTGACTTGAATACCCGGAAAAGTCAGGGATTATCAGTTTAAAAAATATGTGGTCACCATGTTTAATGTTGTTCAGATTAGTTTTGTACCTTAACAAATATTTTTTTTTAAATTAATAATTTTACCCTACCTAAGATTTGAACCGATCATGCGAGACTTATGATCTACGCTTTTTCACGCAATCAATTTTCACAACTAAATAATAAAATTTTAATATTTAATAGTTTATAAAAGTATTTCTAAAACAAGTTAATTCATTCTATATTTTTATTAATACCAATGACAAATTTCATTTTGTTCTAAAAACAAATTTTTTTCTTAGAGTAATCATTTTTTTTAAATTTTTAATTATATCTTTCTTCAATCCTTTTTTTTTTTTTTTTTATTTAGACAAATAATTACTTTATTGAAGTTTTTAATTGTAATACATTTGCGAACTATCAACTAAAGTAAAGCAATAGCTTTTTTAAAATAAGAACTATCAATTTAATTTTTGAAAAAAATGACTTATTTTGAGTATTTATGGGAACAAGAAAAATAATTACTTGAATCTATTTTTTTTCTCTCATTTTAATAATTATTTTTTTGCTGCTGTATAAATTACATTATATCAACAGGCACGTGAGACTCAAAGACGCTTCAAGTCTTTCTGTTAAAGGTTTAAAAGTTTTAAAACAGCATAAAATTATTGATTTAGAGGTAAATGGACTCAAGGTCACGATAAATGATTTAATAGGATGTCTTGGACAGTGGAGCTTAGACAATCTTAGATCTTTAAGTGTTGCAAAAGGAAGTTTCATAGACTGTTCTAGGTAAGAATAAAATTATCATATGAATGTTATCAAGTGTTTATAAATAATTTTATTTAAATTTTTAACAGAGTTTGTGTATTTATGGCATTGAGCAAATTACGAGCGCTTCATACTTTAAATGTTTCCGGGACAGAATTTAACAAACACGGGTTAGAAATTATTGTTGAGGATTTGCCTTTATTGGAGAGTCTTGATATTTCATGTACACGTGTAGATGATATAACACCGTTAAAAAAATGTAAAAATCGCTTGAAAAGTCTAGCTATGTATAATCTCAAAATAACCGGGTATGGAAATCTCAAGACTGTTCTCTCGGAACTTGACTTACTTAGAAATCTTGATATTTCTGATGAAAAAGATTCATACACGTTTGAGATGTTTGCCCCCATCCGATCAAAAATAACGGACCTTCTTCGAGCAGTGCATTGCATGCCATATCTTTCTAGCCTAGATATTTCTGGAAAAGATGAAATTGAAGTAAAAGATCTTAAAGAATTTTTAAAAAATCATCCCCATTTAGAATTTTTAGGACTTGTACATTCAGATGCTTGTTACGAAGATAGTTTAATTAATCCTGCCAATAAAGATTATAGACCAGGATTGATTGTAAGTTAATTTTCTATTTATTTTTATACTTGTTGATGCTTCAATCAAAATGTGAGGTTGTCAAAATGGTTTCTTGTTATATTACAAATATTTGTCTACTGATAATAAATCTGATAAAAAATCTTTATTCTTCTAATCATAACAGAATCATTATTAAAACATGATACATTTTTCTGATTGCTAAAAAAAATATAAACTTAGTATCGAAATTTGGCATGCATAATTCATTATACAGAAACTACACAGAAAAAAAGGATTTTTGGTGTAAGAAAGATTTTGTATTATGAATTAAAGATGAACATTTTCTCAGAACAAGAAAAATTTCTTGATGCAAAAAATTTTTTCTTGACCCAAGAAAATTTTTATTTCTAATTTTAAATGCAAAAAATTTTTCGGGACAAGAGAGAAATTTCGCCAAGAAATCCTTTTTTCGGTGTGCATGATTTATAAAGATTAAAAAAATCATTTAAATTAATACGATAATGATTCCACACTACTGTTTAATTAAATTCTTTTTAATTTACTTATTTATAAAGATTGTTAATTCTGGCATATGGTCCCATCAGGACGATAGCCATAATGAAAAAAAAAAAGATTTTTAGTCATTAATTAATTATTTCGTCGATAAAAAATTATCCGTTGTTGCTGGGGCTCGAGCCTGGAACTTTCTGCGTATCAGCTGCAACGTGTATCTGCCAATACATAGACTTATCAATTAAGATTATTTAGAAAGTTTTTCAGTTAAAAGTCAGTACGACTTGATAAAAGTTAAAAAGGTTCTGGCAAAGTTGTTAGAGTACTTAAAAAATCTAATTAATACATATTAAGACATCGAGGTTTTCAGAAAATCTTAGAGGGAAAGATGATAAATTAAAACTATTATTAGATTTTTATTATGACATCAATGTTACTTAAAAGGAGATAGAAAGGTTCTTGTGCAATAATAAAATTCCATTCCTCATTAAGAAAAGCGATTCAGAAACATTAAAAACGAACTTTTTTCGATATTTTCTAATTATTCCATGAACTTTGAATCCTTCCAATTTTTAAGCGTTATTCTATAATTTGGGTAGATTTTATGCCATTCAATTTTCTAGAAGTACTTCACAATAATTTTTAATCGCTAAATAATAGTTGAGTTTGTTAGAAAACTTGGGACGATTTGAACATATAATATTTTTTTAATTACTCTTAAGGTAGTACTATCGATACCTTAAGTGTCAAATGTGTGCTTTGTGTAATTTGACTTCCGTAGTATTTATATTTGGCAACGCCGCGTAAAAGCAAATAAGATAGAAGTATGCTTATAGTAACTCCGTTTCACTCAAAATATGAGATCATGCGCAAACATCTATTATACAAGTTATTGGCTTCACATGTTTATTCACTAAAACAACATGTGCTTTATTTAATAATGTAACTGTATTAATAAAAAATATGACGTATGTTTTGTACTAAAAAATGTTTATAACACTGCAATCCCCACATACTGATGCACTTGGTGCATGTTTAAATTTTGCGCGCATCATAAGCTTTTTGGCGGCGTTGCCACATGTGAGTAACATAGCGCACTTTTCTTAATTATTTACTAATTGCTCTGATCACAAGCTCTGAAGCTTAAATTCTGATTAACCAAAATGTTCTCAACATTTTTTTCTGTTCATTGATATCACTATCACTGAAATTTGAATGTCACTTGTTGAGAAATAAAATAAACTCTGTGATTCCCCATAAGGATCAATGGTAAAGGCAAACATCCTTTAATACTAATATCTTTTTTTGAGTTCTCTGTGGATCTTTAAAAATTTAACTGGTTCATTATCTTATTATAATGTACCAATTTGCCAAGTTTCAGTCAATTCTAAAACCGAAAGTACTGCCTTGAATACTTTTCAATCATTTAAGAATAATTGAATTTCATTTTATATGTAGATTCAGAAGAATTAAAAAATATTCCAATATTACAATACTTAAAAATTTTTTTTAATTGCTAAATAATACTGAAATAACGATTCATGGAGAGATTAAGAGAAATTCAAGAATACTCAATTTTTTTTAATACTTCCATATACTTCTAAATCACTAAGTAATAGCAGGATCTTATTTTATATCAAGATTTGGGACGATTTGAAATCATTAAAGTTTTTGAATACTTTTGAATAACTTTTAATCACTAAATAATTGTAAAAGAACTTATTTTTCTTGAATAGTTCCAAATACTTTCAATCATTAAAAAATACCTGAACCCCATTTTTTATGGAGATTAGGAACGATTTGAATTATTAAAGTTGTGAAATAGTTTCAAACTGTTTTCAATCGCTCAATAATACTGAAATTTCGATTCATAGAAAGATTTAGAATAATTTAAAAGTAATCAATTTTTTTGAATACATCAGAAAACTTTTGAATCACTAAGTAAAATTTGGATCTCATTTTATATCAAGATTTCGAACGATTTGAAATCATTAACGTTTTTAAATACTTCCAAATTTTGTCTTATCATTAAATAAAAGTGAAATTTTGATTCCTGGAGAGATTTAGAACGATTCAAAAGCACTAAATTTTCTCGAATACTCCCGTATGAAAATAATATATATGGTCAAAATATATGTAAAAATATATGATAAATATCAGAAAATTTATGTGGCCAATTTAACTATATTTTCTGATATATTTTTTTTTTATATTAAAAAATATTATATTCATCATATGCGAGTCTGTATATGTTTAACATATATAAAATATATATGTCAATCATATATAAAAAATATATTTTTATCATATATGAAAATATATATTCTTGTCATATACGAAAACTATATTTTTTTCATACATAAAAATATATATTTCTATCATATACAAAAAATATAATTTGATCATATATAAAAACATATATTTATATTTTGTATAGAAAAAAAAAGTTTCTTATTCGTATGACCAACTTCAATTAAATTAGATCTAAATTTTAATATACTCTTTAAATTGCAGATAAAAGTTTCAAAATTAGTTAATTTGATGCGTATGTATGGTATACTCATATACATATACATACACCGAATAATATATATGCTAAAATATAACAAAGAAAATATATGGTGCCATATATAATATAAATTATATGCTACCATATATTTCATTTCATATAAAAATTTTATATTTTTTTAATATAAAAGGAAATATATCAATACAATATATCATAGGGTAAATGTAAATGTATATATAGCTTCATATAAAAAATATATAAGTTACATATATGGAATACATATATACACTACTGTATATAATTTTATATTAAATCGGCCAAAATCGCTGTATGAATTTTTATAATATACAATATAATATATCATATATTTTTTGGTTGCAAACATATACGATTTTATATATTTTAACCATATATTGTTTTTTCATACGGGCTCCCACACACTTTTCAATCACTAAAAAATACCTAAACCCCATTTTTTAGGAAGATTTAAAACATTTTGAAATAGTTAATGTTTTGAATTACTTCAACATTTTTTCTTATTGTTAAATAAAAGTAAAATTTTGATTCCTGAGAGATATAAAACGATTTAAAAGTACTAAATTTTTTTGAATACTTCCAAATAGTTTTCAATCACTCCAAAATTTTTTTTAATCGCATCAAATACTTTTCAATTTTTATCAAGAATTTAGAAACATTAAAACCATACAATTTTTTTTTTTTATTTTTTTTAATCACTTTTTTAAATCAGGGATATAAGGACATAAATAGAATATTTAAGAAAATTCAGGTTTTATCTAGTTTCTAATTTCTAAAAAAGCAAGAGCTTGTTAGATTTTAAATAGTTATTGTGGACTTGAAAGTACTTGATGAGATTCTAGTTATGATTCTTCGTAGGATTTTAGTAGATCTTGAATTTTGACTGATAGTCTAGTCGAGAAGATGAAAATCTGCGAAAAATAGTTACAAGTCTCCTAAAAATATGGTTGATGGCTTAAACGATCCGGAATGTCATCTAGAAAAAATCGTTTTTTGGATTTTTTCTGGAAAACAAAATTACAATTGTTATTAACAAAAAACCGTTAAAAAAATTAGCCGTCCAGCTTTTTGGCAAAATCTCAAGAAGTATAAGTGATAGCTTAAATATTTAAAAAGTTTCTGAAAGAGCAGAAAATTTTAGTTAAAAAGTTCTCGACTCCCCGAATTGTGTAGCTTCAATATTCATAATTTTAATTTAACGTTGAAAATCAGCTTTTGCGCGGCAGTTTCGGCATGCGTGCGCCGCCACTCTAGTGAGCGTAGTTTTTAAATAATTTTTTTATTCAATTAAATATGAATTAAAAAATTTCAAAAAATTCTGATGTCATTTAGACACTTCAAAGAATATGATTCTGCGGTAATAAAAGTTTTATCACCGTTTTTCAAAAAGTTATTCAATTGTTAATTAACATTTTTTTTACGGGTTTGTGTTGTCATAAAAGGCGGTGTAAAAGTTTAAATAATTGATCGATAAATTTTTTGTTTCTTGGATCCCTTTCTATAAACATACTCAACAAGATGACGTTATGAAAGTTTATAAAATATTTTTATTTCATTAATTACTAATTTTTGAAGTTACAAAAAAATTAAAAATAATGTATGTTAAATAATTTTTTTTTTAAATTTAAGCTATTACTGATTTCATATACTTGTTAGGCTTTATATGATTACTTGTCAAATTTTTTCATGCCATTTGTCTATAAATTTGTTATAAACAAATGGATTAATTAAATATTTTTGAAAAAAATTTTTTCTCTATATCGTTAGTGTAAGAAAATAATGATTTAAAAAAAAAAAATTTTTTTTTTAAAAACAATATCTTATTGTTTATAATCGTTTTTTTCATATTTTGATTGTTTAAATAAATAATTAAGGAATCGTTTTTTTTTTAATCATAATTTGCATTTCTAAATATAATGGCAAAAAAATTTTTTTGTCAACAATTTATTCATTTATTTATCAAACAATTTGGTAGGGGAGGGGGGGGGGGGCAGAGTGGGCCCCTTAACGAAAATCTTTATAATATCGTTAAATTTTTCCACGCGTATACTTACTTTTAGACCCTTGATACTTATTTTCACTTCATTATGCTGCGTCGATTAAAATTGAAAAATCAAAAATCAGGTAAAAAATTTTTTTTATTATTTACCGTCAAGTTATGACCTCTATAATGTTTTTATCATATTTTAGGCAAATATGTGCAGTAAAATGGACCACTCGGAAAAAAAATTGTAACGAAAAAAATTTTATACCGCCTTTTATGACAACACAAACCCGTAAAAAAAATGTTAATTAACAATTGAATAACTTTTTGAAAAACGGTGATACAACTTTTATTACCGCAGAATCATATTCTTTGAAGTGTCTTGATGACATCAGAATTTTTTTAAATTTTTTAATTAATGTTTAATTGAATAAAAAGATTATTTAAAAACTACGCTCACTAGAGTGGCGGCGCGCGCATTCCGAAACTGCCGTGCAAAAGCCGATTTTCAACGTTAAAATAAAATTATGAATATTGGAGCTACACAATTCGGGGAGTCGAGAACTTTTTAACTAAAATTTTCTGCTCTTTCAGAAACTTTTTAAATATTTAAGCTATCACTTATACTTTTTGAGATTTTGCCAAAAAGCTGGACGGCTAATTTTTTTAACGGTTTTTTGTTAATAACAATTGTAATTTTGTTTTCCAGGTAAAATCCTAAAAACGATTTTTTCTAGATGACATTCCGGATCGTTTAAGCCATCAACCATATTTTTAGGAGGCCTGTAACTATTTTTCGCAGGTTTTCATCTTCTCGACTAAACTATGAGGATATTTCGAACTAGAAGAAAATGCGGTACTGAGTATTCTATTTTAGGTTCGTAGTTCTTCACAGTGGCGAAAACTCTCAATCATAATGTGTGTTAGCATATCTTAATACAAATTTAGATGAGTCTCGTGACACTCAAAAAGGTTCATTAAAATTTACATTTTGTCAAAATTGAAAATAAATCATGTAGAAAATTTCAAGTTAATACACGGAAAGAAAATTCCACTAAAATTTACGATGTTTACATTGTAATCGTGGACTAGATTTTTATTGGCGTCAATTTTTGAATGTCTTATTTCAAAATTTACTGTAGTCTTTGTTAAAATTACGATGTCAAATAGTAAAGAATATAACCTACATCGTAATTTTAACAAAGACTATAGTAAATTTTGAAATAAGACATCTAAAAATTGACGCCAATGAAAGTCTAGTCCACGATTACAATGTTAACATTGTAAATTTTAGTGGAATTTTCTTTCTGTGTAGAAATTACATTTTCGAAGGAAAATTTTAGTGCTGTACACTTTGGCAGTACCTTAAACCGGCCATAAAGTTTACCCGAGTCAAAATTAAAAAGGTGATTTGAGCCTCCAAATTCTACATGAGGGTAAGGAGATTCAAATCATCTTTTTAGAATATGAAGATCCATGTATTAAAAAGGTGATTTGAACCTAAACGTGGTAACTTTGTCTGTTTTTACTAAGCTTAGGTTCAAATCATATTTTTAAAAAGGTAAAATAAGCCTCCAGAGCCTAAATTTATAAATCGAGAAAGACTCTCATCGGATCGCGTACAATTGGTAAAGAAACAGAAGGAAAGAGGGGGCCACTAATTAAAAATGGCCACCATGATCGGAAACAATTTGAAATTTGAAAATTCTAAAAGTAATTTCTTAGTAATAAATGTTTCGTTGTGAGTTCAAAAATAATAAAATTTTTAATATTAATAATAATAGCTAAAGTTATACAAGTAGGCGTTCGAATAGAATAGTACTGTCATTCGAAATTCGAATTGAATAATTAGAGCCTTTGACTTATTAGTATATGATGAATTAATTATTTTATGTGAACAATAAATACGAATTATGTATTGGATAACGGAAACTGCCAAGGAAATTGAAAAAAACTGCTGAAAAATAATCTGCTGCTGCCGGGATTCGAAACCAAGACCTAACGAATATGAAGCACAACCACTGCCGTACTGCTACTCGGGTACTCACAGTCATTTGGAAATATCTTTATGTATTTAGAACGCAGATATTATTATAACAATAATATCATGCTAAAGAATTGAGCTCATTCGAAGTTACAGATTAATAGTATGGTAGGCCTTGGAGGGTTAAAACATCTTTTTTACAAGGTGATTAAGTCCTCCATGCGCTTCATTTAGGACATCGAGGACTTAAATAACATATTACATTCAGTGGCAAGTCCAACATCAAAAGAACTGAGGCTTTGGAGGCTCAAATTACTGTTTTAATTCTGACTCGGATAACCAGGTTAATTAGTTCATCAGCCAGCTAGCTAATTTAAATTAATCGGTTAACTTAGTTAACTGGTTAATCGGTTAAATTAGTTAACTGCAAAACAGTGAAATTGATATTTTGCTATTTATAAGATAGGAATTATGATTAAATCACATATCATTAACGTATGTTGAAAAGTACAATATTTATCAGGTGATTAAAATTACTTTCTACTAAATTTTTTTTTACCTCAGATGTATCTGAGTATAATCTGAGATGGTAGCCACTATCATTTTGTTTTTTCGTGTACTCTCTTGCTGTATTATGGCTTTTTAGACACTCGGACTCGTTTTTTTTGAAATCGGAGAAGAATCTGAATTTGAATCGTTGCCACTTCTAGAGTCAGAATCACTAAAGTCAAGGTCTTCAGTTTGACTATTTGATTGTAATTTATCTGCATGATGGCTTTTCAAATGATATCGTTATGCTGAAGTTGTTTTTCTTTTATTATTAAAAAAATTTTAATATTTGAATATAGGTTTTAGAACAATGAATTTATTAAAACTATATAATTATTTTCATTGTAATGACATATTATGAAAAGAAAATTTTAATTTAATAATTCAAGTAATTTTAATCACCTGATAAATATTGTACTTTCCAACATACGTTAATGATATGTGATTTAATCATAATTCCTAGCTTATAAATAGCAAAATATCAATTTCACTGTTTGACCGATTAACCAGTTAACTTTCTCACAATCATAAAAATTCATAGAGAAACTGACTCCTCTTTTGCACATACGAATCTACTTAATTGGGTAGATAATTAACACACTCTCTTAAAATGAACCAGTGAAATTTCACTGATTCTCGAGTAAATCGAGCAATGACTGGTTCAACCAATGAAACACTTCATTGCAGTATATAAATATAAAATAAATAGGTTATAAATTATTAGTTTCGATTAAAGACATTCCCAGACAGTGCTCCCCACTTTTGAAAATATTTAATGACCTTGATCTGTCATAACAGTATTTAAATTTTAATAATTAATTTAAAAAAAATTATAGCATTAATTGAAAAAGAGGACAACGCAGTTACAATTTCGCCAAGATATAGATTTTTAAAAAAATTACTCACAGTTGTTATCAATTAGGAGTTAAACAAAATTTGGTGAATGAATTTTAGCCTAAAAAATTGATGTTTCGAATTATAATGTTGACATGAAGATTTTACTAAAATTTAATTTCTAAATTTTGTTTAACTCCTCATTGATATCAACTGTAAGATATTTAATGGGCCACCTACTGTCATCTTTTAGATCTCTTCGAAAAGGTGTCAGAAAGATAACATTTCCTGATATCTGAAAGATAGCGATATTAGATATGATTTTGAGGTTAATTGATTATAATTAAGGCCATTCTCCAAGGGTGCTCCCCACTTCTTTCTAAAAAATGTGGCGCCGCCTGGTGACTGGCAGCTGCACTAAAAAAAGTACTGGAGCTGAAAAACTTTAAAATTATTTAAAGTGATAAAATGCCAAAAATATTAATTTTTCAATGAATGAAAAAATTTATATTTTTTTTTTTTAATCATTAGCTAATGCCAGAAAAATCTAAAACCCGAGATTGAAAAATAATATTTTCATTGACCTTGACCTGTCAAGATCACATTTATTTTTTATAAGTAATTAAAAAAAAATAATATTTATCGAAAAAAGGGCTTCGTACAAGTAATTTCATACACGCGAAGAATATTGAAAAAATTACTTATAGTAATTACAAATACCCAGTTGAGCGTAGTTTCTTTAATAAATTTTAATATTATATTCGCCATTTAGTAAGTTTTCATTTTGACAGATGTAAACATCAAGCCTGTAAAATTTTTTTAGGGGCGCGCGGAGGTGCTTGAATATAGTAGCGGAAAAAATTAAATTAAATAAATTTGTTTCTTTCAATCATAGCAATAATAAAGTTCTATGCATCATTACTTTATTTAATTTCATTAATAAATAAAAATTTTTTTGTTTTAAAGTATTAAATAAAAATATATATTAGGGTGGCGCAAAAAAACCGACTATTTTTTTTTTTTCGATCTCGCATGAAAATTTGTTGGTTTACGATGTTTTAAGAAGCCTCTCCAAAAATCAGCTCGATAAAAATTTTTTAAGAGGTCGCTCACGAATTTTGAAAATATTAAAAATTATTGAAATTCGGATTTTTGATTTCAAAATTTTTTTTTTCTCATGGCAGCAATAGCTTATATTTGTAAAATCATGACTACACTGAAAATTTAATCCCAACATTCAAATATTAAAACTTCGCTCAAGAATTTTGAACGTTTCCGAATGCTGTCATTTGGACGTTTTCGAGCGACCCTTGAATATTAATAATAAAGCTTCTCGATTTTTTCACCATCAATTTACATGAAAATGAATGAAAATAAAACCCGAGAAATAGAAATAATAAGTTTTTTACATACTTATTTATTTTTTAATTCAATTTGTAGATTTTTTCGCTTATTCAAAACTTACCAAATTTTATTGTTAAAGACTGTCCTGTATATTTTTGGTTCTGCAAAAGTCATATTTTACTAAAATGTATTACGGTGGGCCCTGGCTACTTCGTGTCCAGTAGCCACGAACCACAGTTAATGAAATTTCCCGAATGATTATCCTTAATAAATTTTAATTTTTTATATTAATATAAACTTTTAATTATTTGGTCGTTGGTTCGGAAGATCGGGAAAATAGATCTCAGGTTGTAGGTCGACTCGTTCTGACCGGACACGCGGCTGAAATAAACTTATTCTAAAGGACGCTGGTGATGATTAAGTTTAACACGAAATACAATAAATTCACACTTTATTTAACCAAGGTTCCCAAATTTTCTACAAAGTTTCCCACTTTCTTTATTTTAATATATATAATTAATTAACGGACTGGGCGTCCAGCAACTATGGTGTAAATTCTACTAGGAATAGTGTAATTTGTCACGCAATTATCTCGGGCTTGTTGAAGAGAGAGAGTAAAATTTTACGGAGAAATATTATAACGGGCAAATATGGATATGTATAAAATTAACAGAAATCTTATCTGGTTTAGTGGAATTCACTACAGTTGGTATAGGCCTTCGCTGCATTGCTGGACCTCCGGGTTGCTAATGAATTCCTGCAGTTTCCTTGGCTGCTAGTCCTCAGTGCACCCTTCACAAACACTATATATGAAATTTTTCGTCTCATCGTTACGATTGTAGTGTAATTATTTCTAATCGCATCCCGAAAAAAAATGATTTTGCCTAATTATATATAATTATGTATGATTATATATAATTATACACGAATTTATGTATGATTATATATAATTATACTTGAATTTATGTATAATTATATATAATCATATCTACCTCCATATATAATTATGCATGACGTTATATATAATTTGATCTGATCATGCCTGACTAATACATTATGTCTCGAACTATGTGTAAAGCTATATATAGGTCTATATATAATTAGATCTGATCAGACCTGAATTATATCTGCCTATGTATGATCATATATAGGCTTATATATAATTATACATGAGTTAATACATGACTAGATCTAATCAGATCTGACTGATATAAGCCCATATATAATGATATAGGCCTATACATAATTAGGTCTGATCAGACATGACTGATACAAACCCATATATCATTATATATAGGCCTATATATAATTAGATCTGATCAGGCATGGCTAATATAAATTCATGTATAGTCGTGCATAAGTTTATATATGATTGGATCTGATCAGACATGACTGATATAAACTTGCATGCAGTTATATATGTCTATGTATGATTATTTCTGATCAGACTTCATTGATATGAAACCTATGAATATTTAATTATGTATGTATATATATATATCCCTATATATAATGTATATATATACATTAGGGTACGTCATTTCAGAGAAACATTTTTTTTTCAAGTGCATGGAGGAAAAATCATAGTTCAACACAAAAAAAAAATTTTTCGCGCAAGAAAAAAAAATTCTATGTCGATTACATATCTAGCTTATTGAAAAATTCAATTTCCCATTTAAATAACACGGGAAATTTTTTTTTTAAGCTTTGGGTATTTTTAACTCGTTAACAGATCGAATAGACTAATTCATATGTTTGTCGAAAATTAAACGTTCTACAAAAAAGGTTTTATCATTTTTTGATAAATCTACCCATTCATAAGTTATTAGAGCTCAAAGTCGAGATAGTAAATTTCGAGATCTTTTTACTTTTCTGGTGAAACTATCAGTGTAAAATGAGCGAATAAACATTGAGGATCTGGTTAGTGGTGATGAAATTTTAACAATCAAAAATTACACAATTTGTAATAAGAAATAAATTAGCTATTTATTTACACTATGTACACTTAAAACTGTGAGAAGATAATATTAAACAGCGAATGCAACAAAATATATACGCGATATCGAATGTAAACGATATTAAATTCGACACATGGTCGATAGCGGTCAATAACACGGTAATTAATTTATATTAATTATACGCGAGCGACAATCAATTTATTCTCAATAAATAGCAGCCTTAGTATACTGTCTAATTATTGAGGATAATTAAGCGTAAGAGTCTAACTTATATCATACAAGAATAATGAAGTAAAGCGATTTAAGAGCACGAGGTAGTACTGTTTAATTCACGATGCAAAAGAGATGGAGAAAGCGTTGTTGAGCCGTCGTCACCGCTCGGTGGTGACGTGGCAGCCTCGCTGCATAAAACGAATTTTCCCATTGGCTTAAAAGCGCGCCAACAGAAAGTAGTTAATAACCAATTTTCCTTATTGGCTGCCGATCACGCCGGTATAAGACTAATTCTCTGATTGGCCAGCTGGTAGCGGGTTCTCATGCCGTTTTGACACGGTCATGAGCAAGAAATAGCATGTGTCAAGCCCAGATAGCGAGTGACCCGGCACTATTCTGACCTTGAAGTCAGTAGCGAGTTCGGCAGCTCCCGGACGTAGCGGAAATGCACGAAGCTTTTTGAATTAATCAAGCTCTAGACTAAACAATCAGAGTTGTCACAAAATGTCGTAGGATCGTTTTTGTTGACAATTTTATTCTCTACAAATTATTTCTCGTAAAGTTTTTTCTATTTCCGCATTTTTTTCTAGTTATTTTCATTTCAATGATTTCAATGATTTCGAACTTTTGAAATCAATCAGAACACTGCTTTTTTAAGAGTTTGACATTAAAATGAAAATAACTAGAAAACAATGTGGAATTTGAAAAAACTTTACTGGGAATAATTTGTAGAAAATAAATTTTTAAACAAAAAAGGTCTCATAAAATTTTGTAATAAGTCTGATAGATTCACCGGAAAAATAAAAAGATCTCGAAATTTACTATAGAGTCATCTCATATGAAATCGTCTGAAAATTAAAAAAATTGTACATATCATAGAAGAAATAAAGCCGAGAAAATAAACGTGAACAGCCCCCTCTTTATACACAAAATCTCTGCTTAAACTTTTGGAATTTCTAAAAATCTCGTAATTCAGGCTATAAAATAAACGTGTTGACTCCAAGATAAAAATATGGAATTTATAGGATCTTCAGTTCTTACCTTCAACTTCAAATGTCTGCAAAGCTCGTTTTGTTATTTTCATTCTTAGTACGTGTGTAGACAGTTATTTTGAAGTGATAATTAGCTTGATTTTTTTATGTTATAATTCAGTCATTTTATTTTCATTTGATAAATTTTCTAGTAAAAGTTTATAAAAAATTATATATTACCTTTTCATTTTCATTTTCTGTTGGTTTTATTGTTTACAAATCTCTGCAAGACATTGCTTTATCCAAAAAGACTTGGTGTAATATTATACGGAAAAAAAATAAGTGCTACAACAGGACACATCTTGTGGGAGCAACAGGAAAAAAATCTTGTGGGCGCAACAGGATAAAATTTCGTTACAGCAACATAACAGATCCTGTGCGAGAAATTGGATTTTTCCTGTAGAAACAATAAGATGAAAAACAAGCTCCATGTCCGAATATTTTTTGGTGAGCATGAAAAAATTCCAATTTTGAAAACAATTTTTTTTTTTGCAGTCTTATACTTCGTGAATATTCAGGCCCGCGCTAGCACACGAATATTATTATTCATCAATAACTGAAAAAAGTGAGGTCTACTCACTCCTTCGTGAGATATTGAACCCCAACTTAAGTAGCTTATCAGTGAGCTCTGAAAGCGTATGGACAGTGCGAACTATCTCACAACTTTGCCGCTCTTCAGCAGATGCACCAAACATAGCTAAATCAACTATTGCTTTCAGCAATTCAGGCTGCTCTTCTTCTAAGCGTGGACGTCAAGGGCTAGCACGAGTAGTCAACGACTTCGCTGCATCAGGATTCTTAGAACATAATTCAGTTATTTTTTGCCTCTTATTGTTCCTGTGCTTTATACCATACACTCTCTGTTTTTCTTTAAGCTTTAGCTTCTTTTCACAATCATCAATTTCCCGCCGCAACTTACGTGCTTTCTCGTGCTCAGTGCCCTCAGCAACGAGAGATCTCTTTAGGTGCTGGTCAGTAGTTTAATCGTGATCCACAGATTCCGCGTTTTGAACATTCTGGAAGCTTGTTTCCACCGAACCTGGGCATTTCACGTGTTGAACTCTCTGAACACTTTCTCCAGCCTGAGACAAAGCATCCTCGGAAGGCTTAGTGTTTACCTGGAATCAAAACATTGCGATGAAGACATGATACTGACGAATTAAGAAAATAGTTTATTTTAGTGATTTTGTGTGAGGCAAATATAACACTAAAGGAATAAATAGCTATCTTTATTGAATGCGCGCAAAATACGATGATATCTCGATCGCTATCTCCAATGTCTTGTATACAAAATAGACAGAAAAGTATTTAGCCTACCTTATTAAGGAATGCCAGAGTAGTTCGGGCTTTTCTTTCTGCCGCTTCTCTGAGGAGCTGTTCTATCTCATGCTGAACGTGCAGCACCAAGTCTTCCTTTTTCGGAAACCTCTGTTTTGCTGCGTTCCATAACTTTGTCACTTCTTCCTGGCAGAACTTCTTTGTCTTGTAGACATGTCTTTTCACGTATGCATTATAGTAATCATGATATATACTCATTTTGAATGAATAACAACGTTGACTGAGCCACCGAGTAACGAAACATTTACGGGCGTAAGTAAAAACAACAATTCGAGATCTGTTCGTGCGTCACTGCCACTCGGCTCGTACGCTGCAGCGCTCGTCAAGTCGTGTGTTTGGCTAGCCGGTAGTGGCTAAACAAACGAAGGGCTTCTATGCTACTTGTGGCGTTCACACACTTATAGAAGGATTTTTTAATATTTAATAATCTTGATTAACTTTTAATACATGATTTTTTTGAATTCGATCGTTTAATAAATATTTATTAACAGCTCTTCATATTTAATAAATGAATGAATTGTTTCCAAATAAATGAATTTATTAATAGTTAATAAATTCTTCTGTAAGTGTATAATAAAACCGCGATAAATATTATTATGCATGATTTAGTCATATTTTAGTGGAGAAACATTTTTTACTTAATTTAATCCAATTTTCTCGCAATTTTACACTGTTTCTTCTGGAAAAAAAAATTACGTGATATTTCCCAAGACAACCCTCTCCCCCACGTGAGATTGGATGAGGTTTGGCTCCCCCCCCCCTAAATGCCTCACATAATTAATGGATGCCCCCTTAACTTTAAAGTCTGGTAATGGTTAAGGCTCAATAATATGAGATTCTTGGAAATTAGAATTATTTACTGAATTATTTAAGAATTCACGTAAACGTCCATTTTTTTGGCTCGTAGATAATTTTTTAAATGGTTTTCCAAAGGACATTTCTTATTAATCACTTTCTGCACGTATATCTATTTCGTAGGTTAGACCAAACTAAACGTGAAATTTATGATTACCAAACGTCAGCTGATAAATTTAAGTTATGATCAAATGTTATCAAAAAGATATCTTTTTGACCTCATAAGGACATCTACAGAATTTATCATAAAGTTATCTTTTAGATCTCCATAAACCGTAATCCGTAAAAAGTTTTCAAAAAGATAACATTTGTCTGGCCTCTAATAGATGTCTTTTTTCAGATAACATAATGATGCCTTTCTGACATGGATGTTAAACGGGTAGTTCCAAACTATTAAATTAACTCCAAAGTTATTTATTTTTCTACTCTGTAAAAATTTAGGTCATATGATTATTATAACATAAAGATAATAATTAAATATTACTTATTTATTGACGTAAATTTACACTATTTTCAGATTTTTATACTTGTTTAGATTTGTTTTATTTACATATTTTTATTTCACTGGTTGAAACCAGTGAGCGTGACATTCCTGATTTAATCAGTGAATTTCACTGGTTCATTTTAAGAGAGTAATTTGTATTGACTAATACTGCTTTCCAACCTCTTGTACGTAACTGAGTTCTAGAAGTTTTAATTTTTGCCGAGCTTTTCATAACTATAATAGTTCAAATTTAGTTTTCAAAATTTAGTTGTGTCTTAATACCGTAGACGCTCAATAAAGTTACGCTTTCAAAAATTACCTACACCTCAAATGAGTCCCCCACTTTATTTTTTTTTTTCGAAGGAATTAAGGGGAAATTGGTGATGAGCGGTCTTTTTCATAATTGTGTGGTAAATGTATGTGAGTCGATAAGCTAGACGTCTGACATGGTTAGTAAATAAAAACATGGCCTAACCTTTATTAAAAATTAAAATGCGATACAACTGTAGAACGTAGTTAATACTTGTTTTTATTAATTATTAGTAATAATTAGTCATATCATATGATTGTTATGATAATAAATATATTATAATTCATTGTTTCTTTTTTTGATATTTTTCCATACATTTTCAAATTTTTCGGGAATAAGCACATATACAAATTTTATTCAGGTGTGTTAGTGAATGCAAGTTATCGCTGGCTATTGGCTACACAATCGTTTGCCACGCCTCTCAAGACCCGCTTTTAAAAGTTACACTACCCCCGAGCGTGTAAACTTTATTGAGCGTATACTGTAATTGACTTTGAAAGTGGTTATAGGTGACCACTTGCACTATGGCCACTAGATTGCATGATTAAATTATCACTAATAATTTTGAGCGGGAATCGATCCGACTGCTTGACTTGAATCGATTATAAAATTTCAGAGTTCGAAAAATTGGAAGGTTGCTGCCATTGTTTGCGTGGAGAGAATTATCCCAGTAAAGTCATTGATATAAATTTGACATCACAATGACATTACACTATGCCATCATTTAGGTAAGATATAAGTCACGAATAAGTCAGACGTAACTCATTATTTCCTACTTTTTTATGTAAGATTAATGACGCAAACATGACGCAAATCTCATGACTGTATGACATTTATGATGTCAATATGACATACGGGTAATGTCAAAATTACCAATCCGGAAAAAAAATTTTTGAAAAAAAAAAAAAAAAAAAAAATGAAACATTGAATTTTTGATTTGATTATTACCGCGCGAACGCATTACAAATTTAGAAAAAGATTTAATAACGTAAGATGATGAAAAAATCCTAGGCATCTGCTGGGCTCGAACATGGCTCCTCTTGGCTGGTAGTCCTGAACGCTGCTCACTGGCCAACATGAAAGTTGGAGCTTAGTGGTTAATTGATGTATTTGTAGTTAAATGCCGGAAAAGGCGGAGCTGATAAGTTTTTGTGATGGATTTTACAAAATTTAAAAAAACTCCATGAACTTTTATAAAATTTCATAAAATTTTGTAAAAACTCAATATTGTATAACATTTTTTAGAAGCAATAATACTTTTGGAACTAGATGATAATTTTATAGAATCTTGGGAATTCCTATAAAATTCATTGACATTTTATAAGAATTCCCATAAAATACTAAAGCATTCGATAAAATTTTATAAAATTTAACTCGAGAACAAAAAAAACATTACTTTTAAGAAATTTTCCAAAATTGTGTAATGCTTGGTAAAAAATTTTGTAATTTTTTTTTTCTGCTTTAATGTTTTGCAAAATTTTATAAAATTTTGCGAAACATTAAATAATTCCCCAAAATCATGTGAAATTTCATCGTTTGAGAAAGTCCGATACTAAACTTCATAATCTTAATATTAAAAGAGTTCAAACTTTCGCAACATTTTCTTTGTCATCCTAAATGATAGGATTTTCAGTATATCATTTGAAAAAATTATAGTAATTTCTTCTGCTTACGCTAAAGCTTTAATCTAAACCGTTTGAATAATCTATTTATTATCAACTTTATCAATTACTTTGGCCCCAGAAATATTTGACGTTCAGTTGTTATTTATACACGTTTGAAAATTTATTCTGATTATTTTAATTTAATAAATCGATAATAAAAAACTATGACTTTAAAATTACATCAGTATCACGTAAAACATACTTACGTATGACGTCAAATTAAGGTCATGTATTCACTGGGATTTCAAAATATTATTCAATTTTATTGGTTAAGTTAAATTAAATTTATGAGTCTTACACAGCAAAAATTATTGTGTTAAAATCAACATAATCAGCGTGTTAAAAACGGTCCACACGATATTTGTGTTATTTTTCAACACAAAATTTGTGTTAAAATATCAATACAAAATGCGGGTAATACGAGAAGTAAATTCAACACTTTTTAAATTTCAGTAGTGACTCAAAAAAAAATGTTAAGTTTACATTTTATTTTTGTACCATGGATATTCAGTAAATATTATTTATATATTATTTTGAGATTATCAACAATTATTATTTAAAATTCCACTTTTTTTATTGATAGTATAGTATAGTAAATTTTACACCTTCCTGTTTAGAAAATCTCATAGAATCCAATAGATTCTCATCAATTCCCATAGAGATTTTATAAGACTGAATGAGTTCTATGAGAAGTGTCATAGTTGAGTATAGGGCTTTATACATACAGCTATCAGAATCTATCGGATTTTTTAAGCAGGGCTAGGGCAGTAAAGTAAGAAATGTTTCAGATAATACGCCGCCTCGGCCAACAATGACATATGATCTGAGGCTTTCTTATTTACTGCCCAAGGTGTGGATACTATTTTTCTCCTCCACGGAGGCGGAAAGCGGCAACTTCGTTTCGTGCAGCGGAAGCAAAGTTGACGTTTTTCGCACGTAGGGAAGAAAAATACTTTTTTTATTAGAGTCAAGATGAAAAACAAATCACTCAATATTTCATATCAGTTAAAAATTCTTTGATTAAGAAAAGTCATTAGAAAAAATTGGAAAAAATTTTGAATGTTTTCAATCTTTCTGAATTCTCAATAAAAATAATAAAGTATTTGAAGCAAATAAAACAATTTTTAAGTGATTGAAAACTATTTGGAAGTATAAAAAAAAGTTAAGTACTTTTGAGTCGTTCTAAATTCCTCCAGGAATCAAATTTTCACTATTATTTAATTGATAAGAAAAAATTTGGAAGTATTTAACCTTTCGTCAGTCATGTGTATTTTCCAGCAGAGTTAGCTCGCGTGGTAAAAAAGGCGACACCACGCTTACTACGCGATCGACGAAAGGTTAAATGCGTTAATGATTTTAAATCGTTCCAAATCTTGATATAAAATGTGATTCAACTTTTTCTTAGTGATTTAAAAGCATTCGGATGTATTCAAAAAAATTGATTTCTTTAAAATCATTCTAAATCTTTCTGTGAATCGAAATTTCAGTATTATTTAGCGATTGCAAACAGTTTGAAAGTAATTCACAACTTTGATAATTTAAATTGTTCCAAATCTCCCATAAAAAATGGTGTTCAGGTATTCTTTAGTGATTGAAAAGTATTTGGAAATATTCAGAAAAATTGAGTTTTTTTGAATCATTATAAATCGCTCCATGAATTGAAATGTCAGTATTATTTAGCTATTCAAAAAAATTTGAAAGTATTAAAATATTGTAATATTTTTGAGTTCTTCTGAATCTCCGAATAAAATGAGATTCAATTATTATTGAGTGATTCAAAACTATTTAACCCACACGAAAATATTTATAACCGAAAATGTAGTCAAATATGTATCCATGATTATAACTTGGATATATCCTAGATTATATGACATTTTGCCGCAAGATTATAACCGTGAGATATAATTTCGAATTATAATCGAGATTATAATGATCACATTCTAATTTCAAAATTGTAATTTAAATTATAATTTTTCAAATATAATTTTAAATTATAAACCATAGATTATAACTCTAAATTATAATTTAAATTGTAAATTTTCAAATACAATTTTAAAGTCTAATCGAGGTATAAATATATAATTATATATTACTTTATTAAGTTACATATACAATAACAGCCATGAAAAAAAAAAAAAATCTCGCCGAAACATGGGCTCGAACCCAAATTGTTCTGATTCGAAGTCGGATGTGTTCACCACTGTGCTGGATGAACCACTTGAAAGTAAAAGTTAATTGTATTGATTTGGATACAAATCAACTAGAAAATTGAAGACATCAATAAATGATTGATTCTATTATTTGTATTGTATTCAATTATGTTATTGTTTATAGGGTAAAGAGACCAATAGTGGTATACCCACTGATAGCGGCGCAATAATTTCTTCTTTTGGCAAATTAAAAAAAATGAGAAGTTAAAATCATTTAAACTTCACTAAAACTTTTTTAATTTCATATCTGAGTTTTTTATAACATAATTAATCGTTGAAACTTCAAAATTTTTTAGCTGTCATCCCGCTTTGGGTTTTGTTAGTCTATTTCCAAGAATTTGAAAAAAAGTTTTTCTTTATAATATTTATGAATGCGGTAATAAATTAAAAAATTTTATCACCTTTATCTTATAAATCATTTTGCAGTTTTTATGAATAATCTTACGTTGTTTGGTCGTATCTAAATTATTTCACAAAATATTATGATTCAAACACCCGCGAAGCTAAAATAATGAAGTATAATCATGTATAATTATACAAAATTATATAATTATTTATGATTATTTATTATTGTATATAATTTTTTCATCCCGGGAACTTCAAAGATATATTTTAGGGTGTAATTTATTATAATTTTGGTTAGAACTTCGGATGTATCTAAGGATATAACTTGAAAGATATATTTTAGGATATAGTTTACTATAATTTCGGTTAGAATTTGCGGATGTATCTGAGAATGTAACTCTAAAAATAAATTTTGGGGTATAATCTATGATAATACTCGTTATAATTTCGGATATATCTAAAGATATAACTCTAGAAATATATTTTGGGATATAGTTTATTATAACTTCGGTTGTAATTTGCGGATATATCTAAGGATATAACTCAAAAAATATATTTTGAGATACAGTTTATTATAATTTCGGTTGTAATTAGCGGATATATATGTAAGGATGTAACTGAAGATACATTTTGGGGTATAATTTATTATAATTCTCGTTAGAATTTCGGATATATCTGAGGATATAACTCTAAAGATATATTTTGGGATATAGTTTATTATAATTCCGGTTATAATTTGCGGATATATCTAAGCATATAACTATAGAAATATATTTTGGGGTGTAATCTATTATAATACTTGTTTTAATTTCGGATATATCTAAGGATATAACTCTAAAGATATATTTTTGGATATAGTTTATTATGATTTTGGTTATAATTTGCGGATATATCTGAGAATATAACTCTAGAAATATATTTTAGGATATAGTTTATTACAATTTCGGTTATAATTTCGGATATATCTAAGGATATAACTCGAAAGATATATTTTGAGATATAGTTTATTATAATTTCGGTTGTAATTAGCGGATATATCTAAGGATGTAACTCGGAAGATACATTTTGGGGAATAATTTATTATAATTCTCGTTAGAATTTCGGATATATCTAAGGATATAACTCAAAAGATATATTTCGGGATATAGTTTATTATAATTTCGGTTATAATTTGCGGATATATCTGAGAATATAACTCTAGAAATATATTTTGGGGTGTAATCTATTATAATACTTGTTTTAATTTCGGATATATCTAAGGATATAACTCAAAAGATATATTTTAGAGTATAATTTATTATAATTCCGGTTATAATTTGCGAATATATCAGCGAATGTAACCTTAAAAATATATTTTGGATTATAATGTATTATAAAGTTGCTTATAATTTGCGGATATAATTTTGTGGATATATTCCGACAATATATTTCAAATTATGATAATTATAACCGATTATATTTTAGGTTATAAATTTTTTCATATGGGAAGAGTAATTAAAAAAATGTTATATTTTCAAATTATCCCAAGCCTTCTAACAATTAGAAAATTCGATTAATATTTAGTGATTACAAATTATTGGGAAGTATTTAGAAAATTTAATAACTTGAAATCTCCCGAAATTATTAAACAATGGGTGATTTGAAACTTTCTAAAAGGATTTAATACTCAACTATCCGTCCGTCGCGCGGCCTCGTCACCCTCCCTTTGTCGCGCTGCGGCGTTCCGCCGCCATGTGTTTAATATTTCGGTGTTGCCAAGTATCATAACTAAGATTTTTCAAAATTTAAATCACACTTGCTTATACGATTAGACAATTGTAATTTTTTTAGAATTTTTTTAACTAAAACAAAAATTTTATATTAATTAAAAATACTAAAGAAAGAGATGAATTAAATGAGCTGGAAATGAGTCGTCGATGGTAACTGGCAACACTGCGCAAAGAATTTGAACAAATTCAGCGCCTGAGTTTACTTGCATCAGCGGCAGATTGCCGCGTTCGCTAGGTTTTCTAACAAAAAAAAATGTTTTCTTAATATTTAAAATATCGAAAAAATAATTATCATTCATTTATTCGATATTAAAAACCCTGATTAAAAATACTCATTGAAAAGGATTGAAAATTTTTTCAATCCTTTTCGATTCATACGGAGATTTTGAAAAGTATTGAATGGAATTGAAATTTCGATCATTTGATTACTTTGTAATTCTTAAAATGGAATTCAAAAGTATTGAAAAGAATTCAATCTCTCATTATTTCAATACCTTCCAATTCCGAACCATTTGGGCATTGAGAAGGATTGAAAAAGATTGAAAAATTTCAATTCATTTGAATCCCCTTCAATCCTACACTCGATCCGAAAATCGAACTATTTAGGTATTGAGAAGGATTGAAAAAGATTAAAAAATTTCAATTCATTTCAAATCTTTTAAATCCCATGCGTGACCTTAAAATTCGAAACTTTTTTGGTATTGAAAAGTATTCAGAAAGATTAAAAATATCAATTCTTTTCAATCTTTTTCAATTCCTCGGAAGTTTAGAAATTCTCATATTATTTTTGGATTCAATAGAATTGAAAAGTATTAATTTCATGTCCAGATGAAAATGCTGGGGTATAGAAAGTATTCAAAAGTATTCAATTCTCATCTTTTTCAATCTTTTTCAATGAGTATTTTTAATCAGGGAAGTATAGTCGAAGAACTTATCAAGTATCAAAAGAATAGGAAATTTGTTTTCTTTTTAAATACTCTTTTAATAAAAATTGCGGCGCTGCGCTCGTAGCGCAACGGACGAAGAGTTAAAAATTAGGAGGATTTAAAGTTCATTGAAGAATTGAAAAGTATTTAAAAAATTTTTTTGTAACTCATAGTAAGAGATCACGTCTTTGATTGGTTAAAAATGACACTACAAAGAATAAATATCGCGAAGAATGTCCACATTGTTCGTGAAAAATATGAAAAATCTACACTTTCTAGATATTTATATATATATTAGACTGATTTGACAAATACAACAGTTAGATTTTTATAAAATCTACTAAAAATGACCATGCCTGATCAGGTCTGTTCATGCCCATCCGGATAAAAAAATTATAGATAAAAAATGGCTCTATATAATTATATATCATTATGTATAACTATATATAATTATTTCTATAAAAATAAAAAAAAAATTTGGGCGTGTGCAGGCTTTGAACCGTGGACCTCGCACTCGGAAGTTTAACCCGCTACTCGTTGACCTGAGAGATTGACTCGAAAAGAAAGTTTTTTATGAACTTCAAGTAATAAAAATCTTATACGTGATAGATTCTTGGTCACCAAAATTTTATATTTTATACATGATAGATTTTTAGTTAACAAAATTTTATATCTAATTTATTAATTATTGATTTATAGTTATATGAAATTATATATAAGTTATATATAATTATAACTACGTAAGCTATATATAATTATAACTAAATTAGTAATATTTCATTATAAATAAGATTTTTAATTTAAGCCCATATATCAGGCTGGATCAGGCATGAACAGGTATGATCAGGCCTGAGTGTATTTAACACTTCAGACATGAACAGGCATGGACAAACATGAACAGGCATGAACGGGTATGACCAGGCATGAACAGATATGATCAGGCCTAAGCGTATGTAACGCTTCAGACATTAACAGGCATGGACAGGTATGATCAGGTCTAACTTCAGGCCTGATCATACATGAATAGGCATGATCAGGTCTAATTTCAGGCCTGATCATACATGAACAGGCATGGTCAGGTCTGATCATTTTTTCCCGGGGTACTTTTTTATGAAATTATGGCCGTAGAAACATATCATGTATAAGAATAAAATATGAAAATACATATTACACATTTATATGCAATTATAAAAAGTATGAAATAATTATCTTTGTACTGAGAGAGGTAGTAATTGAAATAGCTTCTCTATCACAGATCTAATAATTTTAGAAGTTTATCAAGGTCCTTCGCGTTGCTCGCCAAGAGTACAGTGTCGTCAACGTACATAAAAATAAGTATAGTCCACTTAATTTACTCATAAGCGTTTTAGAGGGAAATTAACTACTGGATTTTTTTTATTGATAATATGTAAAAAATTCCGTAGATCACGAAAATAATAATAAGACATTTGAAATTTGATTGACGTCTGAGTGATATAGCGATCATAAAACCGTAAGTAGAAAGTATTTTTCTTGTTCATTTTCTTTATTTATTAACATGGTAATAATAATACTCGCGTGGAATTATTTTTTTTATTATTTATTAATTCAATTTTTTGGAAAGAAATTGAATTAATAAATAAAAAAAAAAAAAATATTTTCATAACACAGAATGGTGAGAACATTTTAAATTGCAGTAGATGACAACCACTGAGCCCGGGCTTGCACGCGCCCTCTAGCTCAGTTTCTGCAGCTCTGTTACTGACAGCGTGACAAAATGTAAACAACTAATTATTTTGTTTTTTTTAATTAATTTTTTTCGCGAAAATAATAAGCCCCAGGAGATTGATTTTCGACTTTTCTTATTCAGAATTTATCGCCCTTTAATTTAATACCAGTCACCAAAGGGTTTTACATTAATAGATAGAAGTTTTTTAATGAAAATACACGGCGTCTCGGCTTCCCTATTGTTATTTTATTATTTATTTAAAAAACGCGGCCGAATTGAGCTTTCTTATTATTATTTTCGTGATCTACGGAATTTTTTACATATTATCAATAAAAAAAATCCAGTAGTTAATTTCCCCTTGAAACGCTTAAGAGTAAATCAAGTGGACTAGTAGATCTATGGTATTATTAATGTTGATACCAGTGCAGTCATGATTTCGGAGAAAGTCTTCAATATCAGCTATTAATAAGATGAAGAGTAGAGGACTTAAGCTTTTGCCTTGCAAAACACTTTCCGCGACCTTAAACTTATTTGAAAACTTGTTCCCAACTTTAACTTGAACACAAGCTTTTTCATATAGATTGATTAGGATGTTGATGATTTTAATGCTTACTCCTAGATGAAATACTTTCTGCCAAAGCTTGAGATAGGGTATAGAATCAAAGACTCGACTGTAATCAACAAATAGCGCGTAGAACTTAACTGCTAAGTGAAGACGGAAATGTATTGCTGATCGGAGTATGAAAATTGACTCAGCGCAGCTTTTTTTGGTTTTGAATCCCATTATCGATTTAGGAATTATCTTGGAGTCCTCAGCCCATGATTCAAGTCATTTCCTTAGGAGTTTGATGAACACTTTTGTTAAACAGTGGACCAGGGCTATTCCCCGGTAATTTTTTGGATCTTCGTGATCTCTCGCTTTAAAAATCATACTGAGGTTCGCAGTGGACCAATCATTTAGTGTATCTTCTTTGAGAAGAATGCAGTTGAATAGGGATAAAATGTTTATTTTTCAGTTGAAAGGCAAGTTAGAAAATAATTTATTTGGAATTTAATCAGGACCTGGTGATTTATTTTTTTTACATTATATTTTTTTATATATTTTTATTTATATTTTCAAATCGTAGCTGGATATCCTCTATAACTTGTTTCAGCTCAGCAAATTTAATTGAGAAGTTACTCATTGGTTTAAGGTAAGGAGTGCCAATGATCAACAGTGGTTTATTTCTCTGTTACTGTTTGGTGAAAATCCAACCTCCAGTCTTTAAGATACAAGATGAGTTTAGGTTTTGGTTTGTAATGACTGCAAATCCACCGCTACTTCTACCAGTGCTATGAGTCTTGGTAGCAGAAGACCAGTATATGTGATATTGTTGTAATAATAATAAAATAAATACATGCCAGGACTGGTTGGTGGTTGGGATATTTGAAAAATACGCATATTAAAAAATATAACAATATTTTTATTTGTCACAGCACATAATATCACTGGGTTACACAATTAAATCGTTGATTTAATTATTTAATACTGTTAAATTGTCTGAGCTCATGAATACGTAATTAATTGAATGCAAAGTATAAAATTGAGCTCGAGTAATTGATTAAAATAATTAAAGTAATTAGTTTGAATTTATTTTGAACACTGATTTGATTGTAAAAATGTCATGGAAAACAGTAACATGAAATCAGAGGTTACCGAGCGAAGTTTATAATTGAACACTTGAATTGCTATTTTTAATAGCACAAAGTGCATGAATAATTGAATTCATTAATTTATAATATAATTTATCACTGAATTTAATTTAATTTGAATGAGTTTATAATAAATTGCACTGAATGGAATTTATTTTATGAACACGTGGTAGCATGATTGCAGAGGCTACCGAGCGAGAATTTACTATTAATTTTATTAAAATATTGAGCATGTTTATGATTAATTAATTATAAAATAGAGTCTTTTAATTTAATTGAGCACTGGTTATAATTAATTATTTAATAAAAAAGGCACCTGTGATGTCTCCCTTGTGAATAACCTCTTGAGAAACGTGGTCGTCGATCACTTGAATTCTTGAGTTCTTTTTGTAATTATTTTCTGAGCTCTGGTGCCCAAAATTATAAAAATAATTATAGTTTTAATGAGCTTGATGAATGCTGAATTGAATTAAATTATTATTTTAATTAACTACTCTGAGATGAGCACAAAATGATAAGATTTAGAATAACACTTGTTATCACTTGAATGTCTATTAGCGAAAGATAATGGCGGCCGTCTTCTCGACACGAAGCAGGAAAAAGGCAGATGCGCATGCGCCAAGCTGCGCATGATCAAGTTTTAATTTATGAACGAGGCCCCAGTAGGTGCTGCCTCTATCTGCCGGAAGTGAAACTATATTTGAATTTAAATTAAATGAATTTAAATTCTTTTATAGTTTCGATTACGCAACATTCCGCCCGCCATCAGCAACAGAGTTGATGATTGATGAGTTCTTGAGTACGTGATCTTTCGTTGAGCATGTCATTGAACCAGTTGAGTTATTCTTCGTCATCTTCTTGAGGTTCTGGTTCAATTGGTAGGAGTGCATGCTTAGTGATTGGACGAGTGAGTGTTGAGTTCACTGTTTTGAGTGTAGCAACCCTGGTCAACCCATCTTTGCCAGGGTGGAGTGCGATGATACGAGCGAGAGGCCACCTTGTTGGTGGAAACCTTTCGTCGGTGAGTAATACAAGTGACCCAACTTGAATTTGATGAGTTGGACGTTGCCACTTGGTGATTGCCAGTTGTCTCTGAAGATAACTTGTAGACCAATGATTCCAGAACTGTTGAACACGTTGTTGTAAAAATTGCCATCTTGACAATCGAGAACTATTTGTATCGATGAGTGCTGGTTCAGGAATCATGTTGAGTGCTCGTCCAATTAAGAAGTGACCAGGAGTGAGTGCATCAATGTCATCTGGATCTTCCGTGAGTGGCTCCAATGGTCTTGAATTCAATATAGCTTCAATTTGCGTAAGAAGAGTCGTAAATTCTTCAAACGTGAATGAAGATTCTCCCACTGTTCGAGTTAGGTGGTGTTTGAGTGATTTGACAGCAGCTTCCCACTTTCCACCCATGTGTGGAGCTGCTGGTGGGTTGAAATGCCAAGCAATACTGTTCACAGTGATGTGATCCAGTATTTCTCTTGACTCTTGAGTTCCTTGAGTGAACAGACGGTTGAGTTCATTTTCAGCGCCTTTGAACGTCGTTCCGCAATCGCTGTAGAGTGCTGTGCAGATGCCTCGTCGGCTGATAAATCTGCGAAGTGCTGCTATGAACCCACTAGAGCTGTAGTCGCTGACTACCTCTAGATGTACTGCTGACGTAGACAGGCAGACAAAAACACAAATCCAGCCTTTGTATGTTTTTGCTCCTCTACGTCTCCAATTTTTGAGTGTTATTGGACCAGCATAGTCAACTCCAGTGTGAGTGAATGCGGATGATGGAGTGACTCGTGATACTGGTAGCTGACCCATGAGTTGTTGAGCTCTATCAGCACGATGTCGTGCGCATTTTATACATTTGAGTATAACTGAGCGTACTGGTTGTCTACCGCCAATAATCCAGTACTTTTGTCGTATGAATGCAAGAGTAAGTTGAGTACCACCATGCATGGTACGCTGATGAGCATCAGAGATGATGAGTTTAGTGAGTGCCGCATTCCGTGGTAGAATAGCAGGATGCTTACTTTGGTCTTGATTTGGAGCATTCTCCAATCGTCCACCTACTCGAATGATGCCGTCGGTGTCAATGAATGCAACCAATCGAGCAAATGGATGACTATTAGGCCATCGTGCGTGTTTGGAGTGCATGTTGATCTCGGTTGCAAAATGAATACGTTGAGTTTCTTTGATACAGAAGTTGAGTGCGTAAATTACTTCACCAGAAGTAATTGGAGTCTTGAGTGATGAGTTCGGTGATTTCTTGATCATGTCACGGAGTCTAAAGCAGATTGCAGTAGCTCGTAACATGCGTAGTAGTGGTATTGGCCGTTCCATAATAGGCCACCTTGATTTCAGTGATGAATTCGATGAGAATAGGGCCAATCCAGGCCGTTCTTCTGCTTGAGCTCCTGTATCATCAATTGATGGACATTTAGGCCAGGACGATGAACTCTTGAGCAACCATGGTGGGCCAGTCCACCATAGTTGATGATCACAGAGTTGAGTAGGTGTCAACCCTCGTGTTGCGCAGTCTGCTGGGTTTTGTGTGCCCGGAATGAAATTCCAGTGGCCATCTGGAAGTAGATCTTAAATATGTGACACCCTATTCCGAATAAACTCCTTCCAGCGAGACGGATGAGATTTAATCCACGTGAGAGTGATTGTTGAGTCCGTCCACAAGTATGTTGGCGATTGAGTGAGATTTAGAGTGCTCTGGCAGTGTTTTATGAGTTTTGCCAACATGTGAGCTGCGGTGAGTTCTAACCTTGGTATCGTTAGTCTTTTTAACGGAGCTATCTTGGTTTTAGAGCAGAGCAGCGTAACTCTGACTCCATGAACAGGTGTGTGGACTTTGATGAACACGGCAGCTGCCATTGCCAATTGTGAGGCGTCCGAGAATCCATGGATTTCGGTGGTTGAGCACGTGGATGAGTGGATCCATCTTGGAATTTCGATTTTAGATATGAGCTTGAGTTCATTCTTGAAGTTCCTCCATTTATGCCGATGATTAGCTGCCAATGGAGTGTCCCAGCTGAGCTTTTCGAGCCAAAGCTCCTGCATGAATACCTTGGCTCGAATGATGAGTGGTGCGAGAAATCCAAGAGGGTCAAAGATTTGAGCAATCTCTGATAAAATAATCCTTTTTGTAAATTTTTGAGTTGAGTATGGTGGTGAGTACTTGAAGTAAAACTGATCTGAGTATGAGGACCAGTACATGCCCAGAATCTTGGTGCTGGAGTCTGAATCCTCGAATTTGTGATTCTTGATCGCTTCCACATGATTGAGTTGTTGTAATTTTGGATGATTGCTTGCCCATTTAGCAAGAGGGAATCCGCCCGCCTTGCAGAGTGCTTCAAGTTGATCAGCAACTTGTTGTAATGAGTTCAAGTCATCAGCACCACCAAAGATATCGTCGACATATCTTCCGTGGGTGAGTGGAATGATCGCAAGAGGAAATCGATGTCCTTCGTCTTCAACCAATTGAAGTAGAGCACGAACGGCCAAATATGGAGCTGGTCTGGTCCCGTAGGTGACCGTGGTGAGTTTATATGGAGTGATTTGGCCTTGTTGGTTGAACCAGAGTATTTGTTGAAGTGATTGATCGCGTTCGTCGACCAAAATCTGCCTAAACATCTTCGTGATATCTGTTATGAAGATGAGCTTATGAGTGCGAACTCCTATGAGTACGTCGAAGATGTCTAGTTGCAGTTTTGGACCTGTGTGAAGCACATCGTTGAGTGAAAGACCTGAGCTGGTGGATTTGGAACCATTGAAGACTACTCGCAGCTTAGTTGTAATGCTGCTCTCCCGTAATACTCCATGATGAGGAAGATAGTAGGCTGGTTCATTTGTTGTTGATTGAGTTGATTCCACCATGTGGTTGAGTTCTTTGTATTCCTTCAGAAAATCAAGATAGAGTGCTTTCAAACGATCGTCATGATCTAGACGACGTTTGAGATGAATAAGACAGCGGTATGCTGCTGAGTACGAATTTCCCAGTTGTTGAGGTGACGATTTGACTGGCAGTCGGACTATGTACCGTCCTAAACTGTCTCGTCGATGAGTTTGTTGAAAATGAGCTTCACACGCCTCTTCATCTGGGTTGAGTTCCTTGATTTTGCTGACTGGAATTTCTTCTTGAGTCCAGAAGCGTGATAGCAGGTCTTGAAGTTGTTGAGTAGACTGCTCGACAGCAGCATGATAAGTAATAGGTGGTCGATGAGTGTGTTGAGTGACTGGACCAAGTAATATCCACCCGAAGATGGTATCTTGAGCGATTGGCAGGCCTTCAGACCTTTTAATGAGTGCATCTTTAATAATAAGACCATAATGATCGGCACCAATGATGATATCAATTGGTCCTGGTCTCATGAACGCTGGATCTGCCAATTGTAGTTGTTTGTATTGGTCCCAGTTGAGTGTGTTGAGCGCAACAGATGGTAGTTGAGTAGTAAGACCACCTAGTATATGAGCACTGACGATTACTGAGTCGTTTGAATGCCTAGATGAGAGCTTGAGTGCGACTTGACCTTTAGTTCTACCCGCATTGGCTACACCAATACCAATAATCTGGATAGATGAATGAGTGCGTTTTATTTTAAGTGAGTTCACCAGGGAATCTGAAACAAACGATAATTCAGAACCTGGCTCCAGCAAGATGCGTACTGGATGAGTACTTAACTTGGTGATCAAGTCCACTAGGCAAGTTGCGAGTAAGATTGCTGGGCGATGAGTGCAAGTAGGATGAGTGTCAGACGTGTTGAGTGCAATTGAGTTCAGTTGAGCGTTGCTCAAGTCGTCATGTGGAAGCAGACGTCCTTATTGAGTGCGTTTAGCGGCTGAGTTGGATGTTTTTTGAGTACTGTTGAGTCCCGGGTGTATCATGGTGTGGTGTTTTTGTTGACACACCTTACACTTGAAGAGTGAGTTGCAAGCGTTAGGCATGTGATGTCCAAAACAATTCTCACACAGCCGTTTGTCAACAACGACTTGAGTGCGTTGAGCATTAGTGAGTCCCAAAAATTGAGTACATCGCACAATAAAGTGATCTCCCTTGCACAAATCACAAGGATATTGTGCAGGAGGAAATGCCTTCTTGGGAGGCTTAGTGAGTGCAGCAGATGATTGCGTAGCTGGAGGTTGAGTGCCAGATGAGTTAGAAACAGCTGCAGCATCGTATGAAGCTGTTTTCCCAGATGAGCGCGGTGGTTTTGACGATGCTGCCTGTTCCACTCGTTCTTGAGCCCGAGCACGACTGACCAAGAAGTCATTGAGTGATTTGAGTGTTGGGTATTCTGTGGAAGCACCCATTTTGTTTTCCCAGAGCTCCCTGTTGTGTGAATCCAGTTTAGATATGATCAACTGCGTAAGCAGTGGATTCATATCCGAGTGCAGTTGGACCCCGAGTGCGTTGAGTGCGTTGATTACCTCTGAAACTGTGTTCAGAAGGTAATTGAGCTGCTCAGATGAGCGTGAAGTGAGCGCATGCATATTGAGGAGCTTGTCCAATTGAGCACCAATGAGTAGACGAGGATTGTTGTATCTCTCCTTGAGTTGGTTCCAAGCAGGTACAAATTGGTCGTCGCACATTTGTACGCTAGCAAGGCTGAGTGCAGCCTGTCCCTAAAGACAGCTCTTCAAATACTGAAGACGTTGGACTGGAGCAAGTTCTTCAGCATTGATCACCATGGAGGTGAATGAGTCCCTGAATTCAGGCCAGTTCTCGTAACGCCCATCGAACTTGGGAATTGCGAGTGCTGGCAGATGAGTTGGAGCCCGGGTTGAGTGCACGACAGCTGGAGCAGCAGCTGGAACTGGTATTGAGTTGATGAGTGCAATGAGTTTGCCTTTGGCAGCAATATACGACCGATACACCAGATCGTATACCCCATCCTTGACATATGAGCTCTCCAAGAACTCCTTGGTGCAGGTGAGTGCTAATTGGTCATGAGTGAGGTTAAACTGGTGCCATTCACCCTCGAGTAACTCAAGCCTCGACTTGAGTTGAGCTAAACCGTCGGCAACGGTGAGTGTAGCAGCCAGAGCTTCCCAGTCTGAGAATGCTCTGAGCCGTGAGTGCTGGCTGATCACTTTGAGCTCGAGTGCTGGAGAAATCGTCGATTTCTTCGGAGTGCGCTTGGTTTTGAGTCGCGGGAGAGTATCTCCATCGAAGTTGTTCCCAGTATCGGTGACACTGGAGTCAGTGAGTGCATGTTCGTCGTCGACACTGATCACCGGAAAGAGATGTGGATCCGGGGTGATACCTTCCAGACCCATTGAGTGCTGAATCTCCTTGGGAGGATCCTCCTTCTCCTCATTATCTCCCATGTTGAGCTCCGTAACCTATTAATAGATTTATATGAGTGCAGCTGCCCACTGATGATGCTACCGACACAACCAACCAACAATCCGGCTCGAAGGACCATAAAATGTTGTAATAATAATAAAATAAATACATGCCAGGACTGGTTGGTGGTTGGGATATTTGAAAAATACGCATATTAAAAAATATAACAATATTTTTATCTGTCACAGCACATAATATCACTGGGTTACACAATTAAATCGTTGATTTAATTATTTAATACTGTTAAATTGTCTGAGCTCATGAATACGTAATTAATTGAATGCAAAGTATAAAATTGAGCTCGAGTAATTGATTAAAATAATTAAAGTAATTAGTTTGAATTTATTTTGAACACTGATTTGATTGTAAAAATGTCATGGAAAACAGTAACATGAAATCAGAGGTTACCGAGCGAAGTTTATAATTGAACACTTGAATTGCTATTTTTAATAGCACAAAGTGCATGAATAATTGAATTCATTAATTTATAATATAATTTATCACTGAATTTAATTTAATTTGAATGAGTTTATAATAAATTGCACTGAATGGAATTTATTTTATGAACACGTGGTAGCATGATTGCAGAGGCTACCGAGCGAGAATTTACTATTAATTTTATTAAAATATTGAGCATGTTTATGATTAATTAATTATAAAATAGAGTCTTTTAATTTAATTGAGCACTGGTTATAATTAATTATTTAATAAAAAAGGCACCTGTGATGTCTCCCTTGTGAATAACCTCTTGAGAAACGTGGTCGTCGATCACTTGAATTCTTGAGTTCTTTTTGTAATTATTTTCTGAGCTCTGGTGCCCAAAATTATAAAAATAATTATAGTTTTAATGAGCTTGATGAATGCTGAATTGAATTAAATTATTATTTTAATTAACTACTCTGAGATGAGCACAAAATGATAAGATTTAGAATAACACTTGTTATCACTTGAATGTCTATTAGCGAAAGATAATGGCGGCCGTCTTCTCGACACGAAGCAGGAAAAAGGCAGATGCGCATGCGCCAAGCTGCGCATGATCAAGTTTTAATTTATGAACGAGGCCCCAGTAGGTGCTGCCTCTATCTGCCGGAAGTGAAACTATATTTGAATTTAAATTAAATGAATTTAAATTCTTTTATAGTTTCGATTACGCAACAGATATAGTTAGAAAATTTGGGTTAGTTGATTGCAGAGAAGCGATTCATGTTTCTGAAATACAAAAAATATCAGATTCGATTGCATAGAAATATTTCCTGAAGTTACTGAAACCATTTACATTTAAAAAGCAGATACTTGAAATTGAGTGGTCTACGTTTATTAGTTTTTTTTTTTTTTCCGGAGTCTTGAGAATTTTTTACGCCCAAAAAATTAAATAGGGAGTTATGAGGAGTAGGGTTATTAGAAACTCCGGGTCTTTATTTTGGGTTTTTCTCTTCTTCTTGAATCATTTTTTCGGCTATTGGACACCAGTGGAAAGATTTAACGTCAATTATTACCTTCTGGAATTTGATCATTATCTTCTTACCTTCGTTTCTGCATTTAGTTGCATATTCTTTGTTTTTGCTATCAATTGTTTGTTGAGCAGAGGTTAACAGCGGATTTATATATATTTTTGGCATTTGGAGACTCCTTTAACTTACGCTTTGCTCTCAGCAAGTTCATTTTAGCATCCCAGGAGTGTAATTTGATTGATATGGAGGGAGGAGTTTTTCTCAGTAATCTGGTTTCCAATATTATAAAGTTAGTATTTAGCTTACTTTGTAGAAAGGCTAACACTTGGTCTCCAATGTTATTTTCGGATACATCAAGACCATTTATGATCACGTTGTTTCTGATCAGTTTAGCTTCTTGTTTCTCAAGTTTCTTGGTTCCAGAGAGTTCTTGGGATCAGAGTCTTCTGGGCAGCAGCTTTTTCGATATAGGTTAGTTTCATCCGATAAATTTCTGGTGGAGTGATTAGTGCCTAGCATGCCGCTACGTTTTGTTAGCGACATAACCTAGTTTTATGTTAGCTTTACAGGATTATAATTTCCAAATCTAATTGTTTTAGGGAAAATTGTATCTTATATTTTTTTTTTAAACTCGAGGAAAACTAGACCAGCTGATTAATTTGTTTTGGAATTTTATAAAAACGATTAAACAGTTATTAATTAAAAAAGTCAATCACACTAAAAACACGTGCTGACTGTATAAGATGGCTTACAATGCCCCCCCCCCCCCTCCCCCATTTAATTGTTACTTTTTTTATTTAATAATTTTTTGAATCAGAAATAATACAGGAATTAATTTTATATTATTACGCTTTAATATTATGTTGGGTTAATTAAAAAATTAAATTTAATGTAGTGTCCTTTTTTACCAATAAAAGACATTCTTTCTTACCATTTGATGCAAAAACTATAGTAACGTATTGAGTAGGAAGGGCTTTCGACACTCGTGTGTTGGCAACACTCGCCTAACGGCTCGTGAACCACACATTCGTTGTCGAAAGCACCTTCCACTCAATGCGTTAATATACTATTTCAACACAGATACACAATATTTTTTACATTCATTGACTTGCTAAGATCATATAATTCCACATAATCTAATATCTCGATTATTCAATACAGTTGGTACAGAATGATGTTACAAGTTTTCAAGATCTTTAACTTTTTAATATTTGAATAGTAAAACCGATTTGAAAATTATCGAATCAAAAATAATACATAGAATCGCAGATTTCAAAACATTTGACAACCTTAAATTTTTCTTGAAATAATCAATAGTCTAAACAAAAATATAAATTTACTATTATTTAAGTGTAAATATTAACTAATATACATTTACGAATATTCGCTGCATTTATAAGGTTAGTGGCATGGCGACAGAAGCTCAAATCTTAGAAGGTTTGCGAAGATATCCTCATAGACCTATTTATGTACAAAAATGTTTATATAATTTATTTCGATTAACGCCGCACTTTAATGAACCACGAGTTGACGTAATAAAACTCGTTATACCAGGTATGAGAGCTCATCCAGAAGAGTTTCGTGTACAGATGGCTGCAACAGCTTGCCTTTATAATTTAACTAAAGGAGAATTAGCTACGAAAATACATCCGTTTGTTCTTAAGCAAATTGTTGATTTAACACTTACAGCTATGGAATCTTATCCTAATCATTATCAGTTGCAAAAAAATACTCTATTAACATTATGCAGTGATCGGATTTTACAAGATGTTCCTTTTGATAAGTACAGGTAATATCACTTTAATACCACGCAATATAGTACTTCATAATAGTTTCCCTTGTTAAAAACTCCGATTAAATCCGCTTGAATCTGATTTAAACTCTATCAGATTTAGTCCGAAACAAACATTCAATCAGAATTACTCGGGAGTGGTTCAAACATCGGATCGAATTTCGATCGAATTCAATCGGAAAAAAATATTTATTATTTTCCGATTAAAATTTTGCAATCAGATTCAATTAGAAAATAATAATTACTTTTTCTGATAAACTTTCCGATTTTCAATTAACTTTCAATTGGATTCATTTGAAACTTTCCGATTAAATCGGAGTTTTTAATCAGGATTCTAATACAATTAGGGGAGAGGTGCTGCAGTTGTAACAAAAATTTTTATTTTTTCGATTCCATTTGTTTTTTTTAATATAATAAATTTAAAAACTGTCAGAAAGTTAGCTGATAGTATCTTTTATGTGACTGACTTAGTTAATTAGTAAAAAGTCAATGTTAACTTATTAAAAAATAAATTTATTTAACAAAAGTCAGGGGCCAAGATGGCGGGGCGCGCGGGCTGCAGTTGTAATACAGTGCAGGGGCAGTTGTAACACGGAACGAAATAGATATTTTTCACCAAATTGCTATCATTATTCAGTCTTAATACATACTATTCTACCTAATTAACTCTTAAAGTCAAGTATTTAAACTTAAAGCAGCACATATATTTGTATCTTCAATATAAATTATTAAACATTTATAAATATTAAAACTACACTATCCCAGAGTAGATTTGTGGCGCATCCAGTTTGCGCAGATCCCATACACGACTCTGAGTGTTACAATTGATACTTGTTCAAGTGTTACAATTGACCCTCACGCAGAATTGTTAATAAAAATCTAATTATAATAACAAAAATCAGTAAATTGATATAAAATTCGATTATACAATACTCTTGATATGTCCCTTAAAGTATGAGTACAAGTCTCGCATCATACCATTAGAAAACAAATTTGTTATTAAAAAAATTGTGAAGCGTACAAAAAAAAGTTTTCACGCATATTTTCAACAATTCTCAATATTTTAATATCGGAACAAGATTAATAACTGAAACTTTGATCTAATCAATAATTTACTTTTAAACAAGTTAAAAAAAGAATAATAATAATTTTTAGTTTTTTTAATAGTTTTTCATTGAATGTTACAACTGCCCCTTGTTACAACTGCAGCACTTCTCCCCTACTCAGTAAAAATGCGCTAGTTCATTGTACAAGTTTAATTTATAGAAATGATTATTCTTTAACCCTCGTTAGGTGCGCAAAATTAGTAATGAATTGTCTTTCTGCATTCGATGACGCGTCTATGAATCGAATGTCTGTAGCTATTTGTTCAATATTAGCTGCTAAAATTTCTACAGTAGAAACTTCAATGCTTGGTTCTAAACCTCAATACATGTCAAAACTTCTTTCGATGGTAAGATCAAAAATCCAATTACGATCTGTTGATATCACTATGAGATTTACTTTGAGTGCATTATGGAATCTGACGGATGAAAGCGCTGCGACCTGTAAAGTTTTCCTTGAGGAAGGTGGAATGGAGCTTTTTTTAGAGGTTCTTGAATGTTTTCAAGGTGAATCCAGTGTAGAAACAAAAGTTCTTGGGTTGCTCAATAATATAGCTGAGGTTTGTACTATGAATATTGAACTAATCAAATATGTTTTTTCCTAGTTAAATACTTATAAATATCAATATGTAAATGATGGATATTTATAAAATATATTAATTTAGATTTCATTTAAAATGATTCGTATAAAGATTCTATTTTTAAGGTAGTTCACTCGCGACAGTCGTAGCCAAAAGTATAGCGTAATAATAAGTACAAAAAGTTTTAAGTACTCAATTCTAGAATACTCTGTTTTTGTAAGAGACTGTATCTCATACATCTCAGTTATAAATATACAGATACATACCATAACAATCTGTTGATCTGTCTATAGATTAAACGTATAGGTATAGCAATCTTTATATAGTATGAGTTTAACATACAGTTTATTATTTTTGACATGTAATTTTTTAGATAAAATGAATTTTTGTGCATATTATAATAATTTTTTTTCTATTTACAAGTAATTTGCTGATAAAAATAATGAAATTGTCGGATGTCTCCTACTTTTGGTATCATAATTTTTCAGGATTCTAAAGCTATTAGAAGAGCCGTAATATAAGTTAATATCGAAATAGTATATTACACACCAAAAGAGGAAAGTAGGACATTCCAACCCGCGTGTATAATTGCCTATCCAAGCCAAAGGCGACGGTGGCAAATTCATAGAGTGGGACGTCCTACCTTCCTTTGGGGTGTGTATACAATTTTTCACCAGATCTGTACCTGAAAGCTTAAATTTTTGCTTCTGCTTGTGGGAAGAATGGCGCATGCGCTACTTTCTACCATTTGTTTTTTTATAAAAAGAAAGACCTTTTTCCCTCTAAACTGGGCAGGGATTTAAACATTCGGCGCAGGTACTGCGAAAAATAATTTCTTTGTTTATTTAATATCATTAAATAAACGTTCATTATTCACAAAAATGAATTCAAAAAATTTTCCAATTACTTTTCAACCTCCAATACATTCATGTTAAAAAATTAACCTAACTAACTGACATTTGAATTTCCGCGCATTAAGCATGACGATTGTAACGTTGCCAAATTGTGATTACTATACCCTACCACACGTCAAGTGTTTTAAAATAATTTATATTTTTAAAATCAATATTTTTCAAACATATCGGTCTAGAAATTTAGAGTTTTTTCCAAAAATTTTCTAATTTTTTCATTCAACAATGCATAAGTTTAAAAAAAATGGTAAGAACCGTTTTCGAGATATACAGGAAACTATGCGTTTCTTTTATACTTGGTAGACCTCCAGCATGTTAATTATGCATTTTTTGATTGTTAATATCTCGCTCCACAATTGGCAATTTTTTTTTTTTTTTTTTTTCTTCATTAAATATTAGACATTTTTATCTCATATTTTAATTTCATCGCATTCCTAAGAAAAGCCGTTTTGCGAGTGAACTACCTCAATACATATTTCATTATTTTGTGTAATAATTTTTTTTGTTAAATTAAACTTTTATTTATTAAATATGTTCCAAAAACAATAAAATATATTCGATGAAAAATATCAAGTCGAGCGCAGGCTTTTCTATCCGATTGTTGTTAAAAGGTCACCGATGGTCGTAGGTAGGCCATTTGAGACAACGATTGATGCAGTCACGCTTTATAAGAATGCTCTCAATGCTCTTGGATTCAGAGCACATCGATGTGTCTTACTTCGCAGCGGGTATTGCTGCACATTTATTAAGTGACGGTCCATGTGCTTTAATGACATGGACTGCTGATCCATCATTACCAACAAGGGAACAGTTATTAGATCAATTGGCCACTGCAGTTACAAATTGGCAAACACCGCAAGGAGAAATGGTAGCTTATCGGAGTTTCCAGCCATTTTTTTCGCTTCTCAAACGTAAACAAGCTTATCCAGTACAGCTTTGGGCTGTGTGGGCAATCCACCATGTCTGCACTAAAAATCGTAAGAATTACTCATTTATTTATTTGTTTAAAACTTTACTAATATAGTTTCTTTTAAATAATTTCTTTAGCAAAACGATATTGCGATATGTTGGTTCAAGAAGGTGGGACAGTACTTTTAAAATTATTAGTACTAAATGACAAAGAGATTCAATCGAATGTAAGGGCATTGTGTCGTTCAATTCTAGATACTATTTCACTTTACCCATGTTAACGACGTGTCAATATGTTGGAAATACGACAAGCTAGTCAATTTAACCATTTGAGAGAAGAACGTTTACTATTGAAAATCTCCTAAATAAAATTATTGAAATGGTTCGCTCGTGAATATTATTCTGTAATTTAATTTTTTTAAATAGAATTTATAATAACATATATATATATATATATATATATATATATATATATATATATATATATATATATATATATATTTTAAGGTGGCGCAAATAAACTGATTAATTTCTATTTCCTTGTTATCGTATGAAAATTTTTGAGTCCATAAATCAGCATGTGATTTTTACGTCGCTGAAGAATCTAAAAAATTGTAAAAAAAAAGTTTAAAAGTGAGTGTGTACTTATGTACGCGCGATAGGAGTTATACTTCTTTGGCGCGACTAAAAACAATTTTATTACGCATGCAAATGATATAAATATGTAGAAAAATGTTCATACTTTTTATTAAAATTAGAGAAAAAAGCAAACTCCAAAAAACGGTTGTCCAATTTCAAAACACAGCAAGAAATGAATTTTTTAAAATCGATTTTTAAGTATTTTTAGTTTCAGTGAAGTTTTGCGAACATGATTCAATTCATATTCAAAAATTTTTATCTTTATCAGGTATTGTCTTTTGAAATTGGGCAGCCGAAAAGTTCAAGTATTTTGGAGTATAAGTTATCGAATAAAACCGGCAACTTAAACTACAAAGTACTTGAACTTTTCTGGAATTTTTTGTTTTGCTACATGTAAAAGAAAGTATGAAACTTAATTTTACGCAGCAGCATACTGTTCTTATTTGATTTTAAAAAAGAAAGTTGAAGAAACCAATGTATTTTTTGTTTCAATTTTTAATCGTTTTGGGGGACGGGTTAACGTTATCGGATTAGGCTCAAATTTAACCAAAATGATTTTTTCCATATACATGTATATATTCACAATAAATCACTTATACAAATGAAATGTTTTTTAATTTGCTTATTACATCAATTGATTGTCTGACGATATTAAATACAACAACGTCTTATTTGTAATACAGTCTAATTCTATTAACTCGGACAATTAGTCTACACGGAGAAAAATGTTGGCTCAAAACCTACCAATTTTTATTATGCTGTCGACTAAACTTGAAACAGGAATTGAAGCATCCAAAAATTTATTATGCTCTTATAAACAATTATTATGCTGCATCACAATTATTATACTGTATGAAAGTAATCGTTATTAAAGCTTATCGATAAGTTTCTCGCGCGTATTAAGTGTTGTGATACAGCATAAAAATTTTTCGTATGAGCATAATAATTTTTTGAATGCTTCCCTTCCTGTTTCAAGTTCGGTCGACAGCATAATAAAAATCGATAGGTTTCGAGCCAACATTTTTCTCCGTGTACAGAGGAACGGAAATTTCTTGGAAATGACGACTTATTGAATGCCCCTTCTCCTTTAAATTACAGCACATGCGCTTTTGTATATATAAATAACGCTTAAATGCATATATAAATATTCACAGATACATTCAAATGTACAGAATCGGGTGGGAGACAGCCTACCTAAGTAACACACGCTCGAGCAAGATTCTGGTGCCAGTACCTCGAGCAAATTCTAGTCACTAGTGTCTTTTTCTACGTATGGGTCTTGCGCAAGATCATGTAGCAAGAAGTCGTCATTAAGACGTGTGCATGATTTGCTCAAGGCATTGTACACAAAAATATTGAAGATATCTTAGATACGGTGCAGTTGAAAAGTTTCTGGCGCATTTCTTGCATCAGTTACTTACGGCAGGTACTTATGCATAGCTTGCTCAAAACCTGCTCAAGACTCAAGGTCAATATTATTGAGCCTTGAGCAGATCTTGAGCAAGCCATGCGTTACTGTTTTCAACTATAGTCTTCCTCCAGAATTTCTTGTGTAAGGCTTATACTAGACTTGCTATTGAAATCTAGTCATAAGCATCTGTAGCAAGACCCATAGGTGGGAAAAGACACTAACGTCTATCGAACTTGAGACCAGGATTGCCCAAGCCTTGAACAAGATTGTTATATGGACAGCTCCTAGTGAGGGTCAAGATTGAGGAAAACCTCCGAATTAATGGAATTTGACTTTATGGAATTCAACTGTAGCTTACGTTTGTATATAACTAGACGATTCGCGTATCCCCGTTGGGTATACCACCGCTACCACGCTGTGAGTCTGAGCCTCTTCTGAGATGGCTTAGTCATTATAGAAAAAATTTTGTTCAATTCAATTCAATTTCGTTAGCTGTGCGTGCGTAACATTCGTTATTTGATAAATTTTACTCTCAATGCAAATTTCTTTTTTTTTGTTGTCTTAATTTTTTTTTTTTTTATATAAATGGTTCGAACATAAAAAAATTTGTCCATCTAAAACTTTAAGCTCAAAATTGATAAATTTCCGAAGCCGATCAAAAATTCTTTAAAGTTTATCAGCAAAGTAGAGTTAAGCTACTTAGTGCCCGCAGCTATTAAGCACGACGAATAAGCACGCTAAATTCTTGTTTATTTTTTCGTTATATCTGCTGTGAATGTTTAATTTTCGAGCTCCGCCTGGTGATAGTAAAGAGGCTGATTCCCACATTGCAAAATAAAGTATAATTTCCTCATTACTATCGGCACGAATCCCGTTTTTACTACACCTTTATGTACTTACTTATTTTCTGTATGTAAAGTATTCATTGATCCACTTCTTTCCAAATAAAATGAGTTAAAGAAATGAAAAATATATAATTAAATATATAATAATGAATTTATAAAATATAATTAATAAAGAAATGAATTTTTAAAAATTGAATTGAATTAAATTTAATAAATCGTTATAATTTACAAAAATGATATTTTTATCATCATATAATATTCCTCTATCGTATGTTATATAAAGATAGAATATTTTTCTATTGACACACGTGCTATCAATCTACTATTAACGTTATTAAAAGAAACGATTTAAAACGATTAGAAAAAAAAAATTTTAAATACTTTTTAATGCTTTTGAATACTTTGAATACTTTTGAATCGCCTTTCTTATGGACATTTAACATTGCAAATCGTTTCTTTTAATCAGGGTAATTAATTAAATGCTAAAATTAAAAAAAAATTTTTTTATTTATACTTTAACTTCTTTAAGATATTATTTATTGATTAAATTTTTCTACTTGTTCGAATAGAAGTTAAGAAACTTTCAAAACATGCTCATGTAATATTTCCAATTTAAAAAATCGATAATAACGTACTATTCAATTTACACGGGAAAAAAAATAGTAGTGGCTACTCTCTGAGATAGTACTAAGTTCTTTCTTTAGAAAAAAAATTTTAGACAGTACTGTATGCTATCTAGACTGTATCCACTACTACCTAGACTATATCCACTACTGTCCGGGATAGTACTCAGTACTATCCAGAGAGTAGTGGATGTAGTCTGGATAGCATACAGTACTGTCTGAAATTTTTTTTTTCAGAAAGTACTCAGTACTATCCCAGAGAGTAGCCACAACTATTTTTTTTTCCGTGTAGTTAGTGAAAATTTTTTTATATTTATAAGAATAAATAAAAAAATTATGTATTTCGAAAATGGGATTTTTTTTTTTTAAGAGAACTTTTAATTCTTAAACACTAGATTCTAAAGAGTGTCTAGGAAGTACGCAATATTGAAACGAATTTTGTACCACCTAAACACAATTTAATTACGGTAATAAAAAAAACATTTTTAAGTTAAATAGTATTTATTTTTTAAAATCTTTATTACCACAATTTATAAATGCAATTTTTTTAATTAGTAACGATACGAGGTTTCATTGACTAATTGTAACATTGATTCTATCAATTGGTTCTTTATGTTTTTCTGTTATTTTTTGCTTCTGATTATTCCGTCCCTGGCAGATCTGAATTACGGTAATTACCGTAATTTACGTTATTCGGAGAGTTGCGGTAAAACTCGGTGTTTTACGGTAAAATACGGTATTCTTCGGTAAAAATGCGGTATTTTACCGTAAACGTACGGTAGTTTACAGTAAAAAGACGATATTTCACATTAAAAATACGGTATTTTACTGTAAAGTAAAGCATTGCACTGTACAAACTGTAAAAAGGACATACGGTGCTTACGGTAAAAATGCAGCAAATTACGTGAAATCGCCGTATTTTACTGGAATTCACTGTAAAATACTGTATATCACTGTAAATTATGGCAAAATGCGGGAACTTACCGTAATTTGAATCCGTCTGAGGTAATCGGATTGACAACCCATTTTTTGAGCTTCGTGTTCTATTTTTATTCATAATCATACTATAACGTATATCGTACTGAAATTTCGCGACGGAGACGCGGAACAGTCTAATATATCGTATGCGGTCGCCCACGCGTGAAAAATAAACAATAATAAATAATAATAAATGATATAAAATACTGAGATCAAATAAAATAATAATAATAAATAATTAGTATGCCTGAACCAGCTCCTCAGGCTGGGTTAGTGCACGCAGGCGCCAGACCGTTTATTTAAAACGGCCAAAATTTATTCAGGGGGAATTTACGAGGGAAAATCCGAGCAAGCGATCCGTAACAAGGCAGATAAACACACGAGTGAAACGATAAATTAAACAGATAATAGAAAAATCGTAAATAAACAACAAATAATTACATATAAATAATAAATAAGAGCAGGAAAAATAAATGAAAAATAGTAGGAAAAAGATCCAGAGAAATAAATATTAAGATTTCCCCGACAGCTGTTGATTTCCGATTGCTTATATTTTTAAACAATAAAAAAAAATATAATAATATTTTACAATATATATATAAGTTATAAATTTTTCACCAGTGGGGTGCTTTCTTATCACACAAGATTAATACAACTTATTTAAACTTAATACTTATACTCAATTTAAAAAAATAATAATATAATTCAATTTTATTAATAAGAATAAATGATAATGATATTTTTAATTCATTTAATATATCTCTCACACCTGTGAGAGAAAGAAAGATACGGAATTTTTAATTCTCACACGCAAACAAATCATAAATTTTCTCTTTGTAGATAATAATTAATAATAAGTACAATAATAATCTTTGGCCACTGGGGTATATAAATCAAAATGAAAAAAAATAAAGTTACTTAATTATTTTAAATAATAATATTATTTAGTTAATATTATTCAGGACTTTTTCACCTGAAAGATGATGTCAGTACTTGAGGAATTTACTCAAGTACTGCATGCGCTCTATAGATATATATATACTATAGGTATATATATATATGTATACCGGCGACGTCCCAATACGTCGTATATGTTTTATATACGTATATATATATATATATATATATTTATATAAAAAAAATATCCGGATACTGTATACAATATGACAAAAATTAATATTTAACAATAATTGTTTATAATTTTCCCCATGTATCATTCAGTGATATTAATATATTTATTAATTATACTCTCCGCGGCGACCAACAACTACCGGGGGAGGTTATCACGTGAAAAATATTATACGGCGAAAGAAATACAAAGTACTTACTCGTAAATCTCCAATGTCAGCCAAATAATATGTAGAAATTAAGTACACACGATTATTCACCCGGTGAATATTATCAACAGAACTTTGTAATAAATAAAAACTACTCGTTATAAGCAATAATAATTCTTCACTTTTCAGACAGCGTCCGTACACAACAATAGCCCGTATCTTTCTGATTTAATTATCCTATTCTCCACCTGTTGGTCGCTCACGTGGCGCAATAATCGCCCTAATTACTATTATGATTATTTTTCTCTAGCCCTGGGCTAGTCTTTAAATTAAAATATAAAATATAAAGATAATTTTTCCACCCCTGAATGATACATGAATAATTATTCAAATGCATGTACTATTTACTCATAATATGTTCGTATTTTTATCTTATCCCATACATTAAATAATAATTAGTTTATATCATCAAATTCGTGTCAACAAAGTATTGATTTTCCCCCTACCCGGTGGTCAATACTTTTCACCAATACATCAATGACATCAAATTATCGGATGACAAGTTTGACAAAAAAAGATAATATAAACAATATTTGGGGCATAATGTGGCACTCGATTATGCATCCCAAATGTTTCAAAATCCTAAACAAAAACTTAAACTAACAAAAATCAATTGTTTATATTCTTAAATTATAAAAATAAAATAATTTCATACACGTACTCACTCACACGTTGCGCGCATGCGCTAGTATTGCGAACGAACTGCTGTCTCAACCGGCGGAATGGCGGAATGCCCGCGCAACGATTCAAATTCAAACTATAACGTATATCGTGTTGAAATTTCGCGACGGAGACGCGGAACCGTCCAATATAGCGTATGTGGTCACCCACGCGTGATAAATAAATAATAATAAATAATAATAAATGATATAAAATACTGAGATCAAATAAAATAATAATAATAAATAATTAGTATGCCTGAACCAGCTCCTCAGGCTGGGTTAGTGCACGCAGGCGCCAGACCGTTTATTTGAAACGGACAAAATTTATTCAGGGGGAATTTACGAGGGAAAATCCGAGCAAGTGATCCGTAACAAGGCGGATAAAACACACGAGTGAAACAATAAATTAAACAGATAATAGAAAAATTGTAAATAAACAACCAATAATTACATATAAATAATAAATAAGAGTAGGAAAAAAAAATGAAAATTAGTAGGAAAAAGATCCAGAGAAATAAATATTAAGATTTCCCCGACAGCTGTTGGTTTCCGATTGCTTATATTTTTAAACAATAAAAATATAATAATATTTCACAATATATATAAGTAATAAATTTTTCACCACTGGGGTGATTTTTTATCACACAAAATTAATACAACTTATTTGAACTTAATACTTATAGTCAATTTAAGGAAATAATAATATAATTCAATTTTGTTAATAAGAATAAAGATAATATTATTTTTAATTCATGTAATATATCTCTCACACCTGTGAGAGAGAGAAAGATACGGAATTTTTAATACTCACACACAAACAAATCATAAATTTTCTCTTTGTAGATAATAATTAATAATAAGTACAATAATAATCTTTGACCACTGGGGTATATGAATCAAAATAAAGTTACTTAATTATTTTAAATAATAATAAATATAAGTAATAATATCCCAAAGATTATTTTAAATAATAATATTATTTAGTTAACATTATTCAGGAATTTTTCACTCGAAAGATGATGTCAGTACTTGAGGAATTTACTCAAGTACTGCATGCGCTCTATAGATATATATACTATAGGTATATATATATATGTATACCGGCGACGTCCCACTACGTCGTATATGTTTTATATACGTATATATATATATTTATATAAAAATATCCGGATACTGTATACAATATGACAAAAATTAATATTTAACAATAATTATTTATAATTTTCCCATGTATAATTCAGTGATATTAATATATTTATTAATTATACTCTCCGCGGCGACCAACAACTACCGGGGGAGGTTATCACGTGAAAAATATTATCCGACGAAAGAAATACAAAGTACTTACTCATCAATCTCCAAATATCAGCCAAATAATATGTAGAAATCAATTACACACTATTATTCACCCGGTGAATAATATCAACGGACTTTCTAATAAAAAAAACTACTAATTATCAACTACAATAATTTTCCACTTTTCAGACAGTTTCCGTACGCCACAATAGCCCGTATCTTTCTGATTTAATTATCCTATTCTCCACCTGTTGGTCGCTCACGTGGCGCAATAATCGCCCTAATTACTATTATGATTATTTTTCTCTAGCCCTGGGCTAGTCTTTAAATTAAATTATAAAATATAAAGATAATTTTTCCACCCCTGAATGATACATGAATAATTATTTAAATGCATGTACTATTTACTCATAATATGTTCGTATTTTTATCTTATCCCATAAATTAAATAATAATTAGTTTATATCATCAAATTCGTGTCAACAAAGTATTGATTTTCCCCCTACCCGGTGGTCAATACTTTTCACCAATACATCAATGACATCAAATTATCGGATGACAAGTTTGACAAAAAAAGATAATATAAACAATATTTGGGGCATAATGTGGCACTCGATTATGCATCCCAAATGTTTCAAAATCCTGAACAAAAAACTTAAACTAACAAAAATCAATGGTTTATATTTTTAAATTATAAAAATAAATTAATTCCATACACGTGCTCACTCACACGTTGCGCGCATGCGCTAGTATCGCGAACGGACTGCTGTCTCAGCCGGCGGAATGGCGGAATGCCCGCGCAACGATTCAAATTCAAACTTACAAATTAAAATATTTAAACTTACAACTAATTAAAATTAAATAATTTGAATCGTTACGTGACAAAACTTACAAATTAAAATATTTTAACTTACAACTGATTAAAATCAAATAATTTGAATCGTTACGTGACACCCTCCTACCAGGCTGTGTTTTGCCCCTAAAATACGGGCGAGACCCTGCATTCCCCTCGCTGGTACACTCACCTGAAAACCTGAAATTCAATACTTATACCTGGATCTCTTACCGGGTATATAAAAGCAAAACAATCAAAGATAACAAGAGAATTAATTTAACCAAAATGAACAACAAAAAAAAACTCAAACGAAATGCTCACCAACCTGTCACCTACCAACCTGCTCGGACTATCGGTGAAGGGAAGGGGGTGAACTGGTTAACTCAAATAAACTAAGTACTCTCTCAGTTGGTTGGGTTGCGCCTATTTATTTAGTTAATTGGCATTGTGCGTCGGGCGTATTATAGAAAAAAAAAGAATATATAAGAAAAATATAAAGTGAACAAACTAATAAAATATAATATTATGTAGCTTATAAGGCATGTTGACTGCCTTTTTGGGTTCGAGGCCATCCCGCGACCTATAAAGCGGGCTCTAAATTGGCCGAGCCTGGGTGACTAGGGCCTGCCTGATCGAGGCTGTAAACACGGCGCATACGTGCGTCCGGGGTCAACCAGGCAAGCCAATCCAGCTCGTTTAACTGGTCCCCCAATCTTCCATGACCATTAATGCACCGTCCCTGGAATAATCTGGTGCTGCAGACCATACAGCGGTCTCTGACCGCCAAATGCAAGCGTCCGTGGGCTCCTGGGCATTCTCCGTTATAGAACGCGAGGCATTCATTACAAAATGGTCTGTTCTCCTGCGGTTGGTTTATACACAAGCGGGCTGGATGACCCACTTGTCCGCACCGTGCACACCCCGGAGCTAGGTTTTCTCGGCGCGGTCGTTGTCTGAACGCTCTGATCTTGAGGCCAACTAGTAATTCCATGTGAGCCTTCCACGTGGTAGATCCCCGGGGTATCATTGAGATGCCCTGCTGTTCATGGTACGTTTCTACGTACCTCATCATCTTCTGGTGTGACTGCGCCATTCCTAAATAATTATTAATTAATACGTCAATTCCCCTGGGGTAAATACAATGTCACAGTCGAGAAATAGCAATAGTAGTTAGCAGTAGACAGTAATAGACAGCGACAGAGTAGACAGTAATAGTGACAGATAACCGTAGATAAGCATAGATAGGTCAAGTAGTAGTGATAGATAGTACCTTTAGCCATGCGATTTCGTCAGCTTGCCTCTGACGGACATTTTCAGCTCGTTTCACTAGCTTTAAAAATTTCACGTGGCTGCGTCCGACATATTTGCCCTCGAGGGTCTCCATTTCAACGATAACTGGAGTCACCACCTTCGAGATGACAAATGGGCCCGCGTATCGTGGTGCTAGTTTACCCACAACCTGCTCACTCTTTCTCGACAAGACGTGAGTAGGTTTATATACTTGATCGCCTATCTCAAACAAAATATTACGTCGGGTTTTATTGTAATAAATCGCGTATCGCTCGGATGATCATCTAATACGTTGATTAACGATATCACGTAATTATACCATGCGATCCATCCGTTGTATCCAGTCACTGCGGTCAACATTATCATCAACAACAATATTATTGTCATCTGCAACTCGACAGTTGCGAATAGGACATGGATCACGGCCCAAATTCAAGTACGCGGGACTCACACCGAGTGATTCATGAACTGCAGTATTGTACGCAAACTGGAATTCATGGATATGTACATCCCAGTCACGATGATCATCGCCCAAGTAACTCATAATCATCGTTTTTAAATTACGGTTGACCCTTTCAACCGGGTTAGCTTGGGCATGATACGGTGGTGTGGTAGTATGTTGAATACCACACTCCTGAACGAGATCAACAACATCTCGGTTCAGATACTCGCGTCCGTTGTCGGTCCAAAATACGCGCGGAACGCCCCAGCAGTTAATAACGAACTGTCGAAGACTTTTGACAACAGTTTTTCCGTTTGCAGCTCGAACTGGTACGCACTCAATCCACCGCGTGTATAGGTCTTCGAAAACGAGTAAATACGAATACCCCGCACGAGAACGCGTAAACGACATTGTATCAGCTGCTACGACTTCCCAGGGTTCACCTGGTATTCTTGGCATCATAAAACCAATTGGTTTGCGTTGAACTGGTTTAGATTCAAGACATCGTTCACAACTATTGACATACCGCTGTATATCACGGAACATTCCAGGCCAATAATATCTCATTATCGCCCGTGCGTATGTCTTTTGGACACCCAAGTGACCCGATTGTGGATGATCGTGGACTTCCTGGAGTAATCGTTCTCGTCGGTTGACTGGTACGACTAATTTCCAGTCGTTATCTTCTTCACCAAGGATCTGTCTCATGGAGTCAGGCCGTCGTCGATATAATCTACCATTTTCATAATGGTAGTCAGGTAGAGCCTCAGAATCAGCAGTCAACAAACGGCATTTTTCCTCGTACCATTCGTCATTTCCAGCCTCACCCAGCGCGTCAACTTGACTCACAGCGAGTTCCTGGTCCTCGTAGATACGTGAGAGGGCATCCGGGGCTTCGTTTTCCGCCCCTTTCCGGTACTCGATCTTCATATCATACTCGGAGAGCTGCATAGCCCACCGGGCTAATTTCCCCGTCGGATCCCGAGCGTTCATGAGCCATCTGAGGCTGGCATGATCAGTTACGACCGTGAATTTAAAACCTTCGAGGTAATGTCTAAACTTACGTACGGCCCAAACTACCGCAAGACATTCCTTCTCAGTCGTACTGTAGTTGGCTTCGGCGCTGTTCAGTGCTTTACTAGCACAAGCAATTAAATATTCACGATCGCCGTTACGCTGAACTAAAACTGCACCGAGTCCACACTGACTCGCATCCGTGTATAAAGTAAACGGTAGCGTGTAGTCAGGCGTTGACAAGACGGGAGCTTCCGCGAGTGCTTTCTTAAGAGACTGGAAAGACTCCTCTTCAGCCTCAGTCCATCTCCAGGGTACATCTTTGCGCGTCAAACGATACAGTGGACCCGATACACACGCGACGTTTTTCAAATGGCGATGATACCAATTAATCATGCCGTTGAAACGACGTATTTGTTTAATATTTTTCGGCCGCGGGTAGTTTAAGATCGGTTCAGTTTTCTCAGGGTCTGGCCTGAGTCCCTCTTTGTCAAGTAGAAAACCCAGAAATCGTACTTGTTGCTGGCAGAATTTACTTTTGTCGAAGTTCAAAGTAAACCCAGCGCCTCGTTACCGACTCAACACGACTTCTAACATCTCCAGATGTTTCTCAAAAGTCGGGGTTACGATGATGATATCATCCAGATACGCGAACACAAACGGAGATGAATCAGGTGTAATTTTTTTGTCCATTACACGCTGAAAACTCGCCGGGGCGTTGCATAGTCCCATCGGCATACGTTTGTATTGGAAAAGACCGCGACCGGGAACCCAAAAAGCAGTATATTTGCGACTGTTTGGACTCATTAGGATCTGCCAAAACGCGGAGTTCATATCGAGTGTCGTAATATAGTGAGCATCACGACATTTTTCGAGAATCTCGATCATATCCGGCGGTCGATATGTGTCTTTTTCGGTCACATTGTTCACATCACGAAAATCAACGCACATGCGATAGGTTCCATCGGGTTTTTTGACCATTATAGGCTGACTGGACCATTCCGACGCTGGTGCAGGCTCGACGATGTCATCTTCAAGCATCTTATCAATTGCCTCGTGTAATGCTTGAAGAACCACTGTTGATCGACGATAAACTCGCTGTTTAATTGGTCGCTCGTCTTTGAGCCTAATCTCATGCTCAACCAACGAGGTCAATCCCAAGCCAGGTGGCATCAGTTGACGCTGAGTATCCAAGTACTCACGTAACTGCTTGGTTTCGTCTCGAGTAAGTTCATGTACCGCTGCGACATCTTCAGGTCGCGAATTAATTTCAGGCTCATACATTAATTCGTGCCAGGTACAGTTACGCATACGCCACGATCGATTTCTCAGGTCCAATTCCATTTTAAAATAATCTATAAAATTTGTCCCAATTAAATTCAGACTGCCCAACCGAGGAATATAATGAACCGGAAATATGACCTCCTCGACACCATCGAGGGTCAATTTTACGTTTACCACGCCTCCACTCACATCAGTTGTTCTGTTGGCCATCCCAAAACGCGTCTGTCGAGTTTCAAAAAGACATGGGAAACCATCAGCCATTAATTCTCTCGCGAAGTCACCAAAAGCAGTTGTTTTAGCTCCGGTATCGATTATCGCGACCTTTTGACGAGTACCCGCGCGGATGAAAACCTGCGGTCGAGGTTTACCATGACGTAGACGCCAAAAATCGTCATTTTCATCACTGGGTTGATTTATAAATGGCACTGAAGCAGCTGTACGATCTTTTACCGCGGTTAATACATCAAGTGTGGCATCTTCTTCACACTTGGCCTCGCACGGTGGATCAGAAACAGCATGAATGTCAGCCTGGACAACCATACGACATAACTTCATCGAAACCCGCTCCCTAGTGACTGTTATTAGAGGGATTGATGAACATCCAGCCCCGCCACCCTCTACTGGCGGACTGCTTCGTCGTTTTTTGGCAATTGGAAAGCGTTGGGACGACTATCGACATTACAAACACATGTAACTGCCGTCTTTCCAACTTTTCCGCATCTCATGCATACATCCCGGCGCGGTTCATGGCAAAAGTAGCCCAAATGTTCGAGAGAGCCGCAATTGTAACAGAATCTTGGACGAATAATCCTGTTTTGTCCCATTTGACCCGAATTACGTACGAACGACTGGTTATTATTATTATTATACCCAGGAGGCGATCGATTACCACCAGGTGGGTTCATTTGACCTCTCAGAGGGTTATTTAGAGGTGGATTAGACACCCTCGGAGGTTGTTGTGTTGTTAACGACGGATTTTTCGGGATCGCGCCGCGATTCTGTGCGTTTTGGTTTCGCTGCTAATTCGCTGGCGGGTTTTGCGGATTTCCACGCTGATCGACAGTCTTTACAGTCCCCTTGTTAACCTGTTTTGTCGACTGATCAGACCCACCAGGTGTTACAGGTGCTACATCCTGATCAACTGTCCTCTGTTTGCGAGATCTGCGTGGTTTCCGCTTCTTCTTCGTTCCTTGTCCCGATTGCGAACCACTAGTCGAGTCAGAATGTTCAGCAGTGGTGTCAACCGCGTGTATCCCAGCTCGGTGATCTCTCTGAGGTCGAATACCGGCAGAATGCGAACATTCCTTAATGTTCGCTTCTTCCCTCGGCGGTGGTTGGCGATGATTGCTCGCCGCTTTTCACCTTTCTTCGACCTGGGAAGCCTTTAGTAACAATGACTGATATGTATCGAAGTCACCGAGTGGACAGTAGTCCCAATACGCGGGCAGCAACCCTTTTGTTGCTCGTCTGACTTGCGTACGCTCCGATGGTGGGTATCTCAAGCGAGAATACAAGTTCTGAAGACATATTAAGTAATCACGGGCATTTTCCTTCAGGCCCTGATTACGTGCGCGAATATCAGCCCGGATTTCGCGTTGACGGCCACCACTCTTAAACCAAGTCAGAAATTCTGACCTAAACGAGTCCCAGCTCGACCATCGGTGGCAATTTGCACTGAACCAGACTTCAGCTTTACCCTTGAAGACTTCTGGTAGTACCGCAAGACGATCGGCTCGACGAATCTCAGCACTGCGCATTAATACGACCAAGCGTCGCAGAAATTCGTCGCTGGTCATTGTTCTATCACCAGAGAACGATTGTTTCCAGTTCCTGGCGATGGCACCATGATCACGAGCAACTCCACGTGACGAATGACGGTTCTCCGTACCCGAACTCCTGTGTGAATGGTATTCAGATGACGATGACGTATAACTATCGTCTGAATCGGACTCACCAGACGAACTGTGATTATTTCGGTCAGAATCACGGCCACGGTGTCGATTCGACGGTGTCTGGAACTGAACACGCGACGGTGGGGGATTAGGAGGGCCTCCAGACCCAGTATTTTGCCGTCGCTGGTCATTGGTGTTGTCATCGGGGTGTGGAGCCAGCGGATTGGTCAAATAATCGTTTACACGAGTGCCATGAGTAGTGGCAGGCCTCGTGTTTTGCGCGGAACTCACGGTAGTAGTAACAGTGGGAATAACACTGACTTCCGGGAGTGCTGCAGGTACCGTGGGACCACCATGCGGTGAGGACGCGCAAATTGGGTTATTTACAGATAACCTATCGATCATCTCGTACAATCTTTGTTGCCCACGTTCCATTTTCTCCTCTAGCATGCGCAGTCCTTGTAAAAACGTCGCCCCTGTGACATATGCGTCCATGCCATCGGGGAATTCTGGCATTTCTTGGCCGACTGGAACCAACTCGTCTTTCCAGAGACTCCAGGGTGCATCGTAGTCTCCGTCTTCGCGTCGCAATAGCCGTCAAAAACGGTCCTGAATTACCTCGCTGGTTCCTGCTGGATTTACTTGCTGAAATAGCAAATATCGACGAATCTCCGCGTCGGTCAGGTTATTCGCCCGCGCGTCCTAATCGTGCGATACCTCATCCTTTTTCCGATCCCAGGGGATATTCGGAACCCCGAGAGCCCGTTTGTGATACCTGTTTAGCCGATTACGTTGTGTGTTCCGGCTGCCAGCGGTGGATAATCCCAAACCGAATAAAATCATTCGGATTTCCTCATCCGGTCGCGTCAGCATCCACGCGAGTTCGGTTTCTGGCACTGAATTGGAGGATTCGCGTGATCAAATATTCTGGGCCGTCCGTTGCGCTTTCCCGCGCCCCCGGCCCCTGTGCCCAGGGTCAGTCGCATGAGCAAGTGAAATATTCTCACCCACGATCTCCACATCCCTGCCAGAACGGTTCACGGGACCGTGTATGATCGTCGGGATCATGTGCTGTTGAGGGGGTCCACGACTATGTTCGAAAAACTCGCGGAGACCCTCATCTTCGGTCTCGCTGACCGGTGAATCCCGATGTTCAGTATTATTCGCGAGTTCAACCACGCCCGCGTTCCCGTTTTCCCCATCTGCGTTATTATTAATAACCGGGTCAACTTCATCGCCCGACGCGCCACCGCGGATACGTACCGATGTCATAAAATCGACGAACCGATCTGATTTTTCCGTGAAAATCTTTTTCCACGCGTTCATTTTTATCGTATATAAATGCGTAAATATGTAAATTGAATGTAATAAATGTATATAAAAATTAAATGTATATAAGAAATTTTTAAATTTATTTTAAATTTATTTTATCCACCAATAAAATTTTTATCTTTGGTCTTACTCCTCCGTGGAAACCTCGTAAATTTTAATTTTATTCAAAAATTTATTAGTTTTAAATTATTGACCCCTTGGCTCCACGTTGGGCGCCATATAACGTATATCGTACTGAAATTTCGCGACGGAGACGCGGAACAGTCTAATATATCGTATGCGGTCGCCCACGCGTGAAAAATAAACAATAATAAATAATAATAAATGATATAAAATACTGAGATCAAATAAAATAATAATAATAAATAATTAGTATGCCTGAACCAGCTCCTCAGGCTGGGTTAGTGCACGCAGGCGCCAGACCGTTTATTTAAAACGGCCAAAATTTATTCAGGGGGAATTTACGAGGGAAAATCCGAGCAAGCGATCCGTAACAAGGCAGATAAACACACATGTAAAACGATAAATTAAACAGATAATAGAAAAATCGTAAATAAACAACAAATAATTACATATAAATAATAAATAAGAGCAGGAAAAATAAATGAAAAATAGTAGGAAAAAGATCCAGAGAAATAAATATTAAGATTTCCCCGACAGCTGTTGGTTTCCGATTGCTTATATTTTTAAACAATAAAAAAAAATATAATATTTTACAATATATATATATATATATAAGTTATAAATTTTTCACCAGTGGGGTGCTTTCTTATCACACAAGATTAATACAACTTATTTAAACTTAATACTTATACTCAATTTAAGAAAATAATAATATAATTCAATTTTATTAATAAGAATAAATGATAATGATATTTTTAATTCATTTAATATATCTCTCACACCTGTGAGAGAAAGAAAGATACGGAATTTTTAATTCTCACACGCAAACAAATCATAAATTTTCTCTTTGTAGATAATAATTAATAATAAGTACAATAATAATCTTTGGCCACTGGGGTATATAAATCAAAATGAAAAAAAATAAAGTTACTTAATTATTTTAAATAATAATATTATTTAGTTAATATTATTCAGGAATTTTTCACCCGAAAGATGATGTCAGTACTTGAGGAATTTACTCAAGTACTGCATGCGCTCTATAGATATATATATACTATAGGTATATATATATGTATACCGGCGACGTCCCAATACGTCGTATATGTTTTATATACGTATATATATATATATATATATTTATATAAAAAAAATATCCGGATACTGTATACAATATGACAAAAATTAATATTTAACAATAATTGTTTATAATTTTCCCCATGTATCATTCAGTGATATTAATATATTTATTAATTATACTCTCCGCGGCGACCAACAACTACCGGGGGAGGTTATCACGTGAAAAATATTATACGGCGAAAGAAATACAAAGTACTTACTCGTAAATCTCCAATGTCAGCCAAATAATATGTAGAAATTAAGTACACACGATTATTCACCCGGTGAATATTATCAACAGAACTTTGTAATAAATAAAAACTACTCGTTATAAGCAATAATAATTCTTCACTTTTCAGACAGCGTCCGTACACAACAATAGCCCGTATCTTTCTGATTTAATTATCCTATTCTCCACCTGTTGGTCGCTCACGTGGCGCAATAATCGCCCTAATTACTATTATGATTATTTTTCTCTAGCCCTGGGCTAGTCTTTAAATTAAAATATAAAATATAAAGATAATTTTTCCACCCCTGAATGATACATGAATAATTATTCAAATGCATGTACTATTTACTCATAATATGATCGTATTTTTATCTTATCCCATAAATTAAATAATAATTAGTTTATATCATCAAATTCGTGTCAACAAAGTATTGATTTTCCCCCTACCCGGTGGTCAATACTTTTCACCAATACATCAATGACATCAAATTATCGGATGACAAGTTTGACAAAAAAAGATAATATAAACAATATTTGGGGCATAATGTGGCACTCGATTATGCATCCCAAATGTTTCAAAATCCTGAACAAAAACTTAAACTAACAAAAATCAATTGTTTATATTCTTAAATTATAAAAATAAAATAATTTCATACACGTGCTCACTCACACGTTGCGCGCATGCGCTAGTATTGCGAACGAACTGCTGTCTCAACCGGCGGAATGGCGGAATGCCCGCGCAACGATTCAAATTCAAACTTACAAATTAAAATATTTTAACTTATAACTAATTAAAATTGAATAATTTGAATCGTTACGTGACATTACACATTGACAGTAAAGAAAGCCTTACGATGATTATTTAAAGGTCGCTTAAAGACATCAAAAGTGACATAATAATGAATTTTTGAAATTCCTGAGAGACTTTTGAAAACTAATACTTAGAGCTAACATTGCCAGGAAGATTACTTTTTTATATTAAAACAATTGTTGTCATGATAATTATTAATATTTTATGGTCTTATTATTACCTCGATTATATTATTTTAATCATTTTTTCACATTATTGATTATTATTCAACTTTTAACTTATTAATGTTATTTTTTATTTTTAGTTTCATTTTTTTAATTCCTTCTTTTAGTTTCATTTTTATTATTTCGAATTTTTTACAAATATTTAGGTTTTTTTTCTTAGATGTTGTTTTTTATTTTTTACTCCTATTGTCACGTAGTGTTGCTGCCAATAGTTGATGGAGGAAAAAAAATACTAATAATAATAAGAATAAAAGATGGCAGCTAAATTTTTCGTGAATTACCGATTTTAAGTTTTTTATAAATTACAATTAAACAAAAAGGGATTAGAAAGTGATTCTTGAAACCCCAGATGGTATTCAAGTCAGAATGACTGCTTTACGACGTCTTTTTGAAGGCGTCCTCAAGAAATCTTATAGTGACTTCTTAAACGTGTCATGTTTAAAAACTCTTAAGGTGCAATTTCATGGTGACGCACGACGATGGTTAAGAGCGTCAAATGTGGTCACGTGGTACAATTTCGACCATAGCGCCATCTTCAAGACATCCAGCATCAAGTACTTGAGCGTCAAGCGTAAAAACATCAAATACGTTGACAAAAACGTAAACAGAGTCAGTAATTTTAATAAACATTGTGTATTTATGATAAAAGATTGATTTGACCGATAATTACACCGGCACACAAAAAAAATTAAGTAGAATGTGCATTTGACCGGACCTAGCTACGGGTACGTATTTTGGTCCGCTGAATCCGAATTCGAGGTCAGTTTGACCCCTACACCCCCAAAATTTCGAGAAAACTTCGAAAAACCGTAAAAATGATGAAAATCGGCAGTTTTAATGATAAAAAAATTTTTTGGAACTAAACTAAGCGTGATATTCATGTATTTCGATCGGCTGAATATGAATTGAAACTTTATTAAGACCACGAGCCGTTTTAAATGTAAAAAAATCACACAAACCCTTCAAAATTCCGAAAAAATATAGTTTTCATGATAAAAAACTTTTTCTGGTCCAATTCAGATAAAATTTTATATCTTTTCATGTCTTCAATTCGCATCTTAATTTTTTTAGTCTATTCACCCTCTAAAGGTGGAAAAATTCGAAAAAATTGTAAAAATTACCATTCATAACAGAAAAAAAATTGATTGAACATGATTTAATGCCTAAAATAAATACTCTATAACGTAGATATATCTAATAACTAGAAATCTATGAAATACACAAGACATGAAAAGATAAAAAGAAATGATTTTTACAAATCCTAAACTTTCCTTCGTTTGTATCGCTCTCTTTTATCCTCAAATGATCTTCGTAGTGGATTCCTCTTTCGTTTACGATTTTCTTCGGGTACTTCTCTTTTTAACATCCAACAAAAATCTGCCATCATGTTAACACTCCAATTTCCTTGGTATCTACTCTCCATTTCACTGATGTCTTGGTGAAAACGTTCTCCCTGTTCTTCACTATAGTCTCCACAATTGTCAGGGAAGTGGTCAAGATGAGAATCTAAAAAGTGTAATTTGAGATTCATTAAACAACCCAAATTTTTGTAGTTTTCCAGCAATGCGTCAACTAAAGTGCTGTAATCCTCACTTCTGTTATTTCCCAAAAAGTTTTGTGAAACATTTTTGAAGCTTACCCAAGCTGCTTTTTCTGTGTCGTTCATTGTTTCTTCAAAATTTGCATCCTGAAATAAAGATCGTATTTGGGGTCCATCAAAAATTCCCTCTTTCAGTTTCGCATCACTTATTGCAGGGAACTTTTCTGTGAAGTATGCAAAACAATCACCATCTTTATTCAGAGCTTTCACGTACTGTTTTATGAGTCCCAACTTGATATGTAGTGGTAGCAGCAAATATTTGGAAGGCTGAATTAAGGGTGGTCGTATAACGTTATGGGAACCTGGATTCAATGCAGATCTTGATGGCCAATCTTTTTTGACATAGTGATTTTTGCGGTCTCTGCTATCAAACAAACATAAATAGCAAGGATATTTGGTGAATCCCGATTGCTGACCTAAAAGAAGTGTTGCGATTTTGAGATCTCCACAAATTTTCCAGTTATGCCCTGAATATTTAATTTTTCCCAATATAATCTGTAAATTTTCATAAGTTTCTTTCAGTTTTGTCGAATGAGCTATTGGAATCGGCGCAAATTTATTCCCAATATGAAGCAAAACAGCTTTAAGACTTCGTTTCGACGAATCGATAAAAAGTCTCCACTCATCGTCCTTATACGTGTTCGGTTTCAATTCATCAACTAAAGCTTGAACATCTGAACAGTATACCACCGAATTTTGATCGTCGTTCATAAAAAATTTCCGGAATTTTTTTTCCCTATTTCGATAGAATGTCACTGATACACCTTTAGCCAACAAATGTTTTTCTTCCAACCTTGACGCAAGTAATTCAGCTCCATCTTTCGGTAAAGCCAAGTCTCGAACCAGATCATTAAGTTCTTCTCGGCTAAACGTTTCAGGGTCTTTTGTTTTTCCGCCAGGTAAGTACTCTTCATCTTCTGAATGTTCTTCTTCCGAACTTTCTTCAACTAGCGTATCTTCTTCTTCTACATCTATTTCTTCAACCGTATTAACTTCCTTGCCTTCTATTTTTTGTGGCTTAATAGCTGATGAAACATTGGCGTATACAATTTTCTTTTTTGTATTTCAGGTGAACCCGGAAGTATCTGTCATACAGAAATAGCAATTCTGTAAACCAGTTGGTGAAGACCATATCATTGGTATTGTGAATTTCAAGTTGTCCTATTTCTTATTTTTTTCCCAACGGATTAACATCATGTTACATCGACTACAAATCGTATGTGGAACCCATGCTGAATCCAAATTAGTAATTTGGAGACCAAAACATTCTTCATAAATTTGTTTGATCTTATCAGATAACGATCTTCGATTCCTTTCCAAATTGTATTCTCCACAAATGTAACAAAATGAATCAGGACTTTTATTACACAGATGAGAATTACTTCTTGTAATAGTATACTCTCCAGTAGCCAAGTTTCCCACTTCTGAAGAGCTACAGTCGCTTGATGACGACGCCTCCGAACCTGCTTTCTCACCCTGACCAGACGCCGATACTGGGGCTCCGACTCCCTGCATCGTAAAGTACTTATCACTTGTACCTGCCATGACGGCACACACGCCGTTAACGCAGGTACTCTGCCAGATGGTTATGTTGCCCACCGTCACCACGTGGAGGTGCCCTGGTTACAGGCACAAGCAATTAAGTCTTCAGAAGTTAAAAACGAGAGTAAAAAAAACAAAAAAATTACTTTTTTCGAAATTTTGGAGGGTTTGTGTGATTTTTTTACATTTAAAACGGCTCGTGGTCTTAATAAAGTTTCGATTCATATTCAGCGTATCAAAATACATAAAAATCACGCTTAGTTTAGTTCAAAAAAATTTTTTTTATCATTGAAACTGCCGATTTTCATCATTTTTACGGTTTTTCGAAGTTTTCTCGAAATTTTGAGGGTGTAGGGGTCAAACTGACCTCGAATTCGGATTCAGCGGACCAAAGTACGTACCCGTAGGTAAGTCCGGTCAAATGCACATTCTACTTAATTTTTTTTGTGTGCCGGTGTTATCAGACTTTATTATTAGAGTAATCATGCCAGGTGCCAATAAATATCAGCAATGGATTTATAAGTGTCAATCAATAATTCGGTAACAAGAAATAGTTACTATAAGGCGAAAAAGAATTTTAGCAGTTCTCTTGTGTCATGACATAATATCACAAATCGAAGTTAAAAAAAGAAAATATACGAAAAAACGTTTCTAGGTGCATCCAATTTTTAAATTGCGGCGTGAACATGGTTTTTTTGAAGCCATATTTCCTACACTATCCTCGTTCTCAGATAAATTCGAGAATTATTTTAGAATGTCTGCAATCCAGTTTGAACAATTGCTTAATTTAATTGAACTTTATATTTGTAAAAAAAACGTTGTCAGAGAAACAATATCGACACCAGCACGACTTGCACTGACACTAAGGTAAAATTTTTTAAATATTTATGACTAAAAAATAATTTTATAATTATATTTATTCAAATTTCTGTAATGAGATACTTAGCAACTGGGGACTGTTTAACTTCTGTATCTTATCAATACCTTGTTGGTTTTTCAACAACTGTCAAAATCATAGAAGGAACTTGTCAAGTTCTTTGGGATGTTCTGAAGAAAAAAGTACTACCGTATCCATTGAGAACTGCAGACTGGCTGAATATAGCAATTGAATTCGAGAAACAATGGCAATTTCAGCATTGTATCGGTGCAATTGACGAAAAGCATATTAGAATACAAGTAAAACATTTTTTTATTCCTTTGTTTATAATACTTGTTTAATAATAAATTTACTGATGAATATTTCTTGCAGTGTCTTGATAGTGGTGGTTCATCTTATTATAACTACAAAAATCATCACAGAATCGTATTACTAGCTATCTGTGATGCTAACTATTCATTCACGTTCGTTGACATCGGTGCTTACGGTCGACGCAGCGATGTAGGTATTTTTCGAGACTCAAAAATGGGTAAAAAATTTGAACAATGTGATATGAATTTTCCACAACCAAAGCAGATTATCGCTGATGGCATGCCTCTTCCGTAAGTGTTAGTAGGTGACGAAGCATTCCAACTAACACATTACTTGATGCAACCATATCCTGGAAGAGGTGGCCTCAAGAGCGACATATTTTTAACTACAGGCATAGTCGAGCTCGCAGGACTATTGAAAATGCTTTTGGTATATTGGTCAATCAATGGAGAATTCTAAAAAAGCCAATAGAATCATCCGTTCAAAATACAATATCGACTGTTCAAGCAGTGGTAGTTCTTCACAACTGGCTTCGAAAAAATGACAAAGATAATACTTATATTCCATCGGAGATGGTAGATAATTATGGAGTTGACGGATTTGTACCTGGACTTTGGAGAGAGAACAACGATTCCGCTTAAGAAGATGGTAAAGCTTATGGTAACGATTTCAGTAGTCGTGTTGCTACTAAAATTAGAGACGAATTCTGCGACTTTTTCAACGGAAAAGGTGCTGTTCACTGGCAGTACAATTGAATTTAAAAGGTCTACTTACCTGAAGTGGAGATTTAAATAGATTTATTATCTAATTTTGTTATGTTTGATATTAATTATATACAAGAATAAAACCAACAGCTTTTTATTGCACATTTGTTGTATGTTGAAACAATTAAAACAAAAATCGGTCTGTCAGTTGACCCTGCGGGCCAGCCTCAAAACTTCCCGCAGTTTTCGAGCTCCTTGAGCTCGAAAACATTGTCGAGAATACATTTTCGAGCTCTTCGAGTTAAAGTTATTCAAAAAAAACATTTTTGAAAAAATTTTATTTTTGGAATATCTCCGAACGTACCCTACCGATTAAGCTCAAATTTTCAGTGCTTATAGTAAATAACAAGCCGCGTCGAATGACACCTTGACGATCAAAATCGGTTCATCCGTTCAAAGGTTACAGAATATTTACATACGTACGTACATACATACATACATACATACACTCGGACATCATCTGGAATTTAGTCAAAATAGCTTCCTAGAACCTCAAAACGTCGACATCTGTTGGAATTTCGATTTTTGCAAATCGGGGTGAAAACAATAACTTCCCAAAATTTTTGAAAATCTTCGATTTTCTTAGCGGGAAGTTAATAACTTTCTTCAATGTACAGTTGTTTAATTTAGCCTACAATTATAAATTAAATTGAGCACTTGCATGCAAGCTTCAAAGTGGACTGATTCTGGAAGTTTTCTCATTTGCTCTGCAGCTCCACTTAAAAGGTAATCTATTGAATCCATAGTTGATTTTTCAGGCAACACTAGAGGCTGAGTTTCCTTGGTCATGATGTCAGCGATCCGATTCAAAGCTTGCAATGAAGGACTTTCCTGCGACTCACTTAATTTATTGCGATTACGTTTACTTATCCGAGTTGACTCTAAACATTTTTAATAGTTAATTCCAATTGAATGTTACAATAGTATTATTATTTATTTCATATACCTGGAGTATTGCATTTCAATTCAGCAATGCTGTTACTTTTGATGCCATTTTCGTCGGTAAAAGTGTCAAGATTATGTACTGGATCACTTACAGTGTCATCAACGTCTTCGTTGCTACTCAGTTCATCAATATTGCTACTTGTGCTAAAATGTTTTAATAATTGTTTTATAGAAATGGACGTTTTCTTAAATTTCGAAATACATAATACTTACGGCTTTAGAAGACATGAATCTCTCAAATATTCACAACATCGATAGAATTTCCAGTGCTCTTTGGTATCTATTCTGGCTGATCCGCTGGATATGTGCTCTGCTCTAATGATTTTTCTATAAACATCACGTAGACTTTTAAATTTATTCTTAGCGTTATCAGCACTTATTACACCTAAAAATTAACAAGTTCCATAGATTTAGTCGGGTAACTACTCATTAACGTAATGTCAAACAAATTACAAGTTTAATATTTTGAATTCTGTACCATTTAATGCATCCGATACTTCCTGCCACGAATCAGCGACCCTTTCTTTGCTACGATTCTCTATGGGGATCTCAACATTCCATAAAGGAACTCTCTGCTCTACTTCCATTAGCAGCATATCAACTTCATCGTCGTTTAGCTTCCTTTGCTTCTCCACCTGCTTACGAAGCTGAGTTTTCTTTCTTTTCTTAGTCTGCTCTAGACCTGTAAAGAATAAATCAACAATTGAAACTGATTAATATATTTTTTCAATTGATAATTTGTAAACATATTTTTGATATTACTTACACGTATGAGAATCTGAGCACTTATTATTTTTATTATTATATTAGATCTGATTATATATAGACTTATATATGATTATATCTAGCCTTAATCAGCCAGGTCTGGTCAGATCTAATTATATATAGGTTCATATATGATTATATATAACTCCATGTATAACCATATATAATTCCATATATGATTATATATGATCTCATATATACTCACTAGGGTGCGTCATTTCGGAGCAATATTTTTTTTTTTTTAGGTACATGTGGAAAAAATCATAATTCAACTCAAAAAAAAATTCTCGCGCAAGAAAAAAAATTCTATGTCGATTACAGACCTATAGTATAGTCAACATGTGCTTTTGAGGTCAAAATTTTTTATTCGCCTCGGAAAATTATGATCGAGGTGTCATTCGATTCGTTATCGCATCTAGAAACTTTTTGAAAAATTTGGAGTGGCGCTTGCAAAAATTACAAAAGTTATAAGCAATTTAGTAAAAAAAAAAAAAGGGGTTTTATTTTTTGTGAATATCTCAAAAAGTATTCAAAATTTTTGAAACCTGAAAAAAGATCCAAAAAGAGGAAGAAATTTCCTAAAAAAAAGTCCTTCCTCCCCGAACTCTAGGACCAATATTTATAATTTTTTTAGAGGGTCGAAAATGCGGCCGAAAACGGGAACTCTCGCTTGCGTAAGCTCCGCCCACTTCGGACCTTTAAGAAAAAAATATTATTTAAACTTATTAAATATGAAAATTAAGTAATGAAAAAATTCAGGCATCTACAGGATAGATTACTGAACAAAAATCCGGCGATTAAAAATTTTCATCGTGATTTTTCAATTAGTTATCCATTAATTAATTAACAATTTGTTGTATCACTAATAAAAACATTGAAAGTGCGATAATTGTTATACTATAAATCTGGGATTTTTTTCCTTTTATGGAGCTATTTTACAAAGGCTATAGAATAGATTCCTGTTGGAAAAATTAAAAAATTGTTAATTTTCACTTTGTTATTAACAATTTACTTAAGTTAAAAATTATAAACCTCGATTAAACATGGAAAAAAATATTTTTTTTATAATATTGCTATTGGTCCGTTTCCTTATGATCATAAGCTACTTGAAAATAAATTTTAATAATTTTTATCCCATATTGTTTAAAAGATTGTTATAAACAAATGCGATGTTTATAAAATAATCAAAAAAATTTTTTTTTATAACATAACCTTTGATGCAAATTATGATTTAAAAAAAAAAAACCGTTTCTTAAAAAAATTTTTTTATTACTTAAAAACGCATTTGTTAATTAACTATTTTTTTTTACCACTTGTTATGAAAATTAAGGAACCATTTTTTTTTTAAAAATCATTATTCATCTTGCTCTTCGATGTCTGAAAAGAAAATTTTTATTTTTATTCAATTTTTAATTGTTTATACAATAAACAATTGAATTTTTTATTAATATTTTTTTTTTACTCTTAAAGATACAACAAAAATAGCCTAGTATCAGTTTTTGGAAAAAAATTAATTTTTCGATTTTTTATTTAATTTCCAGTTTTCTTGTATATTCAAACTTACCTTTCGCGCCTGCTTTTCTTTATTTATTATTAATATAACTTATGAACTATTGCAGATACAACAAATTCATCAAGACTTTTTTTTTTCTAAATCACCTATTAAACAAATTTATAACTAAACTAAAGCTCTAACTTAATTATTTATATAATTTTTTTGCAATTATTTATAAAAATTAAAGGAAAAAATTTTTTCTTTTATTCTGACACATTTATTCATAATTTCTAAGATAATACAGTTACAGCCTCAGCTAAGAGCTCAACTTGTTCATTAACTAATGCAGAATGAAAAAGATATAAGCAACTTTTGTCGTATCTGTTATAGTTAATGAGATATTTCGACTTTAAAAACAAAGAAAAAATTTTTTTTCCTTTAATTTTTATAAATAATTGCGAAAAAATTATATAAATAATTAAGTTAGAGCTTTAGTTTAGTTATAAATTTGTTTAATATCTGATTTAGAAGAAAAAAAGTCTTGATGAATTTGTTGTATCTGCAATAGTTCATAAGTTATATTAATAATAAATAAAGAAAAGCAGGCGCGAAAGGTAAGTTTGAATATACAAGAAAACTGGAAATTAAATAAAAAATCGAAAAATTAATTTTTTTCCAAAAACTGATACTAGGCTATTTTTGTTGTATCTTTAAGAGTAAAAAAAAAATATTAATAAAAAATTCAATTGTTTATTGTATAAACAATTAAAAATTGAATAAAAATAAAAATTTTCTTTTCAGACATCGAAGAGCAAGATGAATAATGATTTTAAAAAAAAAAATGGTTCCTTAATTTTCATAACAAGTGGTAAAAAAAAATAGTTAATTAACAAATGCGTTTTTAAGTAATAAAAAAATTTTTTTAAGAAACGGTTTTTTTTTTTTAAATCATAATTTGCACCAAAGGTTATGTTATAAAAAAAAATTTTTTCGATTATTTTATAAACATCGCATTTGTTTATAACAATCTTTTAAACAATATGGGATAAAAATTATTAAAATTTATTTTCAAGTAGCTTATGATCATAAGGAAACGGACCAATAGCAATATTATAAAAAAAATATTTTTTTCCATGTTTAATCGAGGTTTATAATTTTTAACTTAAGTAAATTGTTAATAACAAAGTGAAAATTAACAATTTTTTAATTTTTCCAACAGGAATCTATTCTATAGCCTTTGTAAAATAGCTCCATAAAAGGAAAAAAATCCCAGATTTATAGTTTAACAATTATCGCACTTTCAATGTTTTTATTAGTGCTACAACAAATTGTTAATTAATTAATGGATAGCTAATTGACAAATCACGATGAAAATTTTTGATCGCCGGATTTTTGTTCAGTAATCTATCCTGTAGATGCCTGAATTTTTTCATTTCTTAATTTTCATATTTAATAAGTTTAAATAATATTTTTTTCTTAAAGGTCCGAAGTGGGCGGAGCTTACACAAGCGAGAGTTCCCGTTTTCGGCCGTATTTTCGACCCTCTAAAAAAATTATAAATATTGGTCCTAGAGTTCGGGGAGGAAGGACTTTTTTTTAGGAAATTTCTTCCTCTTTTTGGATCTTTTTTCAGGTTTCAAAAATTTTAAATACTTTTTGAGATATTCACAAAAAACAAAACCCCTTTTTTTTTTTTTACTAAATTGCTTATAACTTTTGTAATTTTTGCAAGCGCCACTCCAAATTTTTCAAAAAAGTTTCTAGATGCGATAACGAATCGAATGACACCTCGATCATAATTTTCCGAGGCGTATAAAAAATTTTGACCTCAAAAGCACATGTTGACTAGACTACTAGCTTATTGAAAAATTCGATATTCCCATTTAAATAACACGGGAAAAATTTTCTTTTTAGCTTTAAATATTTTTAACTCTTTATCAAATCAATCAATCAAATAAACTAATATATATTTTTGTTGGAAATTGAACACTCGACAAAAAAGGTCTCTTATCATTTTTTTGATAATTCCAATTGTTCAAAAGTTATTAAAGCTCGAAGTAAAGATGGACACCTTTTTGGTTTTCCGGCGGAACTATCAGACTTATCACAAAATGTTGTAAGGTCTTTTTAGTTGACAATTTTATTCTCTAGAAATTATTATCATTAAAGTTTTTTCAAAATCCGCATTGTTTTCTAGTTATTTCCATTTCAATGTCGAGCTTTTGAAATCGATCAGAACCACTTTTTTAAGAGCTTCAAATTAAAATGAAAATAACTAGAAAACAATGCGGAATTTGAAAAAACTTTACTGACAATAATTTGTAGAGAATAAAATTGTCAACTAAAAAGACTCTACAACATTTTGTGATAAGTCTGATAGTTTCGCCGGAAAAGCAAAAAGATCTCCAACTTTACTTCGAGCTCTAATAACTTTTGAACAGATGGATTCATCAAAAAATGATAGGAGATCTTTTTTGTAGAGCGTTCAATTTCCTACAAAAGGATATATTAGTCTATTCGCTTAATTGATTTGTTGAAGAGTCAAAAATACTTAAAGCTAAAAAAAAATTTTTCCCGTGTTATTTAAATGTGGAAAATTGAATTTTTCAATGAGCTAGGTCTGTATTCGACATAGAATTTTTTTTCATGCGCGAAAATTTTTTTTTTGAGTTTAACTATCATTTTTTCCACATGCACTTAAAAAAAAAAATATTGCTCCGAAATGACGCACCCTAATACTCACATATACTCATATATAATCAGATAAAATTATTTTTTATCGGGCTAACATTGGATAAAAATAATAATTGTCATCCATATATATTTTATTATATCCTTCAAGGCAAGAATGAGAATTGTAGTCATCACCAACAATAGTTTCACAAACACCGCAATAAATAAAAACAACAATTTACTGTAATTTGTTCTAGAAAATTCAAGGCTTAATCTTGGATTTAATGGATAAATTACTCACTTCATTACTAATTTCAGTTAAATAGTATAAAGCAACTATTTTAAGAATATATATAGTTTAAGAATGAATAGAATTTAAGAACACTAATTAATTGCCAAATCAAGTTTTCACTTGATAATTGGTGCAAGTAATCACTTGCCAATAAAACTCCAAATATACACTTGATGATAAAAAGTAAACACTTGATTATAATAAATACAAGTAAACTTGTAGATTGATTTAAACAGCCTGACAATTCTTAAATAAAATTGTTGATTATAATTTAATTCAATTAAATTTATATTTTTCGCGTATCAGGTTCTTTACGAAGCTTATCGGGATTTTTTTAATTTTTAGAGCAGTTTTGAAGTTGGTGTAATGTTCAGTGGAAAAAGCTAAACAATGTTTAGCTTTGACGCTAAATTGAACAATGACGCTCAAGTACTTGACGCTGGGTGTCTTGAAGATGGCGCTATGGTCAAAATTGTACCACGTGACCACATTTGACACTCTTAACCAGCGTCGAGCGTCAGCATGAAATTGCACCTTTAATTAAGAGTTCTTGAAGACTCCATAAATAAAACGTCAGTTTTGTGACGTCTAAATGTATTCTTTTTTAAACTTCTTTATGAAGTCAAAATTAGGAGCTTCTTAAAGACGTCGGGGTAAATTCATACTGAAGCCTTATTTGCGAAGTCAGGAAAAAGAACTCTTTGAGAACTCTTTTTAAAAGCGTCTTACTGAGTTCGCTAGGTGGCTCATTCGAAATCTTAAAAACTTCTTAAAGACTTCTTTAAGATGTTGATGAGATGTCCAAATCATAAATAGGAACTCATTCAAAGCTCATTAAGACGTCCTTTTGCTATCTGGGAGGGTTCTTGCAACAAAAGATACAAAGCTACTGAAGAAAATTTAGGCGAATTCATTATATTTTTTTGGTTATCGTGGTTTCGAGGATTCATAGACGGAAAAAAATGCAGCTCAAAATTAACAAATAATTATAGTCGTCAAATAAAAATTACTTTCCGAAGAGAAATTTACAATTGAAACCAAAAATTACTATTTTTAATGGAAAATTCCATTTCTTTGCTGATTCTCACAATCAGTATTGTAAATTTTACGATTTGTAAAAATTATAATGCAGATTATTAAAATTAAATAAAGAATGGTAATAATCCATAATTATTTTACAACGATCATTCTGGAAATAATAATAATCAAAAATCTCTTTGATAATATTACAATTCTAAATTAAAAACATTTTTAAGAATAGAAGTTGCATATTACAATTCATTAAGAATAAATCATTATAAAACTTATATTTATTTTTATCTATCCTATAAATTTCAGTATATAAAGTCAAAAATATTAGTATCGACTAGATAGTGATTTTTATTTGAAAACGACAGAAAAGTCACTCATGGCTCAAGTTATGTTTATATGAATTTCGCGATAGGTATTCATTAATATCCCGATTAGTACAATTTGTAAGATTATTAATTTTACTTCATAACACTTTAGAACTATAACTGAAAACATTGTAAAAAAAACTCGAGTATCCCTATCCAAAAATTCCCAAAGAATCCACTCAACTGTGACAAAAACCGCATAAAAACCAATACAGTCTATAGGATTCTATGCGGTTTTTGTCGCAGTTGAGTGGATTCTTTGGGAATTTTTGGATAGGGATTCTAAAAATTATAATATTAAATGAAATTTTGTTGAGGTATTGCAGTTTTTTAAACATCGATAATGTGAATTGCTACTTATCGGGTAAAAATTACTATTTGCCATTGTAACTTTTAATCGTGAGATATAATATCGTGTGTATTGTATTTTATTTATATTTGGGATATACCTCGAGATATTGGAATGGTACTTGTGGCCGAGTGGTTAGCATGCTTGCACTTGGACTGGAATATTCGCAAGGCGTGGGTTCGGATCCCACAGTGGTAAAAAAAATGGTGGATTTTGAATCGACAGTTGATATATATATTGTGACGTTACATTGCCGAGGAGGTAGAGTTGAAGGTGGAGTAATTGCGGTGAGTTAAGTGTGTTGAGAGTACGAGTATGTGTACGGTACGGTGTATGTTTTGGAGTGTTCGTGTGGTAGAGCGTGGATTTAACGGGGGATGTCTAGCTATGTCGCGGACAGTGGCCAAGATAACGTGCCTCCCGACTAGTGATGACGACTAGGCCTAGGCCTAGCCCTCGGGGTTGACGTGGTGATCACGGAGGAGCGACTGAGATGTCGCCGTTTACGTTACAATATATATATATATATATATATATATATATATATATATATATATATATATATATATATATATATATATATATAAATACATATATAAACTTTTGAACTAAATGTATTTTCTGACTCAGCTCGTCGAGCTGATTTGAGAGGTAGCAAAATTTTTTGAAAATCCCATCATGCGGACAAATACAACAGTTAGATTTCTATGAAATCTACTAAAAAGGCCATTCGGCAGCCGAAATGGTAGGTAGATTTTCCAATTTATCTATAAAAAAAGTTTCATACATACATATCTTGTGATACATGTTAGTGTATAGTCATGATATGAAATTAGGCTTGTTTTTTAAGAGTGAGGGTAAAAAAAGACAACGACTATTTTCGATAGAGAACTTCAGATAGTTGATTTGATATAATATTATATAGGTAATATACCAAACTAACCTTCACGTAAACAAAGTATAGAAAATTTAATTTGTATGAGATTATAATTGTAATCGCTATTACGATGGCAAGACCAGTTAGTGATAGGACGTACAGGTACGATTGAAACTTCATAAATAATAAAAGAAATCCTTTTAAACTATAAAATAGCTGAGAAATTTACAGATTATTTTGTTCACAATAAGATACAACTGCCAAAATTGTATTATTATGGGAAATGCATAAGTTATGTGTAATGAACACCATATTTTCCACATTTTTTGATTCTATTGAAATTTTCAAGGCTATCAAATTATTGGATGAAATGGTCAAAAAATAAAGTTTAAAGTAAAAAATTAAAGCTTACTAAACAAGCTTTAAGATACTTTTTACTGAAATTGTCTATCAGTTTTAGTTTTAATGTTATATGAACTTCAACTGTAAATGAAAACTGATTTTTTCGAAAAATCGTGAAAATTTCAAACAGCTATTACTTCAAAACTAATCGACCAATTTAGCTCATCTTCGAATTTGATTAAGGTAATCACCTATAGAATAAGTACAGAAAAGTTCATTGAGATCCGATAAGAACTGTGGATGCTATCGTAATGACAAGACCAGTGATAATCATAGGACGTAGAGGTACATTTGATACATCATAATTAATCAAAGAAATACTCTTAAAGTATAAAATAGCTGTGAAATTTACCGGTTATTTTGTTCACAATAAAATACAACTGATGAAACTGGATTATAATGGGAAATGCATAAGTTATGTGTAATGAAAACCATATTTTCAACATTTTTTGATTCCATTAAAATTTTCAAGGCTATCAAATTATTAGAAGAAATGGTCAAAACATAAAAGTTTAGGTCATTAATTAAAGCTTACTTATCCAGCTTTCAGATAAATTTTACGGGAAATTTGTCTATAAGTATTGGTTTTAAAATTATATAAACTTGAAAGTGGATAAAAACTGATTTTTTCGAAAAATCGTAGAAATTTAAAATTGCCATAACTTTTAAACCAATCGACCGATTCAGCCCATCTTCGAACTTAACCCCGGTAATCGCCCATAAAATAAGTGTGAAAAATTTCATTAAGATCTGATAACAATTGTAGACGCAATCTTGTCCTTAAAACTTGGTTATATTACATATATATATATATATATTAGGGTGCGTCATTTCGGAGCAGCATTTTTTTTTTAAGTGCATGTAGAAAAAATCAATTCAACACAAAAAAAAAATTTTTGCGCAAGAAAAAAAATTTTATGTCGATTACAGACCTAGCTCATTGAAAATTTCGATTTTCCCATTTAAATAACACGGGAAAAAATTTTTTTTTTAACAGTATTTTTAACTCTTTAAAAAATCAAAAGATCAAAAAATAGACTAATACATATTTTTGTAGGAAATTGAACGTTCTACAAAAAAGGTCTCTTATCATTTTTCGATAAATCCACCTGTTAAAAAGTTATTAGAGCTCTAAGTAAAGTTAGAGATTTTTTTACTTTTCCGACGAAACTATCAGACTTATCACAAAATGTTGTAAGATATTTTTTGTTGACAATTTTATTCTCTTCAAATTATTATTCGTAAAGTTTTTTCAAATTCCGCATTGTTTTCTAGTTATTTTCATTTTAATTTCAAACTCTTAAAAAAGCGGTTCCGATTGATTTCAAGAGCTTGACATTGAAATGTAAATATCTAGAAAACAATGCGGAATTTGAAAAAACTTTACTGAAAATAATTTGTAGAGAGTAAAATTCTTAACAAAAAAGATTCCACAACATTTTGTGATAAGTCTGATAGTTTCGCCGTAAAAGCGAAAAGATCTCTAACGTTACTTCGAGCTCTAATAACTTGTGAGCAGGTAGATTTATCAAAAAACGATAAGAGACCTTTTTTGTAGAGCGTTCCATTTCCTACAAAAATATCATTAGTCTATTTAATCTATTCATTAGTTAATGAGTTAAAATTACTTAAAGCTAAAAAAAAAAATTTTTCCGTGTTATTTAAATGGGAGAATCGAATTTTTCAATGAGCTACGTCTGTAATCGACATAGAATTTTTTTTTTTGCGCAAAAACTTTTTTTTTTGTGTTGAACTATGATTTTTTCCACATGCACTTAAAAAAAAAAAATGATGCTCCGAAATGAAGCACCCTAATATGTATATAATTATGCATATAAGTCTTCGTGTATATATATATATAATTATGCATGATATTATTCATCATGTAAATATTAATTTGTATCATTTAATTATGTCTGGCTAGTACATTATATCTGAAGCTATACACATGAAGCTACGCATAGATCTATACATGATTACATGTAATCAGATCTGATTATGAATTCATGTACAATTACATACAGGTATGTATACATATAATTAGGTTCGATCAGGCTTGACCGACATAAACTCGGATATACGTATGTATAAGTCTATATATTACGACTGCCCAATTTCAAAACACAGTAACTGACAAAAATAATTTTTTTTTAATATGTATTGAATCATGTCCAGAAGACTCTACTGGAACTAAAAATTATTAAAATTCGATTTTGAAAAATTTGTCCCTTACTGTGTTGTGAAATTGGACAGCCGATTATTCGTTCTGATTCAGCTTGTTTTATATAAAACCTGAATAAATCTAAAACTTATTTTTTTTTTTTGGCTCAAATTTTTTTTAACTTCCCGCTAAGAAAATCGAAGATTTTCGAAAAATATGGGAAGTTATTGTTTTCACTCCGCTTTTCGAAAATCGAGTTTTCATCAGATGTCGACGTTTTGAGGTCCTAGGAAGCTGTTCTGACTATTTTCAGATTGATATTTTCAGTTTTCGGGCACAACCACAAATCGATAGTACATGACAAAATAAAAATTCTGTCAGAAGATTAGCTCAAATTCAATTTTTAGACGAATCTCATTGCGATTTTTGATTTCCCATTTAAATAACATGGGAAAAAAAAGTTTTAGTTAGTTTAGTAAATTTTTTAACTCGGCAATGGCTCATTATACAGATAAGCCCAGTATACATTTTTGTAGGTAATTTAACGCTCTACAAAAAACGTTTCTTATCATTTTTTGATAAATCCATCTGTTCAAAAGTTATTGGAGCTGGAAGTCAAATCTATAATAAATTTCCAGATCTTTTTACGTTTCCAGCAAAACTATCAGACTTATCAAAAAGGGCATAGGATCTTTTTTATAGACAATTTCATTTCCTACAAATTATTTGTAACAAAGTTAATTCAAATTCCGCATTTTTTTCTAGTTATTTTCATTTTAATGTTAAGTTCTCAGAATAGATTAGAAGACTATTATTTTTACGAGCTTGGCATTAAAATGAAAATAACTAAAAAATAATGCGGAATTTCAAAAAACTTCATTGAAAATAATTTGTAGGGAATAAAATTGTCTATAAAAAAAATTGAATGACATTTTTTGATAAGTCTAATAGTTTTGCTGTAAAAGTAAAAAGATCTGGAAATTTATTATAGATTTGACTTCCAGCTCCAATAACTTTCGAATGGATGGATTTATCAAAAAATGATTAGAAACCTTTTTTGTAGAGCGTTAAATTCTCTACAACATTATGCTATAGACTTATTTATATGAGGTGCTAATGCCGAGCTAGAAAAATGAAAAAATAAAAAAATTTTGTTCCTATGTTATTTAAATGGGAAATGGAAAATTAGAAATAGGCACCTCTAAATATTAATATTGAGCTCCGCTTTTAACAGGCTTCTTTTCTTACCTTCTTGCGAGTTTTCAGCCTGTTTTTTTGTTGAAAAAAAAAGTCGCCTCAAATTGGCACACCCTAGTATATATACTAGGGTGCTCCAAAAAAAATCGATATTTTTTTTTTTCTTTCAGCTGTTGTAAATAAAATTTCTATCCATCGAAAAAAAATTCTGTCAAAAAGGACGATTTTTTATTTCAATTTTAAAAGGTGGCGCTGGCTCTTCGAATTTTCCCATGCTAATAGCATGGGAATTTTACTTTTTTTATAAAAAATCTCATAACTTCATTTGAAGTTAAGGAAAAAATTTGAGTCATGGATATTTTCGTAGGAAATTTTATGCTCTACAAAATTGTTCATTAGTTTATAAGCTCTAAAACGTACAATTCAAAAGTTACAGGTATTTGAAGTTGATTATTTTTTAAAAATCAATTGAATGGTTGTGATCATGTTTTTAACACAATCTTTACATAAATTGATTCTAGAATAAGTGAAAAATATGATAATCGTATAATAAATATGATAAAATAATAATTTTTATTGTAGCTGAGTTTTATTTAAAGTGAATTTAGTAAAAACTTTTATTACCTTTATGTCACATAAGCAGAAAATTATAATTTACATGAAAAAGTATTTATTATACATATTAATTAATCATTAAGTACAAAATTTATATTGATGTTTTTGAAGCCATTCTGTAATAAATAAAATTCGTTACAAAGTCTTTGTTTGATACTTTTCATGAGAGTAGCAGTTTTGGTGTAAATACCGTTTGATCAGGGATTTTCAAATACTCATCAACTTAAAAAATTTGTAACTTTTGAACCGTACGTTTTAGAGCTTATGAGCTCATGATCAATTTTGTAGAGCATAAAATTTCCTATAAAAATGTTTATGACGCAAATTTTTTCCTCAACGTAAAATAAATTTATAGGATTTTTTATTAAAAAAGTAAAATTCCCATGCTATTAGCATGGGAAAATTCGAAGAGCCAGCGCCACCTTTTAAAATTGAAATAAAAAATCGTTCTTTTGACAGAATTTTTTTTTTTCGATATATAGAAACTTTTTTTACAACAGCCGAAAAAAAAAAAAAATCGATTTTGTTTGGAGCACCCTAATATATACCTATATCTAATTACACATGGGTTCATAGTCAGATTTGATCACATGTACTCATGTATAGACTTATGCGTAGCTTCATGTATAGCTCCAGATCTAATGTACTAGCCAGACATGATTAAATGATACAAATTAATATTTACATGATGAATAATATCATGCATAATTATATATATATATATATCTATATAATTATGCATGATATTATTATTATAGTATATATGTATATACGAAGATTGTTATGAGTATATATAACCATTTATAAATCCATATATATATATATATATATATATATATATATATATATATATCATAAGCAGGCATACATTATTCTATATATTATTTCTGAAAAAAATAAATATTGTTTCAAATTTAATTTTTCCCGCGACTATATTCAAGCGCCCTTCATGCGCCCCAAATAGAGTACAGACCTATTGCTTACATCTGTCAAAATAAAATATTACTAGATGATGAATTTCATGCTGAAATTTATTCAAGATATTACGCTTAGCAGACAATTTATAATTACTGTGAGTTATTTTTTAAATATTCTACATATCTTTAAAATTACGAGTACGTTGCCGTTTTTTTGATAAATTTTTTCACTAATTTGTTATATCCTTTGTAAAATAAATACGAGATTGACAGTTCAAGGTCACTAAAAATTTAATTTCTAAATTTCACGTTTCAGGACATTTTTATCATAAATTATGATTTTAAAATAAAATCTGTATTTTTTTATTTATTTAAAAATTATAAATTTATATGTGTTACGTCCTCGTCACACTTTAACCCTTTACCTGAAGATTCCGAGGCAATTAAAAATAGAAATTTCATGAGACGACGTTGGGATGCATCGTACCACGAGCATGGAAGTGAATCACCAGCCAAGGTCAACATCCAGGGCACCACCAGAGTCTTCATGAAATTTTTACTTTATTATATACGTTATATTATTATTGTATATGGACCAGGTGCATAATGCCAGGCCAAATATTAACAATATCTGTAATTGTTCTAGTAACTTTCATTTATGTTAGTTTTATTATACGCGCATGTATGCATTTCATATATATATGCATACGTGTGTGTATAATGCACTATATATTGTGCATTCATATATTATACATTTGTACGCATACATTTATATACGAGTACGTAGCATAAGCTACTACAACATAATTATCGTCGTAGGATAGAATGAGATAAAACGAGAAGAGGCTCTTCGGAGTTTGTTCTCGCCTAATACCTTCTGATGAGAACCAACGTCTAAGAGAGCCAATCTCACCCTTAAGAATTTTCTTTTAAATATTTATAAACAGGGAATAGGTTGATATTTAGCACCCTGAACAGTTTTTTTATACTTTTATAAAATTATTGTATCACGTGTGCTATCTATCGAACTTATTCCTTGGTTTTTACATTAATAATTTAAACAATATTTACTGCTGACGAGATTAAATTAAATAACTTGGTAATCAAAATTTTAACGATTCAAACGAAATTAAATATTTTAAATAAACAATAATTCTTAGAAGAATAAGTATCGACATAACCAAAATTTGCAGTCTAAACAAAAAGGCTGAGACCTCATCTTGGCGTTGATTCTCACCACCTCTACGCCACTTATAGAAGTTAAGGGGGGAAAAATTGGGGGAATTAGTGAGGAGAACAAAGCAGTTAGAAAAAAATAATTAGCAGTCGAGCGACAGAATTTAATGAGAAAGATCTGCTAATGATCTTGGAAAAATAATCCATAAAAATTATAAAATAATTCTATAAAATTTGTAATTCTTAAATCAGTTGATTTTTAGTGATAATAGTCATACAAAAGAGAATTTTATAAAATAATTAGTTGAAATATTTTTGTGAATTGTGAGTTTAAATCTTTTCATTTTCATAATAGTAAAATCTAAAAATCGTTTTCCATTTTCTTAATAAATTTTATTTGGAAAGTTTATAAAATAATTAGTTCGAAATATTTTGTGAATTGTGATAAAAATCTAAAAATCGTTTTCCATTTTCTTAATAAATTTTATTTGGAAAGTTTATAAAATAATTAGTTTGAGATATTTTGTGAATTGTGATAAAAATCTAAAAATCGTTTTTCCATTTTCTTAATAAATTTTATTTGGAAAGTTCATAAAATAATTAGTTCGAAATATTTTGTGAATTGTGATAAAAATCTAAAAATCGTTTTTCCATTTTCTTAATAAATTTTATTTGGAAAGTTTATAAGATAATTAGTTTGAGATATTTTGTGAATTGTGATAAAATCTAAAAATCGTTTTTCCATTTTCTTAATAAATTTTATTTGGAAAGTTTATAAAATAATTAGTTTGAAATATTTTGTGAATCGCGATTTTAAATCTTTTGATCTTTCTTGATAAAATTTAGCTGGAAAATTTATAATATAACTAAATTAAAATAATTTTGCGACTCGTGATTTTAGTATCTCTCGATTTTCTTTGATAAAAGGTTTATTTGGAAAATTCTAATTAAAATAGTTTTGATAAATGGTGATATTTAGATTTTTTCTATTTTTATATAAAATCGTATATAGAAATTTGTTCGATTATTTTGATAATTGGAAATGAATTTATTTCACAAAATTATAAATTAATTTGTGAAATTCATTTATTCGATTGTTTCAATTGTTACGTCTGGCAAAATTTAAACAATTTATTTTTTTTTTATGTTATAATTTTAACAGAGTAATGAGAGAATACGTTAAGTGCCTCGTTGGTCATTCAGAAACATACCTTCGTGCGTCACAAAGCTTTTAACGGCTTAAGACCCAAAACAAACAAACAAGTAGAAACTTATTTAGTTTACGAATTATAGATAAGATTCGAAAACCTTTTAAACTCATTACAGAATATTTTTTTTTTATAAACAAATGACTCATTTTAGTATTTTAACTAAAAATAATTAAAGGTTCTAGGCAAGAGGCCAGGCCTGATAAATAATAAATAATATTTTATATATTATAACAAATAATTAAAGGTTCTAGGCAAGAGGCCAGGCCTGATAAATAGTAAATATTAATAAATAATAAATAATATTTCATAAATAATATCTCGTAAATAATATTCAAAGATAATATCTGATAATAATTAATAATAATTTTGAATAATTAATAAAAAATAATTCATAAAAATTAAAACGTGGACAGGAAAATGCTCGTGTCTGTGTGTGCGTGTGTGGTTTTGCCCACGCGTAAATGTGCTTGCGTGTGGGTGGACACATACACACACACACACACACACTTATGCGAATAGACACATAGATATAATAGAGAACCTCCAATCATAGGGCGAGTTCAGGCGACGCTCCCCGGAAAATCAAGGAGTGAGGCTAAGGGCCCAGGAACCGGACCTCTAATTGGTCACGGTTTTCCCCCAATTGAGGACAATTGGGACGCCCTAAAATTCGAGACCCAAAAAATTGGTCGCGTGAACTCTCTCTCTTGACCAGGATCTCCCAGGGTGCAGATCGGAAAAATTCAATTAAGTTCAGTGGCCGGGTTTTCTCCACGTAGAACTTTAAGTTTATTTTAAAATAGAGTCAGTGAGCTTTGTACAAAAGGTTTTTCAAGTATATCCTTTATTTTAAATATTTTTGCAACGGTAAATACTGCAAGGTGAAAACCCAGGTATGTTAATAAATATTTAATAAAAAAAATACCATAGATAAAATATTGTAAGAGCCGTTAGAAATTGTATTTGAATATTTAAATAATTTTAATTGCTAAATTTTTGTAATAGCTAATTAACAAACCATAACATTTGTACGGTTTTTAGAATATATATTTACTAAATTTAAACCGGAATTTTATCATTTAATCTTAACCTTCACCAACAATATTATTTAAACAAAAACCTCTGGAGTTCCCGGTCTATAGGCTTCGGCTTGGACCAAATACTCACAAAAATTTAAAATAATTACGTACCGAATTTGGACGTAACACAATAATTGTGAACCTTGTCACCCAAATTCGTATTTTAAGCCGTTGGCGATAATAATAACAGAAAATTTCCTTTTTTTTTCTTCCTTTCATCCTCATACAACTATTGAAATTATTACTTTCGGTAATGGGGCGTGGAGGATATTAGAATTTAACCTATACAGTATGAATATATTCTATTTTTATATATTTATATATATATGTTTAATCACCTCTGTCAATTCAAACATTTTTTTTGTCTATAATAAAATTTGAGGAATAAGTCAAATCTGATGTAACTATTACATTATTTAAATGAAAGCCTCCCGGCGTACGTCAAATCGCTTAAAATTAAAACCCAAAGCCTGTAAGTGCCCTGGTTGTCCTGGTTACCTTAAACCCATTCCTGAGTTAAATAATTCCTATAAGTTGATTCCTATAACCATTGGGGAAAGACCTCTTCCGTTGACCTGGGTCAACGATAGAGATCCTAGGTTTGGTTTCTACGCTTCCAGGCTTTTAAACGATCCAACCGTAACGGAAGTGATATACTACCCAGTAACTCCAGTTCCTGAGGTAATCACTATTGAGTGATCCACGGCGCTGTGACTCTTCTATATTATTAAGAACCAACATAAGGACCTACGAAGTAAGTAGGCCTGGTACATTTACATGAAATTATGATTTTAATTTGCAACTAGTCTAACCAGAGAATATTCCCTGGGATCAGTAGATTCCTAAAAGATTCTAATAATTCTAACAATTCCCCTAAATTTTATAAATGTTACCTACAGGACGTAACAATATGTTTTATTTTTTTTAATAATTTTAATTTAATTTTGAAATTTTTTTGCGCTAGGAATTTTTTTAGTTCGGCTGCTCGCCGCTAGGCGGCACCACTTTTTTTACAAAAAGTGGGGGGCACCCTTGGAGAATGGCCTTAAATTAAATTAATTACTTTTAATAAATTAATTTTATGCAATGTAACGGAAATCGGTTACGATAAGAGAGTCGCCGTGGCTCGCGGGTAGTCAAAACAGATGACGATGCACGAGATCCAGGCCACGACGATTCTTTCACAGGGAACCCGAGATGCAGCGTCAACATTTTTCCAACTCTGTTGGCTTTATTATATTTTTATACTAACAAAATAGTCAGTCTCACGAGAGAGCTCATGGAGCTCGAATTTTCCAGTATGTAACAGTGATGTTGTGACCAGGATGGTCTTAGATTATTTATGATTATTAATATTGAAAACTTTGTGACCAGCGATGATAAGTAAAAATTAATTTTTCAATTACAATTTCTGCGAAGGTAAAATGATGATTATTTGTGAACTTAATAATTTTAAATTTTGTTGAAGTGAGTTAAAACTGCTATTTAAATTCATTTATAATTGAAATATCTGTCAAGTGACTTTAATTAGCCAAAATAAAGTAAAATTAAAGTTAATAAAAATGAATTCATCTTGATTAACTAATTAATTTTGACGATTATTAAAATGGATTACAAGTTAATGTCAAGATCGGAGAGAGTGAAAGCGACGGACGAAGGGTTATTATTAATTAATTATTTAGTAGAAAATTACCCAAAATACTTATTCTATAGCGGAAGTACGATAGACAATCCCGATCGTTGACCTGTGTGGCTTTAGGGTAGAATATTAAGGCGAGAGGGAAGCAGGTAGGTGAATACGGGCTCTCGAGAAGTCCCTGTTCTTTTACGACTGTCTCTTTCTGTACCCGTCCACTTATGAATGTTAGAGTAAGAGGTGTAAATAAGAGAAAGATATTTTTTAAAAAAAAGAGAAAAGAATCTGTATATTCTTATATAAAAATAACAATATGATTTTACATTGATGTGTTGTGGTTTAACAGTATGTATATATATATATATATTTATAGTTAGACTTACCACTCAGCTTGAGGTGGTTTACAATTTTCGCTGATCACACTCTCTCACAATTCGCCAATTTGAATTTATGATCGCGAAATTTGTTTTTATTTAATTCGCCGGAACACTGCACTGTGGCGTCGTGATTTTACCTCAGCGGAATTAAGAGCGCTATTCGGACCCGGAGCTACTGGGGTGCCAAGCGGATACACTCCTCTATCTACCGAATACGAACTCGAATATTTGAATTTGATTTTAGGATTACGGTCTAGGAGTCTGGATTCCTAGGCTATAGACCGTCACGAGACCGATGATTCTGATTTGAGCGAGTCGAATCGACCGCGATTTTTGCGAGTTAAAATCTAGGTATTTGGCCAAGGAGCCTGATTGCCTAGGCGGTGAACCGTCACGTGGACAACGATTAAGAATTTTATTCTCTGATTCGCGGTACTAGTCGGGCTTGGGCCGATAGATCTAACCTGTACAACTTCGGAGCGAGGACCGGCAAATATTACTTCTGATTGACTCGAGATCCGACAGAGTTTATGTATGATTAGCGATTGACTGACTTCGTTAGATTTTCGGCAGTTTATATACTCTAGTTTCAATGAGAAAGTCATATGTTTTCTGATGCAATCGTTGGGTCCAGCTCATCATTTTCGACGAAAACAAATGACTAAGTACGTAGTTCCGGGTATAGCTTTCTAAAAATTAGAAAAGTCCATATATGGAGATCGGATGATATCGTTTTTGTAAACAACAACGGATGTGTAAATGCTCTAATACAAAAACAAATGATCACGTACATAGGTCCGAGTTTTAGTCATATCATTAGAACATATGCAGCGATTTCGAAATATGGAAATTAGATGGTCGTAAAATTTTTATGACCGTTGAGTTAATTAGAGGTCCGGTGCACACGTGCAGGTGTCCCGCTGAGTCGCAGCTATACATATTTTGGGTACTACGCCCGTATACACACATACATACTCTCTTGTAACTGTGTTGTAAATAGAGGTACGCAAGTAAGTGTGGATGCAAGATGAGTATACGACTAAGTGACGTAGTTGGGTTTAAGGATAGACTGCCCTTTTTGTGGAGAGAAAGAGAGACAGGTATATTATCCTATCTGTCGATCTCTATTTTCTTACTCATCGTGCATGCACTTGCATAGGTACCTGCAAAAGTGAGAGGATCTCAACGCAAAGTTTTGGATGTGGCTAGTACACCTTTTCATAAAAGAAAATAGAAATGGAACGATGTTATTCCAGAAGTTAAATCGCAATTCATATGTATCAATCGTTACATTAAATATTTTAATTCATTATTCAAATACTTTTTGTGAGCGAATTTCAAATTCAATAATTTAAAAAATGTTGCTACGGACTTGAAGTAATTTTTTGCGAGTATGGTGCGGAAAAATTTGTTTGATTTATTGAACTAATCAGCTATTTTGAGAATGCTGGACGAATTACGAAGAACGTTATAATTTAAAATAATGATTGTGAATTTAGAATTTTATTATGATATTTAAATTAATTTATACAAATTAATTATTTTTATATTTAAAAATAAAGGTGTTGCTACGGATATTTTTAATTTATATCGCGTTTGCAATTTTGTATTTGTACGCGCTACTATGAGATAATAATTCTTATTGTAAAATATTTTTGAATTGTAAGATTGTTTTTACGGAGTTTTAAAGGTGTTTTCGCGAGTATATTTGAATATATTACGCGATAAAAATTAGTTTATTATTACTATATGGAATAATAATGAGCGGATATTTTAGTAAATATTTTAATTATGCATTATTGTAGGTCATTTTATTTTACAATGGGATCAGTCGAGATTCTCGTCGCTGATTTAGCGAAGAGTATGTCCTGGTATACTGTAAAACCAAGACGTAGTCGTTATATCACGATAAGGCCTCAAAGCTTATCTCAAGTAATTTTTTGAGCATAATTGAAATATTTGCCGACCACCGGTTATCAATGGAAAATTATTAAATAGCGAAATGTTTCCGGTCATGACTCACGACATTACTTTACTATAAAATATTTCAGAAATTTGCATATATAACTATGCTTATAATAATGCACATTGGAATACACTCATGCCATAAATTAAAGGAACAGAAAATTTTTTGAAATTTTTTAGTGATTTTTGAAAGGCTGTAACTTTGTGAAAAATAATCGTATCGAAAAACAAAAAAAAGCATTTTGTAGCTTGAAATCTCTAGTTTCAACTCATTTTCATCAATTTTTTTTTAGACCTCCAGCCATTGCGCAATTACCCAGGTAGGAAAAAATAATAGTCCCAGGCTTGGTCCAAGCTTGTGCCAAGCCTCGTGAGACTTGGGCCTAGCCTGGCAATCAAGCTTGGCCCAAGTCTGGTTAAACTCTGGAATGATGGCCTCGGGCCAAGCCTGGCTGCCAATGCTCGGGCCACGCCTGGCAAACAAGCTTGGCCCAAGTCTGGCTACTAATGCTCGGGCCACGCTTGGCAAACAAACTTGGCCCAAGTCTGGCTGCCAATGCTCGGGCCACGCCTGGCAAACAAGCTTGGCCCAAGTCTGACTGCTAATGCTTGGGCCACGCTAGACAAACGAGCTTAGGCCAAGTTCATATGAATGAAGTGCCATCCACGACTTAGGCCCCGAAGACTGACGAGTTATGCTTTAATGCACGATTTTCTTAATCCTTCTCCAATAGTCATAAATAATAGTTTGTTTATAGTTTTTTTTATTTCGCGCCATTTTTAAACAATACATAGTAATAATTTTATAACATTACGCTTTAATATAACTTAGGAAATTGGGTTTAATGAAAAATAATCTTTTAATCAAATAAAAAATAAAAATGAAAATAGGAAATAAAAAAAAAATAACTTAAACGGAAATAGTGCGAGCTTTTCTACCACCCTCTCGGTCACCTGAACCAGCTAAATAGTTACTGGTGACAGACAAAATCTTCAGGGGTGCTTCAGCACTTTGGTATTTTTCTTCAACAAATTCTGAAAATTAATTTGTAAAATTTAAATAAGCCACAATTTTCCGATCGTAAAAATATTTAGAGTTGAGATTAATGTTATTAGTTTATACCTTTTAAACATTGATAAACCGAAGTCGCGGAAAAGTTTTTTTTTCCAAGTCCTTTTATTTGTCGACCTGTGCCACTGTATTCCAGTTGGACTGTTTTTTTAATAATACTGGCAATGATGGATTTAATATCTTTCTCATATTCTTTACATCCTGCAGTGATAATTTTGAAGTGCAGTTTCTAAAATTTAAAAAGTGATAGTGTTTAAAAACTAGTTCAAAGCATATGTTATTAAAACTTGATACCACTGAGCGAAAAAAATATCTCATAAAAGCGAAATAAATTGTGTCATAAGAATATTTATTGATTCAAGAGTAAAAATTTCTATAACAAGTACTAACATTCTCAAAATATGAGAATATTTTTTTTAAGAAAAATATATAATTAATTAAAAAATATATTTAAACTATCACTGATGCAAGATAATATTTATTTACCTCCTCAGTGTATTAAGTGATGAAAAGTGAAAAATTTTTTAAATAATACTCACAAGAGCTTGTTGTTTTTCTAAACTTAAATTAAGTTCCTCATCAAAATCAAGAAATTTAACCAAATTTTCTATTGGCAAGGATACTGAGATGTTTTGCCGTTCATTTAGTAATGCCTCTGGGACATTTGATCCAGAAGAACCAATAGCCAGTTTCAGTTGATTGATTTTAGCGTCAAAATCATACTGGAGACTAAGTTTGGCACTGTTAACTTTACTAGTAACCAGAAGATCCATGTACTGAGCAAAGATTTCTATGGTATAATAAATACAAATATTAAAGTATCGAAGATATTATGTACGTCAATTTTAATAATTATTTTATTTTAAATGTCTCTCACGTTGTGAACCGTCCATTTGTTTGTATAATTGTTGCAACTTTTCTTTTGTGGTATTACGGGTTACTCTTGCCGGACCGTTTTGATTATTTAATGTACCTGAAAGAGTTTATTAATAATCTAAAATTGAAATCTACTCAATAAAATCGATATAAAATAAAAAAAAATATTAATATTAACACAAAATAACAGTTTTATGTATAATTTATGAAGAAGTAATATTTAGAAAACCTTGAACTTGATGAACATCGTCATTGCTCGCAGCTGTACTGTTTGTACGTTCGAAGTTATAATTTGCACTACAATGAAGGTCTCTGGTGATGTTTTGATCTATTAGACACATCAAAAATTATTATTTTTATATTTAAGCATATTTTTATATACATAAATATTATTTTCATTTTTATAATTATACTTTTTGTTAAAAGCGATGGACCAGATTTCGATTGGGTTGACAAAAGTACTGACTCAGTTAACATAGATTTTGCCAGTGTCTTAGAAATATGTGGTGGTTTGTCATTGTTATTTTTATGATTTTCTATGTCAGTACTTTCTGTCTGAGACAATGACGTAAATGCCCGCTTAAGCCGACGTTTACCTTGTTCGTAGTCATCTAAACATTTTAATAATAAATAAAAAACAATTTTATCAAGTTGAAATAAAAAGAAATGAAGTAACTCAGTAAAATACTCACAAGCTTTGTTGATGATCGAAATATCTGTAAAAGTGTCCCAAGTATCTACTGGATCTCTTTCTTTTTCAACCCAGCGGTCCAAAAACTTATAATGATGTTGAGGAGGATATTTACATACCCAACCACTCTCAAGTTCTGAAACCCATGAACTTGGAACAAGCTCGATAACCAATTTTTCATTCACAATTTCATCAAATTTTATAATGAGAAATTTTGCGTCACTAATAAATTCTTCCATTTGAAGATATTTAAATATTATTTTTCAAGTCAAATTTTGTTCGAAATTTTTTGAGAGGTTATATTCTTCACTTGGACATTAAAATACAAATTAATCAAACTGAAAAATAATAGGATTATCAATTTTGTGTTTACAGCGACATTAAAATTAGGATTATAATATTTGAATTTTTATATTGTTTAAATTTTGTAATAAATATTGATAATTACCTAAAAATTCTAACAGTAATTAGTAATGGAGGTAATTCAACACACACTGCCGTGGAGATGACGCCAACTTTCACGCATGCGTCAATTTCGACGCGCATGTATAATTAGTGCGCAGGTTCTAGAGGAGGGATGAAACGAAACGCACGCTCTCTCAGTTTGGAGCAGTTTGAAGTACAAATAGTAAAGAAAAAATATGAAAGGAATTTATTTTCAACATTAATTTTAATTCGTGCTTTTATTTAAAAAAGAAAATTAGATAACTCGAAGAATACAAAGTTTTAAAATTATACAAATTGAATTAATTATGCGAATCGAATTAAAAAAATAAAGATTACAAAATTTATAGATAAACGAGACCAAAAATAATACAGATCAAGATATTTAAAATCACAAAAAAATATAAGAAGCAACTGATGTTTTATATTATTCCAGAGTGAAGTAAAGAAATTACATATGTTTCATTTTCAATTTTTAACGATATACATTTAGTTTTTATTTTTTTCAGGGGAATCGATTCCATTGACTCAGAGAACTCTTTAACTTTAATTAAACCAACATCTTGTGAAGGGCATGGACTTATAAAAACATTTTCATATAAAACAGCTTCTTTTCCGTAAATAAAAAAACTCTTGATTCCTTTTAAATTTGAAGACGGATTTTCTATTTTTAATAAAATCTGATTAATTATAAATACTTTATTATTACGTAACTGAACCACATTATTTGGCATATTATTACTATAAAACATATCATTATATTCTAAAAAACTAATATTAATATACGAAATTTGATTGATTTTAATTTTTTTTTCAATAGTATCGGTATCATAATTTCCAATTGTTGAATTAATTTTAATATTCATGCTGTCCAAAGATTCTGCTGCATTAAGTCGATTGACGATTTGAGGTAAAGGCTTGGCAGCTGAATGAACAAGCTTTTTTATTTTTCCAAGGAAACTTTCTCCCCAAAATGCCGAATAGTCATTTAAAGGTCTGTTCATGCGCCGCACATCGTCTGCAATATGAATGAAGCTGTGAAAAGCCATAATTTGTGTTTCATCTCCATAAATAGATGGCAATAATATCACAAATCTTTTGAGCTGTCTTTCGGCAAAATCTACGTGTTGAGTAACTAGTTCTTCACTACAGAGAATGCGACTACCAATATGAAATAATAAAAAATGTTGATATTGTTTAGTCGACAGTACAAATTTCAGAACTATAGGTCCAAAGTACAGCAGCATAAACCTATATTGAGTTGCTTTCCAATGTGAAACTTCATCAAGATCAAACACTTTTCGTTGAAATTCATTTGGAATGTAAGGGGTAACAGAGTCCATTAAATTTTTAAAGACTTTTCTTTTTTCTTGGTCAAGTCTATAACGACTACCTTGTACTACCCACTTATCAAGTAAATTTTTCATCGCTCCTAAATACAACAAATGCATTGAGTCTATCAAAACATCTCTAACAGGATCAAAATCCGGTAATTTAATTAGCGGTGTAGTTATATCCGGTAGATGATGCTCTGTTTGGGTCTTATCAATAAAAGATTGCTTCGTTCTTCTAATACAATCAATCTCTGGATATACTCGTCTTTTACTGATGGTTATACCTTTTACAGTACATCTCTCACAACAATAATATGCTGTTGGACTTTTGATGCATTTTAAATAGGCACAAGCCTGACCATCAGCAATCAAGCACAACAATTTAAAAGTATAGAATTGTTTATTAATTTCTACACCCTCTCGCTCTAAAGCTATAGTTTCTTCTATAAAATCATTTAATAAATCACTTACATTCTTTGGTTTTGCATCACCACAAAATATTGCAACCAAAATAGGCTGACAATCATATTTTTTATTATAAACTTTCATCAAAATAGGCCATACTTGTTTTTTAGAATGTTTGTATATATTCATTCCATCAATATGAATAACTACATTTATAGAATTTTCTCGATACACTGCAGGTGTGATTCTGTTCTCAAGACCATTTTTAATGCCTAAATATAAGTATTCACCTACAGATTCACGCTTTGTTTCTGTAGAAATTGATTTTATACGGTGTTGATATCCTAGAAAACTTTGAGCGGTAGATGGAAAATTTGTGTATCCTTCATCTTTCAAAATCTTTAATAACTCTGTCACAGCATTTAACGGCATATTCATGAGATTATTTACAGCCCAAGTATGCACTTTTGTATAGATATTTCCGTTATCAATATTAATTTCTTGAATATTATCTTCTGAATCACTAACTCTACTATCATTTGCACTATAAACTGATTCAACACAAAAACTACCAGATGAAGCAGACACGTTTGCACAATCATATAATTCAGATGTTATCGAATTAATAGAATTGTTATGGGACACAAAATTTGGAGTAAATTCATCACATGCGATTGATGTCACAACAGAACCAACAACTTCAATACTCTCAGATTCACTTAAATAATCACCATCGTCAGCTGTACTTTCATCATTTTCAAGTTCTATTCGACGTAAAGCACGTGCTTTTTTAATTTTTTGATAAGATTGCGATTGATTATTACGCTTTTTATTCATATCGATCATTTATAAAATTTGTAAACAGTGATACTAAAAATATTAAAATCATATAATATATAACCTTCAAAAAAGTAAATAGTGCTGCTACCTATAATATAAAAATGAATTCATTCGTTATTATTGTGGTTGATAATATTTAACGCATGTATTTGAAAATAATTAATTACATAATTTTTTGGATACACTTGTATACAATGTATCTATATGTAGGATGTAAAGAAAGTTAAAATTACCATGAATATTTTAATGATGTATATTTTTATTTTATTATTCTCTCTCTCTCTCTCTCTCTCTCTCTCTCCATATATAGGGGAGACCGGGGCATAGCGGCCCACTTAAGCGAGTTATTATTTCTAGCTACTATTGATCATCTAAAAAATTTTCTTGTGTCATATCTTGAGGGAACATATGATAATTTCGTCAAAACCAACAAAAAAAAAATTTTTTTTTTCTGGGGCACAACGGCCCACTTCTGGAGAATAATTAAAAAAAAAAAAAGTTCTCAAGTAGAAGACAGTGATTGCCATTGCCTGTATTGTAATGGACTCTATTCTGAATCAAAGGAATCATGAATTCAGTGCAATAACTGCAAAATGTGGTCTCACGATTCCTGTGCAAGTATTGAGCAAGATTATTCAGATGAATATACCTGTGATTACTGTGAAAATAATTAATTGTATTTTTTTATTTAATTGTTTAAATATTTTTAGAAAGCTAAGTGTTTAAAGATTTATCAATTATAAAAATTGTTCTTTGTTATAATTATTCTTAAAATAATTTAAAATTTGTTGATTAATACAAAATATTCTTATTTTTTAAGTTGCTGTATATTTTTTAATCCCAAAAGTTTTTGTTATATTTTAGATTAGAAATTACTTGATTGTGGTTTGACAAATTTTAATTTTTTTGAAAAAAATTCTTATCAAATCATTTTTATCATAAAATTTAAAAAAAAAAAAAAATTTTATCAATATATTTTTGAAAAAAAAGATTTTATCAACAAAGTTTTATGGGAAAATTTTTTGATAGTCCATTTTGTCCCGGATTTCGCTACTTAACTAAAAAAAATTAAATTTATTTTTTGACGAAATTTTTGGAGTGGGCCGCCGTGCCCCGGCCTCCCCTATATATATTACACAAAAGAAAAAGACTCCCTCATACTTATTGCTATACGATAAATTGTCATTAATAAATTATTGAATTTATGTTGTTTAAAATTGTCCTCAACTAAAGTTTATCAAAATTTTTTTATTTTAATCCGAAATAAATATCTAAATTTATCACGAGCATCTAAATTGAATAAATGTGACAGAAACTTTGAGGATAAGAATAATAATAAGTATAAGAAAAAAAATTTAATACACTAATCTTGGCTGAGCAATGGCATTGAAGTTTGGCCCAGGCTTAGGCGAATCCTGGTCGCCAAGGCTTGGCATTAAATAACGGGGCCACGCCTGGGCCAGTTGTGAGCATTGGGAGTTCCTACCTGGGTATAAGCATGAGAAATACCGCGAGAAAAAAATTTTCTAAATTTTTCCTTTTCTTTGAGAGAGTCCACGGGCTTCGAAAAAAATCGTTTAGCTAAACCAAAGCATAGGTCGGATAGGAAATTTAATCAGCTTTAATTTCCATTTTTTTGGAGATTCGTACAAGAACTTGTCGCTGAGATATCAGCCTTCAAACAGAAAATGATCCTTTTGGGTTTGATCGTCGATATTTCAGATACTTATGAGCGCACAGTAAATTTGAGGGTGGCGTTGAAAACTTGAATAAATTCCCTACTAGACCCTTTCATCAATTTTTATGAAAAAAATTTTTTTTTATCCTTAACATCCCTATGAAGTGAGTACAAAAAAGTGACTTTTTTTGGCTAAACAGTAAATCAACCGCTACTTTGTAAATATTGTTAAAAAAAATAATGTTGCCAGGGAATTTTTTAGCTTAATGTACCCCCAATAACCCTGTGAATTTTTAAATTGATCCATCGAGCCGTTTTTCGGGGTGGATTGATCAAAATTTTCCAAAACAATTAGAGGAACAAGTTTTGTTTCTTTAATTTTGTTATGACTATCGAAATGAAAACAATTATCGTTTTTTCATTGTTTTTGTCAATTTGGTACTTATTAGCGGTTGAAATTAAGAAAAAAAAAGAAATTTTTTTTTGAATTTTTTTTTTTGAATTTTTTTTTTTGAATTTTTTTTTTTTTGAATTTTTTTTCTTGAACTTTTTTTTTTGAATTTTTTTTTTTTTAATTTTTTTTCTGAATTTTTTTCAAATTTTCTTAAAATTTTTTTTTGAATTTTTTTTTTTTTGTGTTTTGAAATGTTTAAAACATTTTAATGCTGTGAAATGCCCGTGTGTGTGTCTGTCCGTGTGTGTGTATTTGTGCGTGGGTGTGTCTATGTGTTCTAATATCGTGTGTTGCCTCCTCTACTTCTAATAACTGCACGCAACCGATTTCGCATACTAATGCAACGACGAATTGCCAATTGCGGAATCGTTTGCCAGATTCGCTGCAATGCACGTTCTAATGCAGCTAAATTCGGCAAATTCGGATATTCCCGGCGCAATCGACGCCCCATTATATCCCACACATGCTCAATAGGATTGAGATCGGGACTCATTGGTGGATGTCGTAGCAACGTTATGTCATGTCTCTCAAAAAATCGTCTAGTCACGTTGGTTGTGTGAGGGCGAGCATTATCTTGCATAAAGATGAATCTCCTCACAGCTTGTCGTCGAGGCAAGACAACTGGCCTCAAAATTTGGTCAATGTAGCGTCTGGCGTTGAGGGATTGACGAACGATTACTAGAGGAGTTCGCCACGACCATGAAATCCCAGCCCAAACCATCACCGATCCTCCATTGAAGGCAGCAACAGGGCGAGTGAAGTTTTGTAAAAAACGTTCACCTTGGCGACGCCAAACTCGGGGCCTTCTGTCGTCACCGTACAGGCAAAACCGAGAGTCATCAGAGAACAAAACATTGGTCCATTGCCTCCAGTTCCACCCAAAATGTTCGCGAGCGTACGCTAGACGAGCTCGGCGATGTCTGACCGTCAGCATTGGTACCCGAACCGGATTTCTGCCTCGCAACCCAAACTCACGAAGACGATTGGTCACTGTTTGGCGTGAAATGTTTCGAGGTTGTCGTCGTCGTCGTTGTTGTTGTCGCTGTCGTTGTTGTTGCTGTTGCTGTCGACGGTTTGGAACATCCTGAGCAATGACTCTCGCATAAACAAAAGTTTCTTGCCAAGCACGTCGAACTATTGCTCGATCATCGCGAGGAGTCGTTTCACGTCGACGACCTTGTCCTGGCCGTCGCCCGTATCCAGCTGTCTCTTGATATCGCGTATAGGCACGAGACACGACCGATGCGCTAACGCCTAACATGTCACCGACATCCCGATACCTGTAACCCTTGTCACGGCTGCTACTTTCAAAAATTTTATTTTTTTTTCCTCCCGAAATAAGTACACACTAAGATCTCTTGTACGTAAACCTTTTTATGTATAACGCCGACTTATTGACGCCAGCAGTCGTACCGGACAAATATACCTACCTGAGCGTTGTCAACGCTTTACAATTAAGTCGTATTGTACTAATGGACCACGTGTATTATAGATTTCTCTTGCTCTATGGATTTCGTCATTTTTACTTAACGTACTTTTAAAATTTATGTATCCGTTCCCATTTAATAATCTAAGCATAGAACGGTAATCTTTTCTTTGATTTTTCATCTTAAAACTATAGACCACCCAACTCGTGTGCACCTGCATGTGATTCTTGGAAATTAAAGAAAGCTAATGGAAACCACCAAATTTATGGCTTCCTCGGCGGCAGAGTGGCGCCAGGTCATCGGCCCACCTAATAGTCAAAATCTATTTCCCAGGGATCACACGTGTGCATGGGCTTAGAACTTTCGGGCGAGTCCGAGTCTTCTCGTATGGGAAACAAGTTACCACCACTTTCCATATGTGAAGACCATATAAAAAGACCATGGACTTAAGCTCATCAGTTCTTTTGGGAATCAAACTCTGAACCATACTGAACTCCGGACACTTGACGGTGTTCGTGACTAGAGGATTGATATCTCGATTGAGCATTCGGTAAACGGTAGCTGGGCGTACGAACCGGACCTTGATCGTCGTAAGCACTCGAATAATCGGTATATCATTTTCTACTAGTCTCAGGAGAATAATTAGCGTTATTAAATTCACCATTCGGTCAACGGTAGCTGGGCATACGAACCGGACCTTGATCGTTGTAAGTCGTGAATTAATATCAATCGGAAGCACCGATAGCGTTGATTATCTTCATCTTATTTTTAATCCATTTAATTTCATTTTATTTTAATATTGAATTATACCACGAGAAACGTGAAGAATCAAAGAATATTTTACCGCGATGAATGCGAAGATTTTGAATAATATTTTACCGCGAAAATACGCGAAGATTTTATAAACAATTTATATTTTATTTTTACCGCGAAAAAGCGAAGAATTTGAATACATTTGAAATTATTTTACCGCGAGAAGCGCGAAGACATTCATTTTATTTTTTTGGAAACGTATAAACATTTAGATTGATACAACAAAAGTATACTAAATAAATAAATAAACCGATAAATTAGAATCATATTAACCGCGAGAACGCGTTGTGAATAAGTGTCCTGTGTTACTGCTGACAGTCCTGACACCTCACCAAAAACCTGTTTAGGGTAAGTTTTAAAACATTGTAACCATTATTTGATATTTTCTAAATTTACTTCGAAAAACTGTCAAACATATGCACGAAACATTTACTTTCATATATATTGTCATTTGTAACCCTTTTTGTATTTTGAGAATATTTAGTCCTCAAGAAATAAATACTCGTTAACATAAAACAATTGAAAAATATTATTTCACAGACAATTTTACTTTAACAACGAGATACTAGCTTCACGAGGCTTTTCGGCAGCCCACCTTCCTTTATCCCTTATTTTACTACCTGTCTAGCCGCTCAGACCGATAGTTCACAGTAGGGGGTACACAATCTTACGTTTACCGCTCGACGTTTGATTGTGAAAAATAATCAATCACATCATAAATTGGAAATCATTTTGGGTTAATATCAATATTGTCTTCAACAATATTGTGTAGGCGCGATCTAAATATAAATAGAATAAACTGAGCATTTGGTTAACGGTAGCCGGGCATACGAACTGGACCTTGATCAATGCAAGTACCCTTTTATTCAATACTTTTATACGAAATCTCGTACCTACGCCCATCACGATCTCCAATCGTGACACCCTCTTCAACGAGAGTTACTAGCCGAGCGACTTCTGGCTCAGATAAATGCCGCCTAGGCATGATCAAAAATTAAAAAAAAAATAAAGTTTGCAAAAATTTTTAACAACTTTTATTTTTTAATTTATCAAAATTAAAAAAATAAAGATTAGTTTTGAAAAAAACTGTTTTTTTTTTTTTTTTTAGAGTACAAATAAACTTCGCTGAGAGTATCAATAATTAATCGCATAAATTTTCGTAGGTTGAGTACATGAATACCGGTTAGGGGTATCAACTTTAATTTAATGCAATTAATTTGGGATAAGGAAAATTGTGGTACGCCTATGCGAAATCATGTCAAAATTCAGTGAGCATTATTTCCTGAGATGTTTGAAACATTTTAAGCACAAAAAAAAAAAAATTCAAAAAAAAATTTCTTTTTTTTTTTTTAATTTCAACCGCTAATAAGTACCAAATTGACAAAAACAATGAAAAAACGATAATTGTTTTCATTTCGATAGTCATAACAAAATTAAAGGAACAAAACTTGTTCCTTTAATTGTTTTGGAAAATTTTGATCAATCCACCCCGAAAAACGGCTCGATGGATCAATTTAAAAATTCACAGGGTTATTGGGGGTACATTAAGCTAAAAAATTCCCTGGCAACATTATTTTTTTTAACAATATTTACAAAGTAGCGGTTGATTTACTGTTTAGCCAAAAAAAGTCACTTTTTTGTACTCACTTCATAGGGATGTTAAGGATAAAAAAAAATTTTTTTCATAAAAATTGATGAAAGGGTCTTGTAGGGAATTTATTCAAGTTTTCAACGCCACCCTCAAATTTACTGTGCGCTCATAAGTATCTGAAATATCGACGATCAAACCCAAAAGGATCATTTTCTGTTTGAAGGCTGATATCTCAGCGACAAGTTATCGTACGAATCTCCAAAAAAATGGAAATTAAAGCTGATTAAATTTCCTATCCGACCTATGCATTGGTTTAGCTGAACGATTTTTTTCGCAGCCCGTGGACTCTCTCAAAGAAAAGGAAAAATTTAGAAAATTTTTTTCTCGCAGTATTTCTCATGCTTGCGCAATGGCTGGAGGTCTAAAAAAAATTGATGAAAATGAGTTGAAACTAGAGATTCCAAGCTACAAAATGCTTTTTTTTGTTTTTCGATACGATTATTTTTCACAAAGTTACAGCCTTTCAAAAATCGCTAAAAAATTTCTAAAAATATTCTGTTCCTTTAATTTATGGCATGAGTGTATATTGTAAATATTCGCAATGTATAATCAATTTAAAGTTCCGATATCAGAGACGGAACTTCTGATGAAAAGACAAATCGTTTGAAGGATCGATTACTTGCATTTCGGCAGCAAGAATCGAACAGTTGTAAAAATTTACCGGTAGTAGAATCGGAATCTACAAAATTGAAAGCCCATCTCTCAAAGGAGACTGCGATGGGCAAAAAACAAAATTATTTACGGGCTCGATTACTTGTATTTCGGATGCAAGAATCAAATGAATGTAGGACTCTACCTATAGAAAAATCTGAATCTACACTGAGAAAAAATTTCTCTTCGGACAATTAAATTGGTTTTGTTGAATTCTGTTAAACTAATATTTAATTGGGACAACTCAATTTTATAACGTCAATATAATCTATTTTCTCATTTTTAACAAATGATTTAATAGACTCTATTTGGTTGACGTTAGTATTTCTCTTGTTACGATAATAAAATCATTTGGTAAAGTTGAGAAAATATTTATTTGATAGACAACTAAATTAATTTGTAGTGCCGAATAAACTAAAAAATTAAAGCAAAATATCATTATGTTAACTCTAATGAATATTACAGACACAAAAAAATATATTCATTTAGAATACATATATATATTTGTTTGATGTTAATAAATATATATTAAAACCTAATGATTATTGATTTAAAAAGTTATGGTGATAGGCAGCAGTAGCGGGAGTAATTCGGTGCTCGCCACTAGATCGCGCCCACCTTTTGTAGTGTCCCTGGTAAGAAACTTATTTCAGAGTTATATTCAAAACTTTTCGAAGCATTAATGGGACGTGTAACTTGCTGCTTTTTTGATAGTAATATAGGGGTATCCTGTATTACACTATGACATTAATGTTTAATATTAATGTTTTCCTGAACAATTTTTGTCACAGTACATAAAAAAAGTACGTGTTAAGGAAATAAATTATTTTTCTAAATATGCATTTAATTAATTGTCAAATAAATATTCTGTCATTTTAAAATAATATGTCATTATTATTAATAACTTATTCTCTAAGGCTCACTAATATATTTCATTGTGCCTACTTTATAAGCTCTACAGGTAATCAATTTGATTTTATGCTTGCTACTTAACGCGTAATTATCTTTACTAAATATTTTGTAGTCTCTAATAATTTGTTTCGTTGGTGGATTATAAAATATTTAGTTAAAACAACCAAATATATGATTGGCAATGGGCAATCAAATTATTTTGTTGTCATGGCTAAAATTTAGTTGTCAGAAGAAAATTTTTTTCTCAGTGTACAAAGAATCATGCACATATTCGATGTACGAGTCCTCATGTATTATTATATTTTTGTTGAGTGTGCTCCGAATTCTCCAGGTTAATTTTATACAAAAAAAAAAAAAAATGAAAAAAGAAAATTTTTTAAAAATTAAAATACGGTTAAATCGCGATCCATATGTAACGATCGTTACACTGGTGATATCGGTCTCCGACTCGTTGAGGGCTTCTTGGACTCGATGTCGATCCTCTTCGATAAATCCTCACGCGCTCCTTGGACTCGATGTCGATCCTTTTCAGTGCAATTCTCACGGGCAGACGTTGTATACCAAACCATCACACTTACTCAGTAATCAAATTTGGTTTTCTTTAACCAGACGAAGGAGTCGCAAAATCTCCTTATTTAATCAATTCGAATGGAATTATCACGAGATAGAACTGATTACTGGACTAAATGACTAGATGTGACAAATTTCTCGTTAGGCCGACTCAAGTAAATTGTAATAAGTTCTGGTGATAGAGACCTCGCCAAGCGTCATCCGTCCACTCTAAGTGATAGCCAGGGCCTCAGTCCTTGAGCAAGCGTTTGCTGGCTCTTTTATATGTTAATTTTGGAGGCGTGGAACTACCCCACTGTCATCGAAATTCAAATAGAATTCGATCTAGGAGGCCTCTGACATGGCCCCGGGTGACTAAGAAGTGTCAATTAAGATATAATTATCACAATAGATGGCTGTGAGATCAGTTGGATTTTCGCGCTTGATGTTCAAGTTGAAAATCAGAAACGCACGGTCACAGGCTAGTGGAAAATTCCACCATTAAAAAATTAAATTTAATCGCTAATAGCAAATTTCATTATTAAAAAATTGAATTTAATGGCTAGTGAAGAATTTCACCATTAAAAAATTAAATTTAATGGTTAACGGAATTTTTTGCCATTGAAAAATTAAATTTGATGGCTAATGGAATTTCTCGCCATTAAAAAATGATATTTAATGGCTAATGAAATCGCTAATGCATTAAAAATAGTAATGCATTATTTATAATCCTGGTCAAATTAAAGACTCGTTTTCTGGGAATTGACTTTGTTGACTTAAATTTCTAAGTTAAAAAAGTCATTTTTAAGTCAAAAGAATTATAGCAGCCAAAATCAAGTTAATTAAGTCAAAAGCAAGTCAGAAAAGTTAAAATCAACTTATTTTTTTGACCCGGGCAATTTGAAAAAGTTCCTTAGACTCACTTTTTGATTTTTTATTATGTAAACAAATTTGTAACATTAACTTGAGTATTTCTTTTTTACATGTAATATAATATAACCGGGTACCCCTCGACTCCCGTGGTCTTGACAACGAGGCTTACGAGGTCACAATTTGGACACCTTTTGAACTCAAAAAGTTCTAAGGGCGCCACTGAGAGTAAATTGCACGATCTCTCAGTATCGTGTGCAAGGAAAAAACAAAGTAGAGAGAAATGAAATCTCAAGGACGAGTTTGAAAATTTCCTTACCGTGGCTGGACCACACAGCTGCAGAGTTAGGTTTTAAATATAACAAATTGAATCACTTAATGAGTGGTCGGTTGGACTCAGCGTCATGAGTCAATTGAGAATAATTATTTCAGTAAATTTAATTTAATAAAATATATCCAAATTTATTTATATTATTTATGTGGCAACAGATATGCTTCCTAGTTGATATTAAATCTATTTAACAATAATAAAATTTCACTTTCCCGACAATATTTACGTATTTTAAAATTTGACTCAGTTTTAATTTAATTCAATATAAAATTCCTTTAATTATAACAACAATTGTTATCTCCTTAATATTAAACAAATTTTTGCTGGCGAGGAATTACTTAACTATAAATACGCACACACACTTATCAATTATTTCTTTATTTCGCCGAATAGTTCTTGGTTCATTCATTTCATACTTGATCTTAATTTTACTAAAACTAATATAAATAATTTTCACTAAGCCAAGTTTCCTTTAGTGCGGTCTGTGAGACTCAGCACCAAGGTCACTGTATCTAGCGAGATGTTGCTATGCCGGACTTGGCACCCGAGTGAGAGACGGTCTGTTAGACTCAGAATCTCCAACGAAATGCCAGCTAATAAATCTACCTAAGTTTTTAATTATAAATAAATATAGATTTTATTAACAAATTTATAAGTGGTCGGTTAGACTCAACTATATAAATTTATTAATACTACGAAACCTGAACCAAGTATAAAATGGCGACCAAACGGTCTCGAACCCACGCCGCGACAAACCGATAATTTATAATTTTATTTTACTTAGTTATAAAAATTTTTCCAATTTCAATATAAATAATTATTAACTTTTGAGTTAAAAAATAAATTAATCCTTTAGGATGGTCTTGATAAAATTACCGAGTTTGCCAATGATGTAGTTGATGACGCCATTAGGTGGGAGGAGGTACGCCACCGAGCCTTTTGCCGCTGGATGTTGTTGATAGCCGCTTTCTTTCAGCCTCTATTAATTAAATGATAGTGTTAATTACGCGGTTGCCAAACTCAGCGTAATTTTATGATTTTCTAGAGGAAATTTTTCAAGAGCCACAGCCACTGTGGATTGTAGGATGGCGTCCGGGGTCAGGCTTATACTCACCGTTTATTTAAGAATATACCAGAACACACGGGGTCTTCTCGACTCACCGTCGATCTTCTTATGGTGATAATTGATGAAATATTCGTCTCACTTTAGACGATAATTGATGATTCTTGATTGGGGTCTCACGACTCACCAAAACTTTATTAATATTTTATAAAATTTTAGAAACGGTTATGTTTAATCTTATCGGCGACTTGTATTGCATAGCTCTAGGCAGAGAGTGCCGCTGCAGTCCCGCTCGGTCTGCTGCGAAGCCGGCAGTTCCCCCTCTCAGTCCATTCCAGGCTCGTGCCACCAAGATTTTTTAGAATTTTTATTGCACTAAAAACGGCGGGACTCGGGGCCCTCATAGAGTACCCGTTCGTCGCACGGTTAAACGTGTCAGCCAATTAGTGAAGTCCCAGTATCGATTTTTAGTGGCATGGGGACAACGATGATGCGTGGGCTGAGAGCGCAGTCGAACGCAAAATTCAAATTTAACAATTAAATTTACAATAAAATAATTTTATTTAAATAAATCCCTGTTATAATTAATATATAATCCATACAACATTTATATGATACTTTCATCAGAATGAAAAGTTCAATTAAATATCAGTTAAATTTTACACTTATTATGTATCACTTTTACTTTAGATGAAAAAGCATAATTGTTCGAGAAATTTGAAAACGAGCCAAGAAAAATCAAGGTATTAGTCTCAAAGTTTTGAACAAGATTCCGATCCAAAAAAGTTCTATAAAATCGAACACATCTAAAGCAGCAGTAAAAAGGGTATGTTAACATAATTATTTGCATACCAAAAAAGCTTTATTTAAAATCAATACTATTTTGTCAAAGTTTTTAAAAACGTATCGGTGTATTCGGAATCCCGCTTTACTTATTAATGGCCCAATATTTTCAAAAAATTTACAAAACGATTTATTATTTTTGATTAACAAATAGGTTTTTTAAGGGAATTTCCTTATGTTACAATATAATAATAATACAACATTATTGTATCATGAAATAAAATTATATGCTTATGTATAGAAAAAGATAAAAAAAAAAGCGAAGGAAAATTATATCATGACAAAATCAAAATTATTTAGAATATAATAATATAAAATAATTGACAACAGTTTTTTTATGTGCAGAGATAATAACCAATCTCTTTGTAAATCAAGATTATTATAGAAAATATGAAAGTTATGCCACTACGTCCCTGGTGGAGGAGCGCGATGTAAAAAACGAGACGTCGTCAAAACCACTAAAGCGACATCGTTTTCTTAAAGAAACGTGACACGATTGAAAAGTAAATAAATGGTTGAAAAATCAGGGAATCTTAATAACAATGCCAAGAGCTATGATATCCGAGTCGACAAAAAAAATTTATAATAACAAGTTGTTATTTAGACAAAATAAAACGTAATTAATTGTAATAAATCAAGATAGGTACTTTGCAAGCGTTTCATAAACAAAAATGTATAATGTGTGTCATATCGATAACGTAGAAAAGTAAAATAATTTTTGTATCAATAATGGTGTGATGAGGAGACAAGTAAAATAGTTATTTTATCGAAAATCGTAGGTTCGTAAGAAAAGCAAGAGATGTCACTTTAACATGAATTAGAACATGAATAATAAAAGTGAGGCTCGAGCAAAGCGTAAAACTCTAAATAAGAAACGACATCGTTTTTCTTTCAGCTCTACCCAAAAAGATATGATGTTATTGAATAATTAATTCTGGAAATAATAAATAGATATATAATGCATTATCTTTATTGCAAGAGTAAGTTGATGACTACTAAAAAATGCTGAATTTTTTAATGTTAAAATTGATTGAGTTAAAATAATAAAAAAAAATACATTAACGATTGTGACGTTACATTGCCGAGGAGGTGGAGTTAGAGAGTGAGTAAGTGTGAGTCCGTGTGATAGAGAGAGAAAAAGTGAGTATGTGTGTGGGTTAAGTATGATAGATATTGAGTTGAGAGTGTGGAGTATATGTGTGTGGTAAGTTAAGTGTATTGAGAGTAAGAGTACGTGTACGGTACGTTGGTTGTTTTGGAGTGTCTGTGTGGTAGAGTGTGGATTTAACGAGGAATATCTAGCTGAGTCGCGGATAGTGGCCAAGATAACGTGCCTCCCGACCAGTGATGATGACTAGGCCTAGGCTTAGCCCTCGGGGTTGACGTGGTGATCACGGAGGAGCGACTGAGATGTCGCCGCCCCTTCGTGTTGATACCCGGAGTTAGCTGGGGTATGTGTACGTTTATTTGGGGATGGCAGGCCTCGTTTGCGATGCTCGAGGAAGCCAAAAATTCGCTAACTTCGGTTATCACGGGGAGTGACATTGCGGGAAGACCCGTGAGTCCACGGCTTGTATGTGGTGGGGAAGAATGGATGGAGAAGCGAGAATGTGAGAGTGACTGAAAGTAGTAGAGCGTGCGAGTGAATGGAGTGGGAGGACCGAGAAGGGGAGTTGAGCGTAGACCATGGAGTCGGAGAGTTGGGATTCGGAGTCGCTCGAGTACGAGCTGACCCAGGAGTAGAGTTTGGAGTTTGGAAGCGAGTGGTGGCGAGTCGGAGAGTCTCTGAGATAGACCTCGACCGCAACCCTAGTTTGTCGTCGTTTGGAGCTTGTGGCTCAGTTAGTTGTGCTCTTGGAGCCGTTTATCGTGCGAATTGTTGTCGTGAATTACCGCATTATTTTCGTTTATTTTATTAATTATTGTGTTAAGTTTTGTGATTCGTCGTCCACTAGAGGTTCCCGATGGCGTACTCAGGTATTTATTCGGTTGATGGACCGGGAGTACTCGACCGCGGGCCATTTGGGCCCTCCGCGTCACTCTCGTGTCATCTGTACGGTATTTTATTTATTTCCGTTTCTTTATTTGTTTTTCTTAATTTAAATGTGATGAATTGGCTTCTTACGCGTCAAAAGAACCACGACCCTCTCTCCACAACCTAGCATACTGAGCGCACCAGGACATGCCGCTACCACCGTCCATTTCTCTCATCTCCGAAGGATTTAGATTTTAGGTTTTAATTTACGTGTACGTTCAGACCGGTTGCCGATACCGGGGAAATAAAAGTCGGCTGGCGCCCGTCAGGATCTGGAGGAAATGAGAGGAGTGATCGGTGGGCGAAGTGTAACGTAGCCCGATTTTGTGTGATTTAAGTTCGGATAATTGAGTACTTTTATTGGGTAATGATTTATGTATAATTTTGTTGAGTTTATCGAGTAATAAGTAAAGTTTACGTTACAAATTGGCGCCCAACGTGGGGCCCACAGTGAAAAGGAGCCGATTTTTTTTTGTTAATAACATTTATTTTATTTATCATATTTTTTTTTTCTTTCCCTGGATTATTTAATTCCAATTTTTTTTTTCTTGGCATTTTGTTTATCAGTAGTCTTAGTTGATTCCTGGAATTTATTTTATTATATTTTATTTTGCTCTTCGAGTTTTTTTTTGTTTCCGTTTATTGATTTATTGTAATTTTAATATTTTATTTTTTTTGCTCTGTGTATCGAAAACTCGAGAAAGTTTAGTTTTTTTCTTTTTTTCTTTGTATTTATTTGTCGAAGTATTTACTTAGAGAATTAAAGGAATTTATTAAGTCTAAATTTCCTTTGATGGGTACGACATCGGAACCTAAAAATAATATTTTTAATCCCTGGAAGAATTTTTCGGCGAATCATGACGTAACGACAGAAGTATTTCGTTGTTCGACTACGTACTCGGGTAGGCCTGACCGGTTAGCAACAGCCGGCCGAGCGCGGGACAACTTCGAGGTGCGACGCTACTATCGGGTGTCTAGTAACGAGTCACGTGGCCCTCGAGGCCGACTGGTATTGGCTCGCCCCACTACTCTCGACCACCAGACTTTGGAACCGGCCCGAGACGCACCACAGTGTTACAAAGTTTCTGAGCGACCGGACGTGTTCCACCTACAGTTATCTTTGTACCGCATTCTATTGTCTTATTACAAGTCAGCCATTACGTTGCAATTAATTTGCATTAATACCATTCAATTGCGACATTATCAGTAATTATTTGCCGAATTATTGTGCTGTTACCGAGTCTACTGCCTTCGAGAAAACCTGCGAAACCGTAAGTATTTACCGAATTATTATTAGTGATTATTATCTATTAATCGGGTATTATAATTGATCAAACCTAACTACGTAATTATTATATGTAGGGTATTTGGATTAATTAAATTAATTTCGTGATTTATTCGTTTTTCTTTCTTTGTCTTTCTTTGAGACGTAGTAATTGTTCGAGTCTGACCGCACTCGCGAGTCGGACCGCCATTACATACAACTGTCGTTGTCCGTGTCGAGTTATTTTATTGTTTTCCTTGCTCTATTTTTTTGGGGAATTGTGTTTATCATTACCGGCGTGTACTATTATTTAAATAAATATTTAATACCTTTGTGCGTGACCAGCTACTGAAGCCATGAGTCGCGCAGCTGGTGATGGAGTTCGGGGACGAGGTAATGTACCGGGCATTCGAGTCGAGGCACCGAGTTCCACCGGGTCTCACTCGGTCCAGGGCTCTCAGGCCCCGAGCCACGTTAGTGACCCACTGCCCCAGGGGAGAGCCGATGTTCAGGGTCAGGACGATTTACCGGGACGTGGTGTTTTACCGGATCCCGATGAGGGGAGGAGGCAACACTTACCTCCACTTCCGCAACACTATGGTGGCGGCGGACGTGCGAGGAGGCCGGTGAGGCCCCGGCCGGAGGACTACTGGCTAGACTCCGACGACGAGCCCGCTGCATATCGTGAAAGATACCTGTCGGCTTCCGAGGTCCTTACCGCCCTGAAGAGATGGAACCTCACGTTTGGGGGGACCAAGGGCGAGGACGTCGAGAACTTTATTACGCGTATCGAGGAAGGATGGAGACTGTTACCCATCCGGGACGCAGATCTCCTCCGAGCACTCCCGTTTGCTTTCACTGGGCCTGCATTAATTTGGTATCGGGCCCATGTGGGATATTTCGCGACCTGGGCGGCAACGAAACTTGCTCTTCATCAACGTTTCGCTGACCCCGATTACCAGATCGCACTGCGACTGGAAATCACAAATCGAACACAGGATGAAAATGAACCTGTGGGTGATTTTATCGCGTGTATGTGTGGTCTCTTTGCCCGGACCAACCCAGCATGGTCGGAGTGGGAACGGGTAGTCCACGTTCACAGGAATTTACTTCCTGCTTATCGTTTAGTAATTCCGCTTCAGGAAATGATGACCCTGGATAGTCTAGAGGTATTAGCGGGCCGGCAAGAGCAAATTCTGCGAGGTGCAGTTGCACATAAGCCACCACCACTACCCGAGGACTCCATGTGTCCAAGCTTCGCATACGCGGGACCCCGGCGTAGCAAAACTCACCGGCGGGCCCAATTGAATAATTTGTATGCGGAAGAGGAGGAGGAGTATGATGAGGAGGCACCAGTCGAGTTACTGGACGCCCTCATGACTGGACGGCGTTATCCACTGCGCCGGAAGACTTTTGAGTCTCCACTACAGTCGTCCACTGCTCCTCGAAACGTATCGTACCCGCGGAGGACCCCAGACGGTCCCTCGGGGATGGCTGAAGCCCAGAAGGGAGTTCTCCCGGAACCCCTTCGATCAGTACCGGCACCAGCTCCTAGAGTAGCCCCGAGTGCTCCCGCAGGAGATACTCGACGCGTGGCTGACCTAGTCTGTTGGAATTGCAACAAGAATGGTCACCGGCATCGTATGTGTACGGAGCCGCGACGACTTTTTTGCTATCGTTGTCGCGCTCCAGGAGTCACCCGAGCCCAGTGTACGCACTGTAACTCGGGAAACGACCGGCGGTGAATGTTGACCCGACAGCAACATCCACGACTACCGAGCTGTCGGAAAGTATCCGTCCCGACGAGATATCGAGTCCGACAATCCCGTCAGAGACTATCCTCGGTCTGGATAGCTCACTGGAAGCACCCCCTGCCTTTTATATTAATCTGGATATTCAGGGAGCCCAGATTCCAGCACTTGTCGACTCAGGAGCCAGTAAAACCTTCATAGGCCCCGAGTATATCGCTCTCTTCACAGACCTCGGAATCTACAGTGTACCAACCCCACCTAAGCGTGTGCGAGTAGCCACTGGAGAGGAAGTAAGAGTTTGTAGTGCCGCTGATGTATGTGTGGGCGTTGAAGACCGCCAGATTAGCCATCGCTTCTACTGGATGCCGTCTTTGACCCAACCATGTGTCTTGGGTTTGGATTTTCTTCGAGCAGCCAAAATCACAATTGACTTCTCATCCAACTCTTGGTGGTTCCAAAATTGCCCATCTACAGTGCATACTTTCACCCCTGGGACTCGTCCATGCGCGGTGATGGTGTGTAACGGCCTCCAAACGATGACCGAGGATGAGACAGCTCGATTAAAAATTTTTCTAAACTCCCACCTACCTATTAGCACTGATAAGCCCGGAATTACGACATTAACCGAGCACTCTATCGATGTCGGTACGTGTGAGCCGATTAAACAACGCCACTACCAAGTGTCGCCAGCCATTCTCGAGATTATGTGGAAGGAAGTCGACTACATGTTGGAGAATGGAATTATCGAGCCTTCGAGCAGCAACTGGTCGAGTCCAGTTGTCATGGTCAAGAAACCTAATGGTAAGTACCGTTTTTGTATCGACTTCAGGAAAGTCAACGCCAAGACTAAGCGGGACGCTTACCCGATCCCGATCATGACCGCCATATTAAATCAATTAAGGCGGGCAAATTATCTGACGACCCTTGACCTCAGTCAAGCGTATTTTCAAATACCGCTGGCAGAGGATAGTCGAGAGGTTACTGCATTTACCGTACCAAGTCGAGGATTATTTCAGTTCAGACGGATGCCATACGGACTTACCAACGCTCCAGCGACCTTTCAACGGTTATTGGATAGTCTTATTGGCCCTGAAATGTATCCCCACGTCTTCGTGTACCTGGACGATATTATTATCGTCACTGAAACCTTCGAAGAGCACCTGTATTGGCTAGAGAAGGTGTTAGATAAAATAAAGATGGCTGGACTGACCATCAATAGGGACAAGAGTGTCTTCTGTCGCGCTGAAGTCCGATATTTAGGCTTCTTAGTAAATAGCGAAGGAGTCCAGGTGGACCCGGAAAAGACCTCTGCAGTCCGTGAATTCCCGATACCAAGAAACCTCAAACAGGTGAGAAGATTTCTTGGTATGGCATCTTGGTATCGACGATTTATACCAGAATTCGCTACCGTGGCTGAGCCTCTGACCAGACTGACCAAGAAAAACATTTCATGGCACTGGGCGGAAGAGCAGCAGAAAGCTTTCGAGATTTTGAAGACTAGGTTGACGTCAGCTCCAACTCTAGTCTGTCCCGATTTTTCAGTGCCGTTTACTCTCCAGACCGACGCAAGTAGCGTAGGGTTAGGAGCAGTATTGACGCAGACAGTTGATGATCAAGAACGGGTGATTGCATATGCGAGTCGAGCACTCACCGAGGCTGAAAAGAAATACACCACGACCGAGCAAGAATGTCTCGCAGTCATCTGGTCGATCAGGAAGTTCCGTTGTTATTTAGAAGGGTATGAGTTTACGGTGATCACTGATCACAGTAGTCTACGCTGGTTGAATAACTTGAAGAATCCTACGGGCCATCTGGCTAGATGGGCTTTGGAGATGATGGAACACACGTTCACTATCGTTCACCGGCGTGGAGCTTGTCATCATGTACCGGATGCTTTATCTCGAATACCGGAAGGTGAGGCAGAGCTGCTGAACCTACTCGAGGAGGTACGAGACCCGTGGTATCTGCGGAAAAGCCGAGACATCACGCGGGCTCCCGATAGATTTCCCGACTGGCGTGTGGAGGGAGATAGAATGTATCACCACCGGCCAAATCATTCCGTCAACTATGAAGTTGAAGATCTCGACTCTGGAAATTAGTATTACCGAAAGAGATGAGGAGGAGAGCACTCCAGGAGAATCGCGAGACCCCTCAAGCAGGTCACCTGGGTGTTGATAAAACTCATCATCGTTTGGCCTTACTTTATTACTGGCCAAACATGTTTCGAGACGTAACTGAGTACGTGAGAAGGTGTGATGAGTGCCAGCGAGGTAAAGTGGAGCAAGCTGCACCCGTGGGCCACATGCACCAACGTATTATTGAGTCACCTCGGACCATGATTGCTGCAGACGTTATGTGTGCTGGTACTCCAAGTAAATCTGGTCATACAGCTATACTGGTGATCCAGGATTTATACACCAAGTGGATAGAATTATATCCACTTAAACGAGCAACTGGAGCAAAGATCGTGTGTGCTTTGGAAGACCTCATTATGTGTCGCTGGGGAGTACCGAAAGTTTTGCTTACCGATAATGGTACCGAGTTCGTCAACAGAGATTTGCACGCTCTGGCAGCGAGAGTTGGATATAAGCACGTGACCACTCCACCGTATCACGCGCAAGCGAATCCAGTGGAAAGAGTCAACAGAGTCCTAGGGACTATGATACGTGCTTTTATTGGTGCTGATCATCGCGAATGGGACCTGCACCTGCATGAGTTCCGATTCGCATACAATACCGCGTTCCACAGTTCCGTGGGGGCCACTCCAGCCTTTGCCAATTTTGGTAGAGAGCCCGAGGCGGCTATTTCGCTTCGGCAAGAGGTGGAGGGGGTTATCGAAATTATTCCGCGTCCACACCAAGAATGGGTCGACCGCATGGCACGTCTAAACAAATGGAGAGAGTCCATTGTGCATGCGTTGGAGACTGCATTTCAACGTCAGGCGCACTATTATAACTTGCGCCGACGGCACCGACAGTATCAAGTTGGTGACTTGGTATTGAAACGTCAGCATGTGTTGTCCTCAGCCGCGAAGAGATTCACGGCTAAGATGATGACCCCATTTCATGGACCATTTGTTGTTTCTCGTCGTATTTCTGATACTCTGTATGAGTTGGAGCGTTTGGACGGACGGAATCTCGGGAAGATCTCTGTCCAGGACCTCAAACCGTACCATGCTCCCGAGTAATCAGTTCCGAGTTATCTAGTGTCGCATTTTTTTTTTTTTCTTTCGTTTCGTTTCTCTTCTCTTTATTTATCTTGACATCGTAGAAAAGGCATGGCTTAATTAATAATCCCGGTGATAGCTTGGCCAGTCCCGCCGCTACCACAAACTAATCCCTTATTTGTTACAGATGTCTGAGACCCTTGAAGAATTGGAGGAAGGGCTAGCCAAGGTGATGGTTGCCGACGAGGAGGACGCCGCGATGGAGTCTGACGGGATCTCGGTCATCACCGTCGACGACTCGAGATCCTCAACCCCGGAGGAACTGATTGACCTCCCGGAGCCTTCACCAACGTTACCGGGAATTTATATTCCACCAGAGGAGGACCATCCTGTCTGGGATCCGGTCCGGCCTCACTTACCGTACCTAGAGTGGCTAGAACAGTATCGCCCCGGCCTAATGCAGGCGATTATGGTGACTGCCGTCAACATGGGTCACCGAGGAGAGCACGGATGTGCTTTGGAAAGGTCCACCGTGCGCCGCGCTGTTTACGCGACCCGTGGACAGATTAACGACATCCCGCCGATGAGGAGCGTTGGAACTCAGACAGAAGAGTCTGAGGTGCCGAACCCTCCACCAACGTCGCGCGATACGCCCATGGGGATGGGTAAGTCGATCGAGGATCGCGGTAAGTGTACCGGAAATGCCCCGAACGTGGACCAGCCGAGGAGTGTCGCCGGGTCAGAACAACGACCTCCTCCTCTGAGTCCCCCGGAGCCGGAAGAAGGTCGGGACAAGACCAAGGCTGGTAAACTGCCACCAGCGCAGGCACGCCGAGCCCGACGTCGACGAGCAGCAGCTCGTTTTGCCGCAGAACAGCTGCCCACTGATCAGTCGGAAGTGGCTGATTTGGGCAAAACTCTACTGTCCACCACTACCGCTTCAACTACCACCGCTGAGAGTCGCAGCAAGCGACCTCGAGCATCATCTGCGGAAAAGCGGAAAGAGGAGGCCGTGGATAAGCGTCCACGTCCAAGTACGTCTCGGGGTAGAGACGACAAAAGACGGAAGATGCCTCTTCCACCCCACTTACGTCCAGTGTGCTGGAATTGTAAGGAGGAAGGGCATCAATATGCCGAGTGCCCTAAACCCCGTGGCGAATTCTGCTACGGCTGTGGACGGGCAAAGAAGACGATGGCCGACTGCCCGGAGTGTCGTACGAGATGGACTCGTAGAGGCCCCTACGACAAACGGGTGGGACGCTGCGTTCCCGAGGACGAGTGGCAGAGGCCACGTTGAAGTCGGAGCAAAGCCGACTGGAGAGTGCCGTGAAGGCAAGAGAGTTTTAATAAAACTCTGATATCTTTGATATGACGTGTGTTTATTTTAAACCTCACCCATCTCCCGATAATTTTAGAAGCCGAGTTGAAACCTGTTCCAGGGCTACATCTCGTTAATAAGTTTATCGTTAAGTATTATGAACCTCAGGATTCGATCCCGTGTGTATTCTTGATCTGTACCGCGCCTTTCAGGCAAAAATTATTTTTTTTTATTTTTGGAGTTACGGTCGTAAGTCCGTAATACATCGAAACATTATTTCGTCTGTCGTGTGGTCGTGGACAACGAAGTTGTCGTGTTTTCGGCAATGTACGGCCGACCCCAGGAGGTTTGCCAGGCGAGCCTGTCTCTAAGGAGGGGAGAGTTTGTGACGTTACATTGCCGAGGAGGTGGAGTTGGAGAGTGAGTAAGTGTGAGTCCGTGTGATAGAGAGAGAAAAAGTGAGTATGTGTGTGGGTTAAGTATGATAGATATTGAGTTGAGAGTATGGAGTATATGTGTGTGGTAAGTTAAGTATATTGAGAGTAAGAGTACGTGTACGGTACGTTGGTTGTTTTGGAGTGTCTGTGTGGTAGAGCGTGGATTTAACGAGGAATATCTAGCTGAGTCGCGGATAGTGGCCAAGATAACGTGCCTCCCGACCAGTGATGATGACTAGGCCTAGGCTTAGCCCTCGGGGTTGACGTGGTGATCACGGAGGAGCGACTGAGATGTCGCCGCCCCTTCGTGTTGATACCCGGAGTTAGCTGGGGTACGTGTACGTTTATTTGGGGATGGCAGGCCTCGTTTGCGATGCTCGAGGAAGCCAAAAATTCGCTAACTTCGGATATCACGGGGAGTGACATTGCGGGAAGACCCGTGAGTCCACGGCTTGTATGTGGTGGGGAAGAATGGATGGAGAAGCGAGAATGTGAGAGTGACTGAAAGTAGTAGAGCGTGCGAGTGAATGGAGTGGGAGGACCGAGAAGGGGAGTTGAGAGTAGACCATGGAGTCGGAGAGTTGGGATTCGGAGTCGCTCGAGTACGAGCTGACCCAGGAGTAGAGTTTTGGAGTTTGGAAGCGAGTGGTGGCGAGTCGGAGAGTCTCTGAGATAGACCTCGACCGCAACCCTAGTTTGTCGTCGTTTGGAGCTTGTGGCTCAGTTAGTTGTGCTCTTGGAGCCGTTTATCGTGCAAATTGTTGTCGTGAATTACCGCATTATTTTCGTTTATTTTATTAATTATTGTGTTAAGTTTTGTGATTCGTCGTCCACGAGAGGTTCCCGATGGCGTACTCAGGTATTTATTCGGTTGATGGACCGGGAGTACTCGACCGCGGGCCATTTGGGCCCTCCGCGTCACTCTCGTGTCATCTGTACGGTATTTTATTTATTTCCGTTTCTTTATTTGTTTTTCTTAAATTAAATGTGATGAATTGGCTTCTTACGCGTCAAAAGAACCACGACCCTCTCTCCACAACCTAGCATACTGAGCGCACCAGGACATGCCGCTACCACCGTCCATTTCTCTCATCGCCGAAGGATTTAGATTTTAGGTTTTAATTTACGTGTACGTTTAGACCGGTTGCCGATACCGGGGAAATAAAAGTCGGCTGGCGCCCGTCAGGATCTGGAGGAAATGAGAGGAGTGATCGGTGGGCGAAGTGTAACGTAGCCCGATTTTGTGTGATTTAAGTTCGGATAATTGAGTACTTTTATTGGGTAATGATTTATGTATAATTTTGTTGAGTTTATCGAGTAATAAGTAAAGTTTATGTTACACGATATAAAATACCAGAGCGACATCGTTACCTTAGAAACGACTTCCAAAACGACATCAGATTATCAATGACAACTCTAATGCCCAAAATTAATTTAACTTTTATCATTTAATAAACTGCGTTAAATAATTAATTTTTACTTTTATATATTATTGATTTCATAACAGCGAGCTCACTGAGTAATCGTTTCTGTTATATGAACTGTCTACAAACGACATCGCTTTATTGTAAACGAATGCAGAGTCGGCGTTTTGTTATTAAATCATTATATATTAAAAAAACGCAATTAAAATATTAATTGGTTGAGGTTTAATTTAATTATTTGGGTACTAATCATCAAAATTGACAGCATATCGTGAATGTATCCTGTTTGACACCAAAGCGACATCGTTTTCTTAAAGACGATTTCAAATACGATGTCAAACTAAAAATAACAGTTTTTGAAAGATACTAAGTTAATTTGATAGAAATAGATAATATTACGATTACCATTTAAAAAATTTGTATTAAATTAAATTTTTGTTACTTTAATCAATGAAATCATCGCAGTAACCTCACAGACTAAACATTTTTTACTGCGCGAAAACGACATCGCTTTTTGTAAAACGATTACAAAAAGCGGCGTTTCATTATTTAGTTAATAATTTTTAAAAAAATTATTGAAATCTCAATTGTTTATAATTTAATTTAATTATTTGGGTTCTGTTCCATAAGGAGACAGCATATCGTTAATATATATATCCTGTATAACACTTAAGCGACATCGTTTTTCTAAAGACGATTTCATAAACGATGGTGGACTAAAAATGACAGTTTTTGAAATATACCAAGTTAATTGAACAGAAATAGATCATTTTACGCTTATCATTCAATAAATTATATTTAAAAAAAGTGTTTTATTTTTATATCATTAATTTTAGTAAAGGAAGCTTACAGACTAAACATTGTTATTGCGCGAGGTTATAAAATGACATCGCTCTTTATAAAAACGATCTCAGAAATCGACGCTAAATTATTTACTTAATTATTTTCAGTAAAATATAAATTGGTTGACTTGTATTTTAATTATTTGGGTACTGATCACCTGAATCGACAGCGAATCGAGAATATATGTTGTTTAACACCAAAGTGACATTGTTACCTTTGGAACGATTTAAAAAAAAACGGTCAGATTATCAATAACAACTCTAATGTCCAAAATTAATTTCACGCTTACCATTTATTAAACTGTATTAAATAATCAATTTTATTATTATTTCTTATTGAAGTCATAATAACAAGTTCAATGAGTAAACATTATTGTTACGTCAAGTCTCTAAAAACGACATCGCTCCATTGTAAATAAATGCAGAATCGGCGTTTTGTTATTAAATCATTTTATATTAACAAAACAATTAAAATATCAAATGGTTAAGGTTTAATTTGATTATTTGGGTACTGATCGTCACAATTGACAGCATATCGTGAATGTATGCTTTTTAACACCAAAGTGACATCGTTTTCCTAAATACGATATCAAAAACAATGTCAAACTACAAAAACAAGTTTTTGAAAGATACTAAGTTAATTCGACAGAAATAGATAGTATTAAGATTAACATTTAAAAAATTTGTATTAAATTAAATTTTTGTTACTTTAATCAATGAAATCATCGCAGTAAGCTCACAGACTAAACATTTTTTATTGCACGAAGTCTCAAAACGACATCGCTTTTCGTAAAACAATCACACGAAAAATATTAGTTCTTTAATTCTATAATTTTCAACAAAATAATTAAAATATGAGTTGATTGATTTTAAATTTAATTATTCAGGTATCGATCACCAAATTGACAACAAATTATTCATTTCTGCGGTATAAAATCAAAGCGACGTCGTTAATTCAGAAACAATTACAAAAACGATATTGGACCAGCATTAGCTACTTTTTTTGAACCATACAGAATTCATTAAACATAAATAGTTGATTTCACGCTTATAATTAGGTAAATTGTATTAAATGACATACTTTTTTACTTTCATTATTAGTTTTTTCAAAGCAAGCTCGCAAACAAATATTTTTTTTTTGCGCAGTCTTGAAATGACATCGCTTTTTGTAAAACGATTACAAAAAGCGGCGTTTTATTATTTACTTAATAGTTTTTAAAAAAATTATTGAAATCTCAATTATTTATAATTTAATTTAATTATTTGGGTTCTGTTCCATAAATAGACAGCATATCGTTAATATATATATATTATATATATATATATATATATATATATATATATATATATATATCCTGTATAACACTTAAGCGACATCGTTCTTCTAAAGATGATTTCAAAAACGATGGTGGACTAAATATTATTATTGCGCGAGATTATAAAACGATATCGTTTTTCGTGAAACGATCCCAGAAATCGACGTTCCATTATTTACACTCAGTAATTTTCAACAAAATATAAATTGGTTGAGTTGTATTTTATTTTTTTTTCCTAATCGTCAAACTTGACAGCCAATCTTGAGTATGTGTTGTTTAACATCAAAGTGACATCATTACCTTTAAAATGACTCTGAAATAAAGTTCGGATTATTAATAATAACTGAAATGTCCAAAATTAGTTTCACGCTTACTATTTAATGAACTGTATTAAATAATCAATTTTATTATTATTTCTTATTGAATCCATAATAACAAGGTCAATGAGTTAACATTATGTTACGTTTTCGTTGCACGATGTTGATGTTCAGCTCAGCTAGTTTTGTAGTATTTCTAGGTATTGGGTTCTCGACAGCAAAATCACCTCAGGTGACCCGAAATAACTGGTGTTGTATTAAGATATAACAATAACTTTATTCACAAATGATAGTTATAGATTTTAGAAGTTGAAAGTATACACTTATGATACAAATTAATTATGTCCAGTAGTCAAACTAACGGAAGGTATGATTATGGACTTGACAATAAAATTAACGAGTTCTAAGAGCTGTCTTAATAAAAGTATTGAGAGTAAAAGTTGTGTGTCAAAAGGTTCCTCTTGCTCACTGAGCAAAGGTTTTTAATTAGTATTCTAATCACCAAAGATAGTGGGATAAGAATTGTTAAGTGGGGTTAAATTGTTGATCAGAGTTCACACTCATTGGTCATTGAACTCGTCATTGCTTATCAGCGCGAGGCGATAGGGCATAAGAGCCATGCGTCGAGCGCGAGAAGGGATTTAATCCTCGGCTGATGTAAATTTCTGAGAAAAGTTATTTATTTGAAAGTCAAAGTCCATTTTCATATCATCTGCGTTTGTTACAAATTATTACTAATAGTTTATACAGCTGTGTTTTAAAATGATTAAATTATCTTCAGTTGAATATACTTTAAGATTAAAATGAAAAATGTTCTCATACGTGGGATTAGGTACATCCGGTGATTAGTTTATTATTTGGTTATTGATTTGAAAAATATACGTATATTAAAGATATTCTTATAATATACAATTCAAATGATAGAATATACTCTTACGTTAATTACGTTATTATAATTATCTACTTGAGGTACTCTAATTGTTGGTAATTAGGGTGTGTTCAGTCACGAGCTTAAATTAATTCAAATAAGCTTCGTGCATTTCCGCTAAGTCCGGAAGCTGCCGAACTCGCGATTGTACAGAGAGCGTAGAGTGCCGGGTCACTCCTTATTTGGACCCGACACATACTAAAAACTCCCTCAGGACCGTGTCAAGACGCTATGGGAACCCGCTACCAGCCGACCAATCATATAATTCGTCTTATATTGGCCAGCCAATAAGAAAATCCACTATCAACTACTTCCTGTTGGCGCGCTTTTAAGCCAATGGGAAGATTCGTCTTATGCAGCAAGGCTGCCACGTCGACACCAAGTTTTCCGAACGATAAGTCGCCAAGCTCACCAGCCAGTGTGATTTCTCTTTTACAATCTCTTTTTTTTCGCTCCTGAATCCAAGAGTACAACCTCGTGCTCTAAAACCGCTCTGCTTTATTACTTATTCTGCAACGTGCTTTGCTATCAGTAACCTCGTGCTCTCTAATCGCTATATAATTGTTCTTGTGATATAAATCTAAACCGCTACGCTAAATTCTCTCTTTATTTAGTCAGTATATTAAGGCTGCTATTTACTGAGAGTAAATTAATTGATCTCTGCTTGTAATTATTGTATAAATAATTATCGCATCGCTAACCGCTATTGACCGCGTGTCAATTTACTTATAGGTGATTCTTTTTAGTTTGCATTCGCTATCACGTATCTCTTAGTCGCATTCGCTATAATTGTTAAGTTTCTTACAATTTTAAAGTGTAAATAAGTGTAAAAAAATATCTAATTTATTTAATAATAAAAAGTGTGTAAATTTTAATTGTTCAAATTCCTACGCCTAAACCAGATCCACTTAGTTTATTCGCTCATTTTACAGGGTGCCTTATTTTGGGAATAGACTATAGGTCGGTAAAATAATCTAGTGAGCTGAGAACGGGCCCTGCTTGACAGCCAGGATATAACAATTATTGTTACGTCAAGTCTCTTAAAACGACATCGCTTCTCATTGTATACAAATGTAGAGTCGACGTTTTGTTATTGAATGTTTTTTTTTTTTTTAACAAAGTAATAAAAATATTTAATGGTTAAGGTTTAACTTAATTATATGGATACTGACCCTAGCTTAAAATATTTGGCCGAAAATAGGCTGAAACTGCTTAATTTGGCCGAAATCACGTCGAAACTGTAAAATTTTATTTAAAGAGGCTAAAAGTTGGTCGAAGACACCGAAAAATTTTTAATGTTATTAAATAGTCTGAAAATTGGCAGAGAAATTTTTATTTTTCTTAAAGAGGCCGATATTTGGCCGACAAATGAATCGGCCTGTTTTCCGCCAGAATATATTTTTTTAACAAAATTATCGCAAGTAGCAATTTTTGGCCGACTACAGGTCGAAATTCGGCTGACAGTTGAATCGGCCTGTTTTCGGTCATAGTATTTTTTTTTTTTAAATAAAATTATCGTACTTAAAAAAATATTTAATGCAACTCAAAATAGAACATAAAAAATTTTCAAGTTGTGGAACTTGAAAATATATTTCAAAATTTTGAGAAAAATTATGTTTTCAATTTATAAAATGTTTTAGTAACTCACTGAGTTATAATTTTATATAAGACAGTAAAAACATTTAATTATTAAATATTTATAGTGACATAATTTTAATGGGAATAGTTTATATTTTAATATAATATAAAATTTGCGTTTGTGGTATCATTGATGTAAGTTATATGACATTTTGTGGCTGAGTGGAAATATATTTTAATATGAGCGAAAATGAAAAATCGATTTCTTTAACTTCGTACGAGCAAAATTTCTCATTATCAATGAATTAGAATTTTAAACAATTATTTCTTACACGGAAAAAAAGGATCTGTAGTAAAAAAAGCTTGATGTTTAATAATTGTAATATTGTTATAGCAATTAGTATTTTTTCAAATAGTAAAATCATGATTTCAATATTTAAAAAATTATAATTATCAATCGAATGCTAAAATATATAGTTCATGTAGATTAAATTATTATTTAAAACTATAAAAAAGACATAGTAAATGCTAAAAAAATTATACTTTAAAGATTAATTGCCAAAGCTTAAATATCTGTTGTTTGTAAAATAAAAAATTAAAGTCTCAAATAATAAAATATAAAGGATAGAAAGTAATTAATTTAGTTAAAACGTTATTTTGTAAAGTACTTTCAATAAGAAAATTTACCAGCAGTTGCTTAAATTTTAATAATAGTCAACAGTCAAATTTAATGATATAAACGAGAAAAAATGAATTTTCACGGATATTTATTATTTAAGTAAACAATAAATATATTATTAGTAAAGATTATTATCTTGAATTTATATTTGCATTGGCAAGATGATATTTTTTAGACTGACTATGGTAAAAATTAAAACTCAGACCATAAATTTTTAAGTTTCAAACAGTAAAAATCTCCAAGTCGATATAATTTCAGTAGTTGATCGTTATTTTATCTTGTGCAACCATATTCATAATTTTTGTTCTAAACCCTCATTTTTATTATATGAAATAATAAAACTGTTTTTTTTTTTTTTTTTTTTCGTTCTATTTTATATTTGTTTATTTTGAATTATTTACTTCTGGTTTTTACCGTTGCTCTCGTAGTACAAGGTTACATTTGGGTATCTGATTTCACCCCCTTCCACCCCTTTCTTCCATTATCTGTTTTTCTTATCGTCTTACATCTAATTGATTGCATTCTTGCCTGTATTATGAAAAACTAAATTAGTCGGTACAGTATATAGATGTTCGAATTTTTATATGAAAAATTTTCAGAAAAATTTCAGCCGACTCACGGGCTCGAACCGACGAACCTTTCGTGAACAGAGTCCAATCCCTGGCACTTAGAGCGCTAGACCACCGCATGCATATGAAAGTCGAAAGTTATTTTCGTACTTAAATGGATCGGCTGCCCAATTACAAAACACAGTAAGTAATGAAAATAAAATTTTTGAAATATGTATAGAATCATGTTCACAAAACTCCACTGGAACTAAAAATACTAAAAAAATCGATTTTGAAAAATTTGTCACTTACTGTGTTTTGAAATTGGACAGCCAGGATGATGGTAGCGCATGAAATTTTACTGCATCAAACGATAAAATTTGCTGAGGCTCATACATACTTTTTACAAATTTATGAAGTATAATATACAGTTTCACATAGTCAGTTTTTATTAATTCAAGTGGGAATATTTATGACAGAGAGGTTATTCTTGCGAAGTCTGGTCGCACCCAGTATTTTATAATTAATTATTAATTTAGCAGAATATCGGCCTAAAGGCCTGATAACAAAGTTAGCAATTGATTAATTAATAAATGAATCGCCTCGTTCCACGTGAAGCGTGAACGGACTTATATATTTACCTGATAACGGTTAAATGTGTCCTGTCGCTATCGCCGTCTGAACAACTAATGTTTGATTTCACGTTCCGCAATCCCTTATATTTTGTTCCACTTTGGTTCACTCCCCCGGAAACCTATTCCCACTTTTCTTAACCCCAGGAAATTTACGAACGGACTGGCCTCAGTGATCCGTACGACACCCGGTGACTAGTCGCATTACTAATTCGCAAGTTACGGGGTCATTGGCCGGTTATCGGCGGGAAACAAAATTCAAATCCAAATTATTTAATTTGACAGTTTTACAAATTTTACCCTGTTACACTCCCCCCTGCCAGACTGTCACCCGGGTTCCGGATGATCACGAAGGCCTGGACGTCCTAAGGATAGGAAACGGCTGTGTACTAAGACTCAATAAATCTAAAAAATTATTTAGCAATTAGGTTTTAATATTAGTCTTAGCAATTAATCTTACGCTTCTGCGAGGAAATTTCAAATCGGGAGTATAATGGGTACCGAGTAATTTACCGTTATCATTTTTTAACTCGACTACCAATGGACTGACAATTTTTGACACGGTAACCGGACCGAGATATTTATGGCCTAAAGTCGCGCTATAACCTTGGCCTTTATTACTAAGTTTACGATTTGGGTAGAAAACTTTATCACCCAAATTATCTGTCGGAATTTGTGTGTTCTTATTGTGATATGTTTCTTGTCTCTCACTTTCCTTCCGCATGACACTTTCGATTTTATGACGCAACTCATATAGTCGTTGTACACGATTTTTCCATTCCTCATTATTAAAATCCAACTCATCCAATTCACCTTCAGTAATCTTGCCAGATAGTCGTGGTTCTTGTCCATGAACGAGATAGTATGGTGACAGCTTCAGCGCAGCATGATATGAGCTGTTGTATGCAAGTTGAAAATCACCCAGATGTTCATCCCATTTAGTCTGATCTTTATCAATATACGCTCGGAGCATCTGCTTCAAAGTTCTGTTGATACGCTCTACTGGATTGGCCTGTGGATGAGCGACTGCTAATGGAGTGCACTTAACTCTAGTACTTTCCAAAAATTCCTTGAGGATTTCGTTGACAAACTCTCGACCATTATCAGTTACTAAGAACAAAGGATAACCTCTTAGAGAAAACGTACGTCTAAGTGAGTCAACCACCGCGGCCCCAGTATGACGACGAAGTGGATACAGCTCGATGAACCTCGTGTAAAGATCTTGTATCACTAACACATATTGATGACCATTTTTAGACCTCGTAAATGGGCCTGTAGTGTCAGCAGCAACTACTGCCCACGGCCGAATAGGTTGTCTAGTCTGCATAGGCGCCTTGGATGATGTTTGCTTGTATTTTATCTTTTGACAGGTTTCACATGCTTCCACGTAGTTATCAACGTCTTTGAACATTCCAGGCCAATAGTAATGTGTTTTTATTCTCTCGTACATTCGATCTCGTCCTTGATGAGCCGCATCAGGATCTTCATGATTCTTCTTAAGTATTTCCAACACTTCTGAATCTCTAAGTACTTGTTTCCACGCTGTATCGTCACCGACTATTGACTTAAACAGGTCTGGACGATAATATTCTAGTCGATCGTCCACAATTCTCCACTCTGAATGATTACGAGGATTTCTGCGTACATTATTAAATTTGAATTCATACCAATTTGCGACTTGTAAGTGACGACAATCAACTTCTTTCAAATTATCTTTAATGTCTAGCCAGTCTTCCGAATCTTGATCTTTGTACATTCGACTTAAAGCGTCTAGACCCTCGTTTTCAGTGCCTTCCCGATGCTCCACAGTAATTTGTTGAGATAGCAGTTCCATTGCCCAGCGTGCAAGTCTTCCATTGGGATCACGTAAAGAATGTAACCATCTTAAAGCTGCATGATCTGTAATTACTGTAAACGGCGTACCTTCTAAATAGCATCGAAGTTTCCGCACTGCCCAAACTACTGCCAAACATTCTTTTTCTGTGGTCGTATATCTTGTTTCTGCACCACGAAGCTGACGACTAAGACAAATGATCAAATATTCTTTTCCAGTATCCAGATCTTTTTGCACTAAGAACGGACCCAGTCCAGTGTCACACGCATCAGTGTACAAATAGTATGGGAGATCCAGTCGAGGAATAGCCAACGGCCGAGCTTCCACTAAGGCCTGTTTGAGCTGTTGAAATTGTCACGTAGCGATTCAAACGTGAATCACTGCGCGCGCTTTCCTATCGCACCGTGAGTTTAACAACACCTCCTAGCTACTATAAAGCGCATTTATTTGTAATAATTTATTATTATTTAAATATTTATATTATTTGATTAATCATTTAATTATGAATTTACTGATATTATTGTTTATTATGTTTATATTTATGTATTGATAATTGTATTGAATATTATGTACTTGATCAATATTTTCATTTCAGTCAGTAGCACACGTGTGTGTGTAGAACATACATGAAAATATCGACCGAAGGGAGAGTAAGTTGATATAGTGGGGATAAAAATCCATATTTTTTTCCAGCCACGTGGTTCACTGAAATAGTTATTATTTTATTGTTAAAAAGGTTAATAATTATTATGTTTATAATTATTGAAGGGAAATATTATTTAATTTATTA